>CAWUFW010008139.1:600000-924507 GCA_963921515.1 Calotriton arnoldi | reverse complement strand
GTAACTTTCTAAAAGTGGCACTTTAAAAAAATCAGACTTCACCATAAGTTAGGGTTTTTCATTACAATTCCAAAGACACCACACATGAACTAGTTACCTGTTCCAATTTGGAAGTTTGAACTTATTTAATGTAATAAGTTAACTCATATGTTACCCTATGGGAGAGGTAGGCCATGCAATAGTGAAAAATGAATTTAAGAGTTTACAAGTACATATAAAACTTAAACTTACATGCCTAACTTTTTAACTACACTGCACCCAGGTCTCTGGGCTGTTTAGGGCCTACCCTAGAGGTGACTTATATGTATTAAAAAGAGGCTTCGTGCCAAAATTGCAGGTTAAAACTGCAAACACCGCCTGCAACGGCAGGTCTGAGACATATATAAGGACTACTCAAGTGGGTGGCACAACTAGTAGCAGTTAAATTATAGGCCCAGGGTACACGTAGTACCACTTTACTAGGGACTTACAAGTAAATTAAATATGCCATTGGGGTATAAGCCAATTCTACCATGTTTTAAGGCGAGAGCACAAGCACTTTAGCACTGGTTAGCAGTGGTAAAGTGTGGAGAGTCCAAAAACCAACAAAAACAAAGTCAGCAAAACAGATGGGTTGAAGATAAAAAGATAGGGGGAAAACCACGCCAAGAATACCAGGTCTAACAGTGCATATCATTTTTGGAGGTCAGATTTAATATTTTATCTCTAGTCGCACGAATATTGGTAAAGTTCATATAACTGAGGTAAGTCAGATTTATTATTCTAACTTCAGTCCTATAACATTGGTGAATAGTGTATTTATTGGTGAGCTGGTGGGGGGATTTACTCTCCTAATTCCAGTCCAACAAACATTCTGGAAAGTGCATATAAATGGGGGGGTCAGAATTGCTATCATAACTCCAGCACAACTACTATTGATAAAAGTGCATATATTTGGTAGTGGCAGATTTACTCTTCTAACTCCTGTCCTTCAGAATTGGAGAAAGTGCATATATGGGTCGCGATTCACTATTCTAGCTATAACCCCAGGAACTTTGAGGAAAGTGCATATAAGTGGACGGTGGCCTCAACTTTATTATTCTAAATCCAGTTCTAGTAACATTCAAGTACACATTTGTTTTTTGGTGTGGTAGGGATCTAGAATTACCATTCTATTTCTAGTCCTACTAACATTGCGGAAGGTCTTCAATTTGCAGTTAGGGTGTCAGGAATACTCTTCCAACTCCAGTAATACTTACATACAGAGAGTTCCATATAATTGGTGGGGAGGGTGTCATATTAAATATTCTCACTCCAGCTCCATTTATACTGGGGGCAGTGCATATATTTGGGGGGGGGGGGTTAGTACTCAAGCTGAAATCACACTAACATTGGATAAAGTTGCTATATTGGGGGGGGGGATTGAAATTACTTTTTTATTTCCAGTCCTACAAACATTGGGGAAAGTGCATATAACTAGGCGAAGGGGTCAGATTTAGCATTTTAACTCCAGTCCTACTAATATTCAGGAAATTATGTCTTGAGTATTGGAATTACTATTACAATAAACATTGGTGAAAGTACATATAGGTAAGGAGGCCACAATAATATTGTAACTCTTTTTTTTTATAAACAATTTTATTGGGTTTGTAAACAAAAGAGAGTACAAAACCAGCAGTTCAATACAGCACAAGGATAATCCCGTCCCACAATTGATTAGGAGGTAGGTCATAATACATCAGGACCCCGGGGGTTCATAGGTAAAGCAGGTAATAAACAGGTAAGACAGTTTCAAGTTATCAGACCCAGCCATTTGCCCCAAACCTTGTGGTATTTCTTTGGGCTGCCCCGTGCCTCATACAGGGCCTTCTCTTGCGTCGCACACCAATCAACTCCCCCACGCCACCTCCTTCTGCAAGGCGGCGTGGGACATTTCCAGCTGGCGGCGATGTCACGCTTCGCCACAATCATTGCCGTGTTGAAGAACAGTTTTTCATTCTGGGACCCGTCCAACCCGTCCGTGATCCCCAGAAGGGCGTGCAATGGGCTGTGCGGGACCTCCCAGCCTAGGACCTCGGTAAGTTCTTGCTCTATACTCCCCCAGTACTGCTCTAGGAGGGGGCACGCCCAAACCATGTGGAAGAAGTCGGCCTGGTCTTGGCCGCAGCATGTGCAAGAGGCGGTTGGGTAAAGGCCAGCTCTGTGGAGGTGAGAGGGGGTGAGGTAGGCTGCATGCAAGTAGTACAGTTGGATCAGACGGAGTCTGACGGACGCAGTATCCGTCTTAGGTGCCATCAAGGCATCCCTCCAATCCTCCTCCTCCAGGGGGCCCACCCAGCCCTCCCACTGGCCTCTAAGCCGCTCAAGTGTTGTCGGGGTGTTGTTGGTTAGCGACCGGTAGATGCGGGAGATACCCCCCTTCCCCAGGTCTGCCATCATGATTTGCGCCTCCAGTGGGCTGTATTCGGGTATTGTAGTGCTGCACGAGATGTGTGTGCAGAGGGCGTGGCGCAGCTGTAAGTATTTATAAAATTGGGTTGGGTGCAGTGAGTACCTGGACTGGAGGTCTTGCAAGGAGCGCATGTGGTCGCTGGACCACACATCCCCAAGCTTGGAGATCCCAATCAGATCCCAGAACCGAAAGCCCCCAAGAGTGCTCACCTCCTGCAGCCAGTGTGTTGGGTCAACTTGTTTGTCCACTGGGTGTGGCGCAGCGAGGTTCGCCAGGCCAGGAGGAAGGATTGTGTCACCCAAGGTAGTGTTCTAGGTATGGTCCCCCCATACATCATCGTCTGAATTCGAGAGAGGCCCAGCTCCCCCAGCTCAAGTCTGTAGGCCGGGTCCAACCACCCCCGTTGAACCAATCGTGTAAAACAAGTAGGCGAGTTGCCAAGTAGTACAAGTATAGGTTGGTCATTCCCATACCCCCGTCGTAGGGTGGAATCTGGCAGCGGGCCAATGCTAAGCGGGGTCAGCGGTCTCCCCAGAGAAATTTAGTGGCAAGGCTGTCAAGATTTCTGAACCAGAACCGCGGAAAGCAGAAGGGAGTGTTCTGGAGGATGTAAAGGAATCTGGGGAGGATCATCATTTTAAATAGGGCGACCCTGCCCAGAGGGTTCAGCTGCAGCTTCTGCCATCTGCAGAGATCCTCCTTGGCGCTGGGTTATGTTGAGGGACCAGGCGAGGTCCGGGAGTAATGCTATCCAGATCCCCAAGTACTTAAAGGATTGTCGCCTAATAGGTATCGTGGCTTGCCAATCGAAGCAGTCCCTAGTTAAGTGCAGGGGGAACAGGACTGATTTGCCGGGATTAAGCTGCAGACCGGAAGCCTGCCCGAAGGAGTGTAACGCCCTGAGACAGTGGGGGCCGGATTGGGCCGGCTCTGCGAGGTAGAGCAGGACGTCGTCCGCGTATAGGGCGATTTTGTCCACTTCTGAGTTGGGCCATTTCCAGCCCTGGATGCGGTTGTCTGATCGGATGAGGACCGCTAGGGGTTCCATCGCTAAAGCGAAGAGGAGGGGTGAGAGGGGGCATCCCTGTCTTGTTCCTCTCATAATGGGGAATTCCTCTGACAGCGCTCCGTTGACCAGCACTCGCGCGTGGGGTCGAGAGTAGAGGACCTTCACCAGCCGGCGGAATCGAGGACCAAATCCCATTTCGGCCAGCACGTCATCTAGGTACCGCCAGTCCACCGAATCAAAGGCCTTCTCAAAGTCGATGAGAAGAAGAGCCAAGTACGGAGTGAGTAAGTGGCGGTTCGCTAGGGCCAGGTGGAGACGGCGGAGGCAATGTCTGGTCCCCCGCGCAGGCATAAACCCGCATTGATCGGAATGGACCAGTTTGGCAAGGTAGGGTTTCAGCCGCTGGGCGAGGACCGCCGCAAATATTATAACCTCTGTGTTTATCAGAGAAATTGGTCAATATTGGGCGCAATTGGGTGACGGCGGTTGCGTTTTGGGGATAACCACGATGGTGGCTACATCCGTCTCAGGGGGAAAGGAACCCTTTTCGAAAGGCCTCAGCAAAGAGATCAGAGAGGTGCGGGGTGACGGTCTCTTGGTATGCGGCATAGTACTCCTGTGGGAGACCGTCTGGGCCCGGGGTCTTGCCCGGCGAGGTGCGTGTATTGCGTTGTTGATTTCTTGTCGGGACAGCGCTACACTGAGGCGAGGGAGTCGGAGATTACCTGGGCTCAGCAGTTCTGAAAGGGAGCTGTCTGGGCGCTGTCTGGAGTACAGCACGCAGTAGAAGGAGGCGAAGGCCCGGGCCATTGCGAGTGGGGAGCGGTGCACCACACCGTCAGGGTCCACCACTTCTGGAATTATGCGATTGGCCATAGGATATGTGGGCAGGCGGTGAAGGATCTTCCCGTTCTTGTCACCCCACCTGTAAACCCTTGCCACGGAGGATCGCCACAGGAGCTTGGCGGCGTCCAGGGAGAGTTGCCTGATCTTGCCCCTCAGGCATGCGAGTCGTCTGTCCTGCATCTCATCGCGGTCCTCGGGAGAGCGCTGTTCGAGACGCAACGCTTCGGCCTCCCGCAGGGTGATTTGGTGGGATTGGGCTTGCCGTTTGATGTTGAGCTGGCCCTTGGCAAAGCCACGGATGGTGGCCTTGCTCGCCTCCCAGAGGGTGCCTGGGGAGGAAACAGATCCGGTATTGGTGAGGAAATATTGTCGGAGTTCAGCCCCAATCACCTTTTTAAGCTTCTTGTCCTGGAGGAACCACACGTTCAACCGCCACTTCGGGCGCGCCGAGTTGGGGGGATCTCCCATGTGCAGAAGTACCGGTGAGTGGTCCGATATGCCCCTAGGGGGGATATGGATGTCTCTAATCAGTCGACAGTCCGCAGGGGGGACGAATAGGATGTCTATCCGGGCGTGGGTGCAGTGAGCGGCTGATGTATGAGTGAACTGTCTCTCCTGGGGGTGCCAGATCCTCCAGGCATCGCACAGGCCCAGAAAGTCCGCCCAATTGGCCAGGTGTTTGGCCTGTGTGATTCTGGTAGCTCATGGTGTGCTTGCAGTGTCAAGGTTTGGGTTGGGTACTGCATTGAAATCGCCCCCAACTATTGTTGAACCTATGGGTAAGGATGAGATGAGGTCGGTGGTGTGGAGAAGAGTTGTTGTAAGCCGCGATGGGGGTGAATATATAGAAACGAGGTTGAGGGGAGTACCTGCTAACATGCCCGTTAGAGCTATGAAGCCGCCTTGGGGGTCATGGGTGGTCTGCATGAGTACAAAGGGGAGGTTACGTCGGAGGAGTATTGCCACCCCCCGAGAGCCCCGGGCGAACCCAGAATGCCAGACTCTGTCGTAACCATACCTCGCCAGGAAGGGGCATCGGTTGCCCAAGAGATGAGACTCCTGGAGGAGGAGAACGTCCGCCACCTGGCGCTGAGCAAAGCGCAGAACAGCCGTTCGCTTGACCCTGTCGAGGAGTCCGTTGACATTCCAGGACAGTATGCGGAGGGAGGTCCTATTTGGGCATGTCATGGTGGGTGCAAGTAGGGCCGAAGGGCTGCAGGACCTGGAGTGGCTACATGGGTGATTGGGGTCAGGTTTGTGAGCAGGACTATGGCTGAGGCTGTATGTCGTGCGCAGCATGTGAGACTATCGTGGTGCGTATCAAGAAGGCTGGTGAAACAACATAGTAAAACAAGAACAACATCAGGACAACAGTCCCAACCCCCCTCCCCCCACCCTACACTTCAGAAACAGAAGCATCTGTTGTCCCGAATAAGCAAAGTTAGTAACCAAACTAAAACGTTTGGGTTGGGTTGCATGGAGGACCCCTACTTACATAAGGATCCGTATTGTCTCGGCAGAGTGATCAGTTAGTCATTAGTGAAACCTAGCCATGAGGCTGTTGAAGGTGGACAAGCAGAGTCGCAGCCCCGGCCCGGGCCGTCACTTCAGGAGCACCGGGCTGTGGGAAAGCTCGGAGTCCGCAGAGGCAGTGTGGAGGCTTTCTGGTGAAGTGTTGCGCAGATCGATGTGGCTCGTGGAGCTGGACCGCTGCGGGGAGCGAGAGGCGGACAAAAGTGTGTGATCCTTAGGGCGCGACTCGGATTCGGTGGGTGAGCCCGACCTGGTCCGGCATGCCCCGCGCCTTCTGCGGGGCATGCAGGACTGTGTGTGCCTTCCGTGTGGGTTGGGTGGTCTCTTGTGGGTGTCGCCCCCTTGGGCCTCTGGGTGGGGATCTGAAGTGAGCATCCTGAGGGGCCGCTCCTCAGTCAGCCAAGTCCAGGCCATCTCAGGGGATTCGAAGAAGTGGGTTTTGTTCTGAAATACTACACGGAGACAGGCCGGGAAAAGTAGTCTGTATTGGAGATTCAGGGCTCGCAGTTTTTGCTTCACTTCAGTGAAGGAGCGCCTCTGGGATTGCACCTCCCGCGTGTAGTCTGGGAAGATCAGTATGGGATGCCCTTGGAAGGTTAGAGTCTTGCGGCTACGGGCCCCACTCAGAATGGAATCTCTGTCCTTGAAATTAAGGATTCTAGCAATGACAGGCCTGTGTGGTGCGCCAGGTGGAGGCCTGGGAGCCAAGGAGCGGTGGGCGCGCTCAACGGCGAACCAGGCGGACAGGGAGTCTTGAGGCATCCAGAATCTGATCCAGCATTCAATAAAGTCCCCCATTTGCCCCTGTTCCGCGCCCTCTGGGAACCCCACCAGGCGGAGGTTGTTGCGCCGCGACCTGTTTTCCGCATCTTCCGCCCGCCTGTGCAGGTCTTTTGTGTGTGTCTGCAGGCGAGCCACTTGCTCTTTCAATTGGGCGACCTCGTCCTCGACCGTGGAAATGCGCGACTCAATTTCTGCGATGCTGGTTGTCCACCTGGACCTCGCCAATCTTACCCTCAACTGAGGCCTGAGAGGCGCTGATCGCCTGGAGTATAGTGTTGAGGTCGGTGACCGGTGTGGCGGCTTTCTCGAAGGGTCCGGTCGTGGACCCGGGATCGTTAGTCGTGTACTGGTCCATTTTGGTCTGCGTTGGTGGAGGTTTAGGCCCCCGGTCTCTCCCCATGGGCGCTGATGATGGGGCGACCTCGGCCGTGGGGGATGTCAGGTGTGACACAGGTGCTGTTAGACAGGGCACGGACCAGTTGCGGTGTGACGTCGTCACCGCGGGCAGCTCACAGCCGCCGCCCCTCAGTGCTGGGCCTCGAAAAGCACAGGAGAGCAGGGCCCACCGTCGGTGGGGCACCACAGGAGCCAGAGGAGGATGCCACCCATGGCGGAGCCCAACTTCTGTTCAGGAGGGGGGGTAGCGGCGAGTGCGAGCCGTGAGTTGGGGCCACTTGAGGCCGCAGACGTTAAGCAGCATCGTGAGGAGGAGGGCGGCCAAAGGGCCCGCTGTTGGGCCTCTCGTCCGAGGGGCACTGGCGACAGTCGCACGCCAAGCCTGGGAGAGCAGGTCCAACTGTGGGATGGTGGAGAGCGGCGTCTCACCCCAGGCGATTGCTCTGTGCTGGGACCAGGACCCTGGAAGTGCAGCAGGGTGAGGGGGGGAGTGGAGCACTGCCCACCACGCGAACTCGCGGCCGAACTGCCACCCCCAACCACCTCTGCGTGGTTCCAATACACAAAGCCGGGAGCCAGTCTGGGCCTACCTCTCACACGTGGCGTGGGTCACCCACCTCTGGTCGTTGCCTCCCCGGGCCCCGTCGACTGGTGCCCCTTCGTGGTTGGAGGATTCCTCGGTGGGGCAGAGGGTGCGGGGGGGCGACTCGGTGACCCCCGCTGTCCTATCTCGACAGCCGAGCCCCCACTCGGTGATCCCCGCGGCGCTGTAGGTGAGGGTGTGGGCGGGCCGGGGGGGCCTCTCGACTTGATGAATCTTGGGAGACAATGGGGGATGCGGGCCTCCTCTTCCCAGCCCCGCTCGTCCGACTCACCGCCCCCCGCGCCGGTCCGCCGGTAGGAGGAGGGGGTGTTGTTAGACCGCGACAGCCGAACCCCCTCTTATTGATCTTCAGGATGCTGTGTATAGGGATATCGGCAGGGCAGGGTCTCAGCACCAAGACGCCCGAAGCAGGGTGGGTGCAGCCTCCTCCTCCCGGGACAGGGCCGAACCACCATCGCCGATGAAGCCCGCTGCCACTCAGGCGGCGGGGGCCCCCCCGGGGGACCCCACACCGTCTCCGGCGGTCCTGGTTGCCTCGAGGGTTGCAGCAAGGTGGGGGAGCTCTCTCACTGGGCCCCACCACTCGATATAGCGGCCGGCGCTACAGCCCGTGCTCCCGTCCGGCGCAGCTCGCAGGGTCAGGCAGTCTTTAGGGCAAAAGAGGAGCCAGCACGACAGAGGGTAGGGGTCCGCCCCAGGCCCTGAGTCTTTTGGCGGCGCAGGGCACGGAGTCATGCACCAGTCCGCTGCCCCCGGGAATGACCCACCTCGAATGAGATGATCGGAGCTTGCATGCTGGGCCCGCCGCTCGAGACAACGGCCGATGCTCCGGCCCACGCTCCAGTCAGGCACAGCTCCCGCAGAACCAGGCCCATCTCCTAGGTAGGGTGGATCAGCAGTGGTCGGAGCTTCAACGCAGCCGCAGGGCCCGGGAGAGGCCGATCCGCAAGGAGAGGCTGCCCATGGAATGAAGTCGGACCCCAGGTCGGGCTACGGCGTGGCGGGCGCCGCCATCTTGTGTGGGGACAATCGAGAATTCAGACGCAGCTCTCCCTCTGCGGCGGCCTTGGCCTCAACTTCACGGTGTCCATAGGGAGTCTTGGTGTTAATTAGGTGCTGGCATCGGTTTAGGGCCTGATGAGACTGCCGGTGGCGTCGGTTGCAGGAGCGGATGACGGAGGGGTCCGGAGCACTCTTAGAGTGCGACCGCCATCTTGACGCTCCAGGCCACACCGCTCAATATTGTAACTCTTAACACATATTGTGAGCAATACATTTATATTTAGTGAAACCCATATAAAAATACTATAACGATGACATTAATTACATTTAGAAATACATTTTAATGTAATACTCTGACAATTTTTAAACTTTTTTTAATGATTATTATGGCACATATTTATTATTTTTTACTTAAATTATAAGAATTTAAAACATAAATGTATTAAAATTAATACTTTTATTAAAGTTTTACCTCTTAAAAACACTACCCACCCAATCCCACCTAAAAACACCCACAACGCATAAACAAAATCACAGATATTTATAAAATAATTTAAAAAATAATATAAATATTACAATTTAAAATAATAATAGAAATTAAACTAATTTTCATAAATTACAAAAATTAACATTAATATATATTAAAAAACCTGCTCACCCAGCGCCTTACAAGCATTGCAACCCAAAAAAATAACATATTTAAAAACGTATAATACTAAAAAGCAGTAATTTAAAATATATTTCTGTATTTATTTTTCTAACAAGAATAAACACCATATAATATAAAACACATTACATTGATAATAAATACTACGATATAGTAGTAAACAGTATTTTAAACCTCCATAGTATTGTAAAACAAGAGATATACTTACACTCAATATTTAAAATTTCGATGTTTGCGTACTCCAGATAACTTGACCTCAATATTAAAGTCAACAATAGTCTGGAGTCCACATTTCAGAACCATACCATCACAGAAATATTTCTCTAAAAAAGAAGCTAGAATACAAATGCAACTTTTTTATTTCATGTAAAAAAAATACCGATTTTCTCCACCTTCTCCTTACATGTCAGCCATTAAAAAGAAGGGTATTTTCCCGAACAAACTGATTTTGTTGTGCAGAATCGATGTTTATTGGGCATGAAATTTGTATCAAATGAAAGTGATTATATGACACTTCACAGATCACACTAATATTACAAAATTGCTTTTTCAGAGTACAACCCTTTTCGAAAAACAGACCTATTACAACATTGCTTCTTACTGCTCCAGCTGAAGCTGCTGTCTGTCTCCAGGAACCAGGTACTTTGCAAAGTGAGTATTTATTTTAAGAGGGGTAGCAGTTGAACTTCTGCCTTTAACGTGATAAGTGCCTAGGCCTGCGCTCATTTTATATCCTAGGAAGTATTTTTGCAATAATTCTGTAGGAATTTGGTATTATTTTTGCAAAATCTTTTTGTTGCAACATGTTCATTGGTGGAGGCTTATCAATTTCAACTGCCTACATTTGTGAAGATTTTCGATTATCGGGATCGTTTATTTTTTGTTTTGCCATGCTATTGAATTGCTGGGAAAAAAATTCCTTGCCTGTTCCCTTCTCAAATTTGCCACTTCTAGCAGTCACCTCTCTGGCAGCGACTGTGGATTGTCTTGCTGAATTAGGTGACCTTCCGTTCTTACCCTCTTGTATCTCCTTTCTAGACATCAAACAAAGGTTTTACAGTGAAAGGTCAAAGTAGCAAAGAGTGATTTCCTGTGGTAGTTTCCCTCGTTGGCATAGTTAGAGTATGGAACTCCTAGGGACAGGACCTCTGAGAAACTCAAATAGTCTAGGACCCAGTCCCTATTTCACAGCTTAGCTAAACCCGTCTCTAATACCAAACACCTACTTGCCTAACACCCTCTGGATTGTGCTTTGGCTATCCTTTCCTGACTTACCCCTAACATATGATCAGCTAGAGAACCTGTCATATTGTGTGCTGGTATACCCTATGAGCTGCCATTTCACTCTAAAACACATCCCGTATATTGGTCTGTCTTGCCATCAGCTTCATCACTTGCCTGCTCCTGTACATCTGTGCATCCATTGTGCAGCCTTTCCTCCACCCCTAGGTATCCCCTAAATACTATCTGTGATTAACTGCTTCACTGCTACTAGGATCTACTCTTACCAACACAGTCATTTCCGTAGGTCAGTGTCATTTAAATGGCTATATGGCACTGAGTTACGTTTGATGGCATGCCCTCATTGAGAAACTCTGACCTCTGGTTAACCACTAGGAATGCACTTGAAAACTCCTAATACCCTCTTAACTGAGCAGTAATCAATGCACATCTCTAGACCTCACATACTACACCTATTGATACCCTCTCTTATACACCACTGCACAAATGCTCATCTAACCTTGTTATAGACTCTCAAACTCTTCCCAGCTATTCCTGATCATAGCTGTGCATACAGCTCACTGTGCCCAGATCACAGCACCTCTCTGGCCTTTACACACATCACAACCGCATAGACAGAGCCTAACTCCTAAACCCATGCCCGAGAGCTGTCTGTCTCCACATCACCTCCCCTAATGCTGAGTTAGGAATACCTAGCCAGTGCCAGTCTACACCATTTTTGTCACATTTGTCTGCCACAATATGATAAGTTCTGTCTCCTATAAAACCGTTGCATCCATCTATCATGTTATACTTTTCATCTAGGCACCACCAACCAACATCCTCATCTTTCATACATCCTTGCACCTCCATGCCCCAAGGGCAGAGAGTCAGCGCTTCAGGCCACAGCAGTGACAGGTGAATGCTATGTAAATGAAAATGCAGTCGCGGCTCCTGGTGGGAGTGCTGCGGGGCGGTGGGGCGGGTGAGGGGTGGGCGGGGGAGGGGCAGGGTGGGGGTAGTAAACTCCGGCATAGGGCCGAACGGAGGTAAGTACATAAATAAAAAAATAAAACGAATTACATTGGGCGCGTGCATCGCCATTTGGCGTTGCAGCGCGCGCAATGTAATTCGTTTGATTAATTTATTTATGTACTTACCTCCGTTCGGCCCTACGCCGGAGTTTACTACCCCCCACCCCACCCCACCGCCCCGCAGCACTCCCACCAGGAGCCGCGACTGTGAAAATGATGTATTTGGTATAGTCAGACTTGATTCCTTCAGAACAGTTTTTAATGCTTCCAGGTCTGACGTTTTTCTGTTTAAATAATGCAAAGAAACATTTAACTATCGGGTCAGAAGAAATTAAACAATCTCCGCATTGAGAAAGAGTTTGCATTAACAAATAGCCCTGAATGTGACAAAAATATATCAAGCATATCAGTGCAAAACAAGACAACAGAATCCATACTCGATTTCTAAAAAACACAAGTCCCAATGCTGAAAACAATTCTTAGACGCCTGTTGCCACTGCTGCCCAAAAGCCAGGATTGCCGCATACCAAGACTGCCTCATTGTGATTTCACGCTGTAACAAACTACAGGAGGATACCTGTATACCCTGTAGAGACCATGGTAATTAGTGTATAACATACAACAATGTCTCAAAGGGTTTTGTTTAGTAGACAATTTGCAAGTAAGCACAATAAATTGCAACAACCAGGGGGAAGGGAGTAGGGAGACAAGAGACCCGGAGACATTTGATTGAAGAAATGCGTATTCCATATATTAAGTTATAAGATCAAATTAACAATTGTAAATGCACTGTGTTACATTAAATGACATGTAACCTGTACTATGTAGTGCACAAGTGCTCGTGAGAAGGTGAACGGCGCTGGTGACATGTGAAGGGGTATATACAGCGTGAAGGAAGGTGCAAAAAAACAACAAGTAATATATACTGTGTATTCTTAATGATGCCCATACATTTGATACATTAAGAACAGAGTAATATTTTCATGGGCAATCACGAGGGAGGCGCCGTGAATTACACTGTAGAAGTCGATAGCGTTTCAGCCTTTACACAGTATTAGGCCATCATCAGGACCAGGTTACGAATTATCGGAGGTAACAGTGCTGTATGGGGAAAGTGGTACAATTCAATGGTGGACCGTAGAGGGAGATCTGAAGATGGCAGAGTAGAAGCCACAAGGGCAAGGGGATGAGCCGAAAGGGAGAATAGACAGGGTAAGGAGCGGGCAGCGAAGGGCCGCGTGAAGTCGTGTAGCGCTGAGAAGACGCCAGGAACATGATAGTAAAATATTGGTGCCTAGGCTCGGAAAGTTTAGGAAGAAAGGTGAGTAAATTGCCATGGGGGCAAAGAATGGCACTGACCACTGACTGACCGGGTGTCAACTATGTGGTGTAATGGCCTTTCTCAATGTCATTGTTGGTTGTTTTATTGTTCTACTAATCCGGCTATACTGCGTACCGAAATTGCATTTTCCTCTTCTTTGTGGCATACTTAGCATTATAGTGGATGCAATATTACTGTCAACTATATGCCATATTACTCATATGATGTAATTGTAATTGCATTTATATAGCGCTTACTACCCCTGACGAAGCGTCTAAGCACTTTTTCGGCCGAACCCATAAAGGATTAGTGGTGAATTAGTATAGTGAAATATGAAAGTAATTTGAGTGGTGGATATGTTAGTCGGTTGATTGGATTGAGAAGGATAGTGGAGGGATAGAAGAGGGAAAAGGTTTGCATTTATATAGTGCTTGCTACCCTTGATTAGGTGTTGTAGCGCTTTTTCGGTGAGAAGCACTCTACTCTAGAGCCCATAAAGGATTAGTGGTGAATTAGTATAGTGAAATATGAAAGTAATTTAAGTGGTGGATATGTTAGTCAGTTATTTGGATTGAGAAGGATAGTGGAGGGATAGAAGAGGGAAACGGTTTGCATTTATATAGTGCTTCCTACCCCTGATGCAGTGTTGAAGCGCTTATTCGGTGAGTAGCACGCTACTCCGGAAACCATAAAGGATTAGTGGTGAATTAGTATAGTGAAATATGAAAGTAATTTGATTGATGGATTTGTTAGTCAGTTATTTGGATTGAGAAGGATAGTGGAGGGATAGAAGAGGGAAAAGGTTTGCATTTATATAGCGCTTGCTACCCCTGATGAGGTGTTGAAGCGCTTTTTTGGCGAGTAGCACGCTACTCCGGAACCCATAAAGGATTATTGGTGAATTAGTATAGTGAAATATGAAAGTAATTTGAGTGGTGGATATGTTAGTCAGTTATTTGGATTGAGAAGGATAGTGGAGGGATAGAAGAGTGAAAAAGTTTGCATTTATATAGCGCTTGCTACCCCTGATGAGGTGTTGAAGCGCTTTTCAGTGAGTAGCATGCTACTCCGGAACCCAAACAGGATTAGTGGGAATTAGTATAGGGAAATGTGCAATTAATTTGAGTGGTGGACATGTTAGTCTGTTATTTGGATTGAAAAGGAATAGTGGAGGGATAGAAGAGGGAAGGAGGGATAGATGAGGGAAGGGTCTAGAATCTCTTTTCTTTTTTTGTAGTTCATAGCAGTAGGAGAGTGTTTGGGATGAGTAAAGGGGAGGTGGAGGGTAAGCCCGGGCTGAGTACTCCGCTCTGCCAGCAGAGTTTGCAGAGTTTTAACGACTCCGCGCTCTGCTGGAAACGCGAAGTTGCGGCAAAATTCCGACTCCGTGGCGGAGCGGAGTACGCCGCTTAGCCGAGTCAGCCCCCAGCAAAAAAATATTTTTAAAACCCACTTACCTTCTCTTTTGGCGCAATTCACGCAAGACGTAATACGTAGGGGGACGCGAGGAGGAGGACAACGGCAAGAAGGAGACACCGCGGCGAGGAGGAGGGCGGCCCGCAGACGACAGAAGAGAAGGTAAGTGTTTTTTTATTTTTTTATTGTGGGGCTGGGGCGGAACGGAGCTCCACAGAGTTTTTTTTAACTCTGTGGAACTCCGCAGAGCACCACTCTGCATACTCCACCCAGGGTTAGTGGAGGGGGAAGAGTCAGAGGTAAGGGTTTAAAAAAGGCTTGTTTGGGAGATCTGAATAGTAAGAGAGATATGAGATGATGCAAGGAGGGGTAGAGGAGGGAAGAGTCTACAAAGGGTTATTTTGGGGATCATAGTAGTGGTATGGGGTTTGGGATGAATGAGAGAGTGGAGGTAGAAGCTATATTGATAGAGGTATAGGGTGATAAATAGGGTAGTGAATTGGAAAGAGTAGTAGAATGAGGTTTGAGATGACTTAGAGAGTTGAGGTAGATGATATATTGAGAGCGGTATACAGTGAGAAATAGGGTAGTGCACTGAATATGCTGAATTAGAAGAAACGTAATAAATTTATAGATACATAGAGCATATAGTAAGCAGCGCGCCGAGGGGTTACATTGCACGATCTTAATTACTGCCTAAACTGCGGATCGCTGACTGTTTATTTTAAACTTTTTAACAAGTTACCTGCTTTTACTGTTTTTGCCCTTGCACTTTCACTCGCTTCTGCTAGTCCCCGGTCTGCCGCGGCACTTCCTGCCGTTTGAGCGGAGGGACATGGCTTCTCCCCCTGGCTCTCTCATTTCCGGATAGTTCAGCTGACACACTACATAACCAGCATGTGTGCATGGATGCGCAGCATATAGTAAGCAGCGTGCCGAGGGGTTACATTGCACGATCTTAATTACTGCCTAAACTGCGGATCGCTGACTGTTTATTTTAAACTTTTTACCAAGTTACCTGCTTTTACTGTTTTTGCACTTGCACTTTGGCTTGCTTCTGCTGCTCCCCAGTCTGCCACGGCACTTCCTGCCGTTTGAGCAGAGGGGTGTGGCTCCTCCACCTGGCTCCCTCATTTCTGGATTGTTCAGCTGACACACTACATAACCGGCATGTGTGCATGGACGAGCAGAGGGCGCGCCGCTGGCGTGCCAAAGGCAAGCCCGTTTGCGCCCGTCCGCGCCCGGATCGCGGCCAGCGCCAGCCACACTGCCCCTTTCGTTAGCGGTGAGAGCATTTCTTGGCCACGGGACTCCCTCCTGGCTTTAAGGAACAATTTATGTCCAGTTGGCCATGATATTAACCTAGTGAGTGCTGTACTTTCCCACTACTGCAAAGGTTGTAAATGTTTTTTAGGGAATACGGGAGTGTCCCCCGGAAATACAGGCATGAGCCCAATGGCCTCGGGGCAGAAGAAGGCAGAAGACAGGAGAATAGCCTGTCTGATAAATTGCAGGTCACTGCCCAAACAGGCAGACGATATTTGGTTATCGCTGTTTGACAACAAATGGGATGTGATGTTTCTGACTGAAACATGGTTAAAGGAGGAAACCAAACCAGCTTTGGCCCTGGCTATTCCCCCGGGCTTTAAAATCTGCTCTGCAAACAGGGAAGGTGAGAAAAGAGGGGGTGGGGTTGCCATCATTGTGAGGGATTCATGGGAGATCCCCACTACAGAGCTGAGAAATATGGGCTTGATAGAAGGTCTGAATTTCCGTATAAATACCGGACCCATGACCTCCTTTGCGGGACTATTGATGTATTGACCACCAGACTGCCCACTCAGTCTAACCCCAGATCTAGGCAACTTCATTGCCCAGAAGTCATTGCAATATGCCAACTATACGGCCCCAGGAGATTTTAACCTACATATCAATGATCCCGGCTGCACTCAGGCTTCTCAGTTAACCATGTCACTTAAGGGAGCGACTCTTACACAGCATGTAAAATCCCTCACTCACTGTGCAGGACATACGTTAGATTTATTGTTCTCGAACATTCCATCCTTGGTAGCCGAGACCCCTCATCATTTGGTCTGGACTGACCACTACCTGGTACCTTTTGCGTTCAGTTTGAAAAAATCACAACCTGGTGGAGAAATCCGCAATATGCCAAAAAGAAATTGGACGAAGCTAACAGCAGAGACCCTTGGGCCAGTGCTGTTGGACAGTCAACTGCAATTAACTAGTGACCCTAATGTAGACACGCTCGCACTGAACAGGTGGATCTCTGCTGCCCTGGACACCGTAGCTCCGGCCAGATTAGTTAGAATCTCGAGAAAATCTCCATCTGCCCCCTGGTTCTCTGAGGACCTCAGAGTGGAAAAAAGTAGATGTAAAAGATTGGAACACCTTTGGAGGAAAGATTATAGCCTAATGGCCAAACTGGCATATAAGAAAGCTCTACAAGAGTTCCACAAATTGATGGGGGGGCAAGAAGGGACTACTTTGTGAAGCGTATTAATAGCACTGAGAACTCATGCAAGGAAATCTTTAGGATAGTCAGCTCTTTCACCAAGCCTGCAGCGCTTGAGAGCAAGATACAGCCGTCCCCCTCATTGTGTACAAAGTTATCAGACTTTTTTGAGAATAAAATCCAGAAGGTCTAAGACACCTTCACGACAGAGGTGGAGACAGCTGAAGCAGAAGTATTGGGAAGCCGAAATACCGAGGATACTTTTTCGAAATTCTTTCCCATCTCCCAACAGGAATACCTGGTGGAGATCCTGAAATGTAAGTCGGGCTCCCTAGAGGATCTGTGCCCCCCAAAATTGTGGAGGACATTGGCTCTCCTGATTAATCCCGCTCTGAATCATATATGGAATACCTCACTTTACATGGCCATCTTCCCTGTTGTATGGAAACATGCTTTGTTATTGCCCCTTATGAAAAAGCCTAATGTGGACCCGGGAGAGCTTAACAACTATCGCCCGATCTCATTACTGCCAGCTTCCGGCGAAGATGTTGGAAAAGATGGTACAGCGCCAACTGGCTAATTTCATTGATGGGCATGACATTTTGCATGACACGCAGTCCGGTTTTCGGTCCGGTTTGAGTACCGAGACGGCGCTGTTGGAGGTGGCGGAGTCAGTAAGAATGACTGTGGACACGGGAGCATCAGCGATGCTGGTGCTTTTGGACCTGTCCACAGCATTCAACACAGTGGATTACCAAATCTTATTAGACAGACTCAAATCGATGGGACTGGGAGGGGTGGCTCTCTCCTGGCTACAGTCCTATCTTAAAGGCAGCAAGCAAAGGGTCGCCCTTCAACCCTTTCAGTCGGAACCTAAGCCACTGTGGTGCTGGGTACCGCAGGGATCGGACTTGAGCCCGGTACTCTTCAATACCTATTTGGCACCCCTTTTTTCGCTCATTGCCAACTGGGAAGTAAAGGCAATATCATACGCGGACGACACCCAGTTGGTATTCTCCTTCAAGGATCATTCTGCGGACTCTTTCATTAGATTTAAGGGATGCTTGAAGGACATCTCCTGCTGGATGGATAACAATAAACTAAAGCTCAATGCGGAGAAGACAGAGGTCTTGTTCTTTGGTAAGGCATCTCCTCCGTCAGCTGGACTTTGGTGGCAGGCAGAAATGGACCTGCCACCTATCCCAGCAACTACGGCACAAAACTTGGGCGTAAAATGGGAAACAGATCTTTCGTTCGCAGCCCAAGTTCATCACATAGCAGCCTCATGCTTCGATAAGTTGAGAAGCTTAAGGAAATTTCTACATCTATTCTTGGAGGACTGTCGTAGAGTCATAGTACATGCCACAGTGACATCTCGGCTGGACTATGCAAATTGCCTTTACCTGGGATTACCTGCATATCCCATCAAGATAGGTACAAAATGTGGCTGCGAGATTAACTAGACAAGTACCATATCAGCACCACATCTCTCCACATATAAGACAGCTCCATTGGCTACCGGCAGCAAAAAGGATAGAGTTCAGGGCCCTGACCATGGCCTTTCGGGCACTGCGAGGCAGAAGTCCTAGTTACCTTAAGCATCGGTTATGCCTCTACCAACAAAAATGATCATTGAGGTCCAACTCTCAGCACCTGCTCTGTGAACCTCACTATGCAAAGTCCTGCATAGGGGGCAGATCTTTCATGGTGGTGACGGCCAGATTGTGGAATTACCTGCCTATCAACATGCGCCTGATCCAATCTAAACTCGAGTTCAGAAAGATCTTGAAAACTTGGCATTTTAGCCAAAGCTAGAATCTTGGTAGTCCCTCTCTCCTGGTTGCCTGCTAAAGCGCCGGGACACCTCTGTTTGAGGTAGCTGTTGAGCTCTATAAATGCTGATAATAATAATAATAAATACATAAGTACATGGAATATATATATATATATATATATATATATATATATATATATATATATATATGTAAAACAAATCGCCCAAAAGCAGCGAGAGAGCACTCCACGGCGTTTTTTGTTAAGCCTCGCTGCAATTCGTCCTTCAAGTCCCAAATTTTAACAGTCTGCCTCTGCCGACGCGTTTCGAGGCTAATACGCCTCTTCATCATGGGCTGACAATAACAACTGAACAAACACCTCCATTGTAACCAGCCTTTATTTAGTATGATTCCCTCAGTGGGCGTGGCAAAGTTCATTCGCACAATGATATGCTGGGAGATGTAGTCCCTTTGAGGTGTACTTACAATTAATATCCTCTGGTAGGTTCAGTTTATAATTGCCGATTTATAGTTCGTTGTCATACCTTTAGTAGGAAAGGGATTTAAAAGGACGAGCTTATTAGCAGTTGAAACGTCGTGCTGTACAGTTCAGAATTGTTCCATTCCTCAGCCTTGCATAATACCAAGTGGTGCTCATCTCCACGGCTTGAGCAGCCGTGATATTTCCATGTAAAACAAATCGCCCAAAAGCAGCGAGAGAGCACTCCACGGCGTTTATACCATCTGGTTTGTCAAGCCTCGCTGCAATTCGTCCTCCAAGTCCCAAATTTTAACGGTCTGCCTCTGCCGACGTGTTTCGAGGCTAATACGCCTCTTCATCATGGGCTGGCAATAACAACTGATCAAACACCTCCATTGTAACCAGCCTTTATTTAGTATGATTCCCTCAGTGGGCGTGGCAAAGTTCATTCGCACAATGATATGCTGGGAGATGTAGGGTTAAAAATCGTAAGTGACTCTGTTTTTGGACTACAAGTCCCAGCATGAAATTGACTTACTTTCGCACTGCGCAAAGCCCACTGGGGGTATTTAAATCAGTCATCTGCTTTGTGTATGCCAATTACCCATGATTAAGAGGCAGGAGCCTTGAAACGCGTTGGGAAGAGGAAAATAAAATTGAATGCAAATGCCGGTTTTTCTTGAAATAAACCTTTGGTTTCCTCTGTCAAGTCGAGTGCGCTTTTGATGCTTTGGGCACCTTTGGATTAAAATATATATATATATATATATATATATATATATATATATATATATATCACTGAAAAACCATAGGTTTCAGATATGTTATAGTTAGAAATTAGCATTTAAAAAACCTTTGAAATTCACTGAAAAAACCATAGGTTTTAGGGACAGTTATAGTTAGTTGGACATTTTACTCGTACAAAACCCGTGAAATTCCCCGTTATAGTTAGTTCAGCTAACTATAACTCGCGCCCCGCAATGCACTGCTGATGACGTCACATATTACATCACTCATGACATGGTCAGTGACATCACTGATGACATCACTGATGACATCTCAAATGACATCACTGATGACATCATCCAGTGACTGTGTGTTTCTGTAAAGTTTAAATATTTTTAATATATATAGGAAAAGACGTATTGAAGAATGAGTGGGTGTGTTAGTGTCTGTATGGATGATTTAGTAGGTGCGTGACTGACTCTATAAGTGAGTGATTTAACGTATCTTACTGAATGCATGGGTTAGTGACTAAACTGGGTGAATGTCTGTATCCGTCTGTCTGTTGCTGTGTAAGTGGCTGCATGGGTTTGTGAATAGCTACATGAGTGTCTATAAGAGTTATTGATTTGTTGTCTGAGTATCTGTATGGGTGCCTGAGTGTTTGTGTGGATGGGGTGTGTGCGACTGTGCATAGATGTGTGAGTGGGTGATTCACTGGGTGGATGGTTTCAAGAGTGCATCTGTGATAGACTGTATGGGTGGGTAAGTGTGTGTAAGAGTGTGTTAGTGAGTAAATGTATGTCCCAGTGGTACATGTGTGAGTAACTACATATGTGAAAGGCAGTATATATGTGTGTTGGAGTATATAAATAGCTATAAGCGAGAGTGAGTGATTGTGATAGTGGCTGTATGGATGAGTGTGTGCTTGTATCAGTGATTATATAAGAGCGTAACAATGTGCTAGTATTTGTATGATTAAGTGAGCTGGTGTGTGTATAACTGTATAGGTGAGTAAATGGCAGTGTGTTTAATTATTTGCATGACTGACTAGGTGTGTGAGTACCTCTATGGATGAGTGGCGGTGTTTGAGTGTCTATATAGGAGTAAGAGTGCATATGATAGTCCTGTACTGAGTGACCATAAGTATGAGTGACTGTACGGGTGAGTGAGTGGATGTGTGTGTGTAGACCTAAGAATCAGTGAGTGGGTATGTAGTTATTGGTGTTGGAGTGTCTATGGTTTTGCGAATGGCAGTCTGTAATTTAGATTGGGTGTATCAAAGGTTATATTAGGGTGTGAAGAGCTGCATCAGATTATCACGTGGATGATGTCATCAGTGATGTCATTTGAGATGTCATCAGTGATGTCATCAGTGATGTCACTGACCATGTCATGAGTGATGTAATATGTGACGTCATCAGCAGTGCATTATGGGGCGCGAGTTATAGTTAGCTGAACTAACTATAACGGGGAATTTCACGGGTTTTGTACGAGTAAAATGTCCAACTAACTATAACTGTCCCTAAAACCTATGGCTTTTCAGTGAATTTCAAAGGTTTTTTAAATGCTAATTTCTAACTATAACATATCTGAAACCTATGGTTTTTTCAGTGAATTTCAAAGGTTTTTAAATGCTAATTCCTAACTATAACATGTCTGAAACCTACGGTTTTTTCAGTGAATTTCAAAGGTTTTGTAAATGACAATTTTTAAATGTATTAATTGTTATATTAATTTTTTCATACTGATTTACTACATTTTTAGAAACAATTTTTTTACATATTTTATTTTTTAAATTACATTGTAATTACATTATACATTACATTACATAAAATACTTTCTCAGAATGAATTACTTTAGTTTAAATACTTTGCACATAGGCAATAGACTTTAAGTACAGTAGTTACAGTTGTTGCAATGGGCAACACATTTTCAAACACAATGCAACATTCAGCTCAATGTGAATTTCTAGTTAAATGCAATTAGTTACTTTATGGATTACTTTTCTAACCACAGGACTGGATCCTAGATTCAGTTCTGGTACATCTCCTGTAAACAGTTGAGTAAAAGCGTTTTGGTTACAGTCGTGATTTTTAAGGAATATTATTGTATTTTAAAAGTTGACACTTAGAAACTTTTTCTCATAGAATCACCAATGTTATCCTATGGAAGGAAATTCACTTAGCAGGTAAAAACTGTTATCGTTACTTTTTCTTACTCAGTGTTGGATCCTGGATCCAGCACTGGTGCATCTCCTGTAAACAGTTGAAAGAATGCGTTTAAGTCATACAGGCGATTTTTAAGGAATATTTGTAGTTTGTGAAAATCGACACTTTGAAACTTTTCTGCTGAAAACCAGACAATGGATTCCTATGGAAGAAAATATAAGTTACTGGTAAGTACGGTTAAAATTACTTTTCAGGGTCAGTGCTGGGCTAAAAGATGCAGCACTGGGTTCTCTCCTGATAACAGGTGAGTAAATTGGAATTCGTACTTTGGTTGATTTTAGAGGAATATTATAAAGTTCCATAACTCCACACTTAGAAGAATTTCCAAGTGAAACCAGTCAATGTTAGCCTATGAAGGAAATTCAAGTTACCGGTAAGTACGGTTAAAATTACTTTTCAGGACCAGTACTGGGCTGAAAGATGCAGCACTGAGGTCTCTCCTGATAACAGGTGAGTAAATCAGAATTCGGATTTCGGCTGATTTTAGAGGAATATTTGTATGTTTCAAAAATCAACACTTAGAAACTTTTTCAGCAAAAAGCAGGCAATGATATCCTATGGAAGGAAATTCAAGTTACTGGTAAGTACGGTTAAAATTACTTTTGAGGATCAGTACTGGGCTGAAAGATGCAGCACTGAGGTCTCTCCTGATAACAGGTGAGTAAATCGGAATTCGTATTTCGGCTGATTTTAGAGGAATATTTTAAAGTTCCAAAACTCCACACTTAGAAGAATTTCCAAGTGAAACCAGTCAATGTTAGCCTATGGAAGGAAATTCAAGTTACTGGTAAGTACGGTTAAAATTACTTTTCAGGACCAGTACTGGGCTGAAAGATACAGCACTGAGGTCTCTCCTGATAACAGGTGAGTAAATCGGAATTCGTATTTCGGCTGATTTTAGAGGAATATTTTAAAGTTCCAAAACTCCACACTTAGAAGAATTTCCAAGTGAAACCAGTCAATGTTAGCCTATGAAGGAAATTCAAGTTACTGGTAAGTACGGTTAAAATTACTTTTCAGGACCAGTACTGGGCTGAAAGATGCAGCACTGAGGTCTCTCCTGATAACAGGTGAGTAAATCGGAATTCGTAGTAAGGCAGATTTTAGAGGAATATTTGCACAATGGTGAAGGGAGGGCGGGGCCTGAGGTGACATCTGTGCAAACGCGCCCCGTGGCGCGTATTAAGTTGGGGGATTAAGTCCCCTTGAATCATGAGGTTCCCTAGGGGCCAACTAGCCCACCATGAACCTCCAGTATGCGCCAGGGGCTGCGTTGCAGAGACGTGTAGAGAGGCCACACCTTTTTACACCTCTCTGCATCGCAGCTCTGTGGCGCTTTCTGGATGTACCTGTTGGGCTAGTTGGCCCCAGGACCCTCAGGATTGAAGGGGATTTAATCCCCCATCTTAAAACGCGCCACGGGGCCTGTTTGCACACATGTCACATGAAGCCCCGCCCTCCCTTCACCACTGTGTAAACGCGCCCTGTGGTGCATTTTAGGTTGGGGGATTAAGTCCCCTTGAATCCTGAGGGTCCCTGGAGTCCAACTAGCCCACCATATACCTCCAAAAGCGCCACAGAGCTGCGTTGCAGAGAGGTGTAAAAAGGGGCGTGGCCTATGTACACGTCTCTGCAAGGCAGCCCCTGGCGCATACTGGAGGTTCCTGGTGGGCTAGTTGGCCCTCAGGGACCACCAGTATTCAAGGGGAATTCGTTCCCCTCTCCAAACGCGCCAGGGGGCGCGTTTGCAGAGTACTGCAGGGAGGGGGGCGGAGCCTCCGGCACGATGCTGGTCGTTTTTTTTTTTTAATGGGAGGGGGCTGCGTGGCCCCCTTCCCTTGCCCACTTTGGCCCCGGGGACCCCATCCCCGGGGCCTGAGGCATTTTTTTTTAAACGGGAAGGGGCCGCGTGGCTCCCCTTCCCTGGGCCTGTATTGGCCCCGGGGACCCCATCCCCGGGGCATGGCCTCGATTTTTATTTTTTTTCTTTGGAGGGGGCTGCGTGGCCCTCCTCCTCAGGCTCATTTAAGGCCCCGGGGACCCCATCCCTCGGGGCCGGCCTTGCCCTTATTTTATTTTTTTATTTTTTTTTATTTGGGGAGGGGGCTGCGTGGCCCCCTCCCGGGCCACTTATGGCCCCGGGGACCCCATCCCCGGGGCCTGGCCTCTGGTTGGGGACTGTGGGGGGTCCCCAATCCCCCCACAGTCCCAGCCGGCTCCCCGCCTCCTGCGCGAGCCGGCATTGCTTTCCACATGGGGAGCAGCTAACATGCTGCTCCCCATGTGAGAAAGCTGATGGTTTGCATTTTGAAAGAGAGAGCAGGTTTCCTGCCTCTCTTTCAAAATGCAAACTGTTTGCTATGACAGGACGGGAGCCGCGAGGCTCCCGTCCTGTCATAGCAAACAGCAGTGTCCCGGGTGTAGGCACTCCGGGACACTGCAGGAGCCGGCCCTGGGGGTGGTGGTCCCCAGGGCCATCAAGGGCTCCAGGAGGGGGCCGCGCGGCCCCCTCCCATTCAGTGCACAGCCCCGGGGAGGTGGTGGTCCCGGGGCTTGGGGTCTGTAACGGACCCCCATATTTAAATGTTTAGTGCCCCGGGGAGGTGGCGGTCCCCGGGCATGTGGGGGCTGGAGCCCCCACACAGGTTTAAAAAAAAAAAAAAAGCCCCGGGGAGGTGGCGGTCCTCGAGGCTGCGGGAGGGCTCAGAGCCCTCCCGCCATCATTTTTAAATAAAGCCCCGGGGGTGGCGGTCCCTGGGCTTGGGGGCCTTAGCGGCCCCCTACATAAATTAAAACCCCCCACCATGCACCCGGGACTTGGGCCACCCGGGGTCACTCAACATCGAAGCGCGGGAGACCGCGCTTCGATTTTTTTCGGCAGGATCCGCGCTCCCTGAGCGCATCCTGCCGATTTTTAAAAAAATATATTTTTTTGCCCAGGGGTCCTTGTGGGACCCCTGAGCAGACCTAGGGGGTCAGGGTGTTTCTACCCTGCCCCCTTTGTGCGTTTTGCGCACTTGTTTCTGTCCCTAGGTTCTACCGAGGGACAAAATGGCTGCCAACACTTCCTGATTTGGAGTGTTGACAGCCAATTAGCATGCAGCTGGTGATCGGGAGGGTGCGCGAATCCGACGCGGCCATAGATATATATGTACTTTTACTTTTGATTTTCTCAGCAACTACTGAACGGATTTACACCATTTAACAAAAAGGGTTCTTTCTGAACCAAGAACTACCTCTTTGCCAAATTTGGTGTAATTCCGTTCAGCAGTTCGGGCTGTAGCCGTGTCTAAAGTTTCCTATGGAAAAATGAATGGGGAAAACGCGTTTTGGTACCCCCCTTTTCTCGGCCCCGCTTGACGAATCACCCCGAGACTTTCAGGGTAGGAGCGGACCGGAGCGCCCCACAAAGTTTGAAAATTTTGCGAAGATACGTCAACCGGCAAGAGAGTTATTTCAAATAGAATGTCGCGGATTTCCTATGGAAACTAGGTTCTAACTATAACTATCTACTGGCGACCGCCAGTAGATATATATATATATATATATATATATATATATATATATATATATATATATATATATATATATATATATATATATATATATATATATATATATATATATATATATATGCATAAGGAAGGTAGTATATGTAGATTAAAGATGCATTTAATAAACTCCGGCTTTCAAGTGTTTTTGTCATTTAAATTAATTTGTTTCATTTTATTTTTTGTAATTCAGTAGTGAAGCAATTGTAGATCAATAGTTATGATAAAAGATTTACTTATTTATGCAGTCACTTATTTACTAATGTTACTATCAGTAACAGGTACATTTGTTAAGCAGAACTAACGAATATCTATATTTTTAAAAACAAAATTATTATACATGTTTATACAAAGTAATACACATATATAGGTACTACTGAAAATTTGTGAGTTTCCAATGTATTTGGGGCATTCCAGTTGAAGGAGTATTTGTGTGTCATCTGCATAGTTATTGCACATGAGGTGAAATTGATTGATCAGTGTTGGAAATGACTTCATGTAGATGTTGAAAAGCATGCGTGAGATGATAGAGCTTTGAGGGACCCCTGCTTTTGTGAAGTACGGTTTGGACGAGAAAGGGGGGTATGGATGACATTAGTTCTGTTGTGAAGGTAGGATGTGATCCAGTCAATAGCAGTCCCCTCTATGCCTGCTTTGTAGAGTCTTTGTATCAGAGAGTCATGGCCAACCGTGTCAAAGGCAGCCAGAAGGTCCAAGAGAAGTAGCACAGCAACCCCATTGCAGTCAACTGTGTTCTTCAGGTCATCCCAGATGGCAACGAGGACAGATTCTGTGCCTCTTCCTGGACGGAATCCCGTTTGGAAGTCGGAAAGTATGCCATTATCTTCAATGAATTGTGACATCTGGGCGAATGTTGCTCTTTCTATCAGTTTTCCCAGGAAAGGTCTATTTGTAATCGGTCTGTAGTTGTCGGGGTTCAGCGGGTCCAGGTTTGGTTTCTTTAGTAATGGGCATATTCATGATTTTTTTAGTTCTTCTGGAAATATTCCTGTAGTTAAGGAATTGTTGATGATTCTCCTTACTGGGGTGGCAGCAGGGGTTGTTAGAAGAATTCTCTTGAAGGTTTGCGGTGGACACAGGTCTGAAGGGCTGCCGGCAGGCCTGCTTGCTTTGACCAGGTCCATAAATTCAATGTGTGAAATTCGTTGGAAGGAATGGAGAGGCTGGGTTAGAGTATTCTTGGATTGTTGTTTTGTTCTTTTGGAAAAGGGTCAAGTCTGATGCTTTGTCTTGATGTACATCCCATGACGCGTTTGTTATGCTTATGAATCTCTGAAATGCAATAAAGTATGTGTTTAAAAAAAGCAGGGGTTCACAAGCAACGTAGGATCAACAGGGTTAATTTGATTCAATCCAACTGCTGCGTGAACTCTAAGAAGAAGGCAGGTTCTTTATCACATACTATCATGTTACGTTCCGAAGGTAGAGCCATTGTCAAAGAAAATAATGGATTGAGCAAGCTTAGTCAAGTCTAAGCACATTAAGATAGAAGCATCTCTAAATTAACGTCATTGACTACAGGCCTAGCAATGGTGACATGCACCCTAAAGTAAATAAGGCAAAAAAGATCACATGTCCGTTTTTTGGGTAGTGAAAGATAGCCATACTCCAGGTGTAGTAAGCCCCTCGCGCTTTTGGGCACCGAGCTGACTGCGCTAATGTTAGCCCCTAACTGAAGGATACTCAGAAACTAAAGATTTGCAGTGTGATAACGTGCTGTTGGACGTCATCAAGAATGCCCTTCTGTTGACACAATTGTTGAGTAATTTAGAATGCAGTTATGGATATGCACTGCACTCACTGTGAATCCTATAGATTCCCTCCTTTGGCGTTGGCCATTTGAGTACTAATTTCCTGCTTGACATAGCCGCACAGATGCGTTCTTCCATTTACCTGTGATTGATACCCTTCATTTTCTCTTCTACTTTCTGGCTTCTTTTAAAACTTTTCCCATTTTTGGAAGCATCTTCCTTCTTTGCATACGTTGAAGGGCATAGCTATATAATTATATATCTAAATCGAAAAGGAACGAAACTATAGACCCCTTGGGCCTCTTTTGTTAAGTTCTCCTCTAAGATTTTTTCGTAATTTGTAAATGATGTTCTTTGTGTGTAGTATTTGGTTTAGGCTCTTCGCCTCGCCCGGCCATTGTACAATTGCTCAAAAAAGTGATTTTAATTAGGCCCTACCCATCACGTGGGCTGAGATTCCTGTCCATTAACTGCGGTGCCATGTCCAACTTTACACTAATGTGTCTCAATCAAATGGGTCGTTCACCACAAAGTTCACCAGGCCTGGTGCTTACACTGTCTGCTGGTGTTTAACCTTACTGGCGTGCCCCTTGACAGATTATCACTGGCCTAGAAAGTGGTGGAATAACAGCAATATCTCCCCCTTCTGCCAAATGTTGACGAATTGCTCACCCTTGGACTGGCTGTGCCAGGGCGAAGGAAGGGGTTTATACTAGGGGTGGGCGGAATTTGCGAAGTTGCCTTCCGCGAAATTCCGCGAAACGGCAAGAAATCTCCGCGAGCACGCGAAATTTCGCGTGCTCGCGGAGATTTTGCTGCTATCGCCTGTAAAGTGGCGCTTCTGTGTTTGCGTGAGAATAAAACCAACCTGGTCACCGTGTCTTGCTTTATTTATTTACGCACGTCTACCTGCCCGCCCCCCCTGCCTGCTGCACCGGTGCCACCATCTACGTGACGACACCACTTCGGGGCCCCTGCCACCCGTGACCCGTGTGACCTGATTGACCAGAGGGGGAAGAGCACCACTCCAGCCTTCAATCGCCGGTTTTGCCCCCCATCGCAAAAATCCAAGGCACGTCCGTCGCCTCCCATTCGAGCTCCAGAAGACCAGGAAGCTCCACAGTGAAAGTTGGGATAACAGACCTCACCAACGCTGCTTGATTTTTCCTTTTTTCTGCCTGGCGCACGAAGAGTGCCGCCAGCGAGACATCCATCCGTGTCCTCTACAGGGAAGGAGGCTTCCATTCCACTGAGCGAGAGCATAGGAGGCAAAACGAAGCCCACAATCCACGCTCAAATACAACGAGCGAAAGGCATTATTTATCACCAGCCACAAGGTCCTTCCTGCTCGGGCCCGCACCCGAGACTCTCGTGGGCAGAGCAGCAACGTGGCACACAACAAGAATCCTGCATCTCGCATCGGAGAGCACGCTCGCATCTCCACCACCCGGCGGCCACCACAAGTACTGCAGCAGGCGAGAAAAGAAAGGATTTAACACCCACGAAGCAGCATTAAACAAATAAGGTGAGTCTGCGCCTCCCTCCTTCACAGCGCGGACGTCCTCTCCTTCCCCACACCCCCTGGGTCTCCCTCACACCCAGAGCACTCGGGGAGCTGGGGCAGTACCGGTTTGCAGGCAGGCACAGCGTTCGTTAACAATAACTTCCCCCAGCCCCTTTGAGCACACCAGCACAAGCGGTTTTCACGAGTGATTTCACCATCCTTAGCCGGTCACCCACTCTCTCCCTCCCTCCCTCCAGCTGAGAAGTGGACACTCGGCATCCTGCAAGTGCTTCCTGGTGAGGTTTAAAATACCTCATGCCCCCTGAATTCCGTTCCGCCGCAAATCGCGGAAGTTTTGACATTTTCGCGTTCCGCGCGGAACGCGGAAATGCCGAAATTTCGCAAGTTCCGCGAGCGGAACGGAATTTGCCGCCCACCCCTAGTTTATACTAGTGGTGGGCGGAATTTGCGTAGTCGCGCTACGCAAAGCTCCGCGAAACGGTAAAATATCTCTGCGAGCATGCAAAAGTTCCGCGAACACGCGGAATTGCTTGTTCGGCCCATTCGCGATGCTTTTTTCCTGTTCGCGAACGCTGTTTGTGTGCTCGGGGAGAAATATCTCGCAAACACGCATTTTGCAAGCGCGAACAAGCAAAAAATTCCACGAAGCCGCGGATCGCGGAATTTTTGGCAATTCCGCGTTCTCCGTGGAACGCGAAATTACCCAAATTCCGCAAATTCCGCGAGCTGAACGGAATTTACAGCCCAGGCCTAGTTTATACCCATCCAGCATGTTCCTGTTGGTGGTCCAGGCTTCCAGACTTATTCACCCCCTCTAATATCAACTGTTCTCTTTTTACAACTTCGTCCACCCTCTAATATAGTACATTCTCCTGTTTGAGCCTGCCTGCCTTCACCCTTCGGACAAACAAAAACCTACGTAGAGATAGCAGAGTAAAATATAATTTCACGCATCTGAATACCAGCAAGCGTGACTCAGCCTTTCAACCTTCTTTCTGATCATGCAGTTAAAATGAATGCCGCAGTGTTGCCTAATGTTAACATCTGCTTGGAAGCAACAAGAGCCGGACCGCGGCAGCAAGTGATCCGTGCATATTAATGACGTAGAGCAGCACGCTGCAGCCTATTACCACTGGACATCGGCCGCCTGCATCTGAGTTCTTGTGATTCCTGAACGTGGTTCAAGTGAGCCTCCTGTCAGTGTGTAATCAGATCCCGGGTGGCATATGCCAAGTATCCCTCACTCCCTGCCCCCCTTTAGACGTAGGTTTTTCCAAGAATTTGAACTCGGAGTCGGTGCGCGCGGGTGGCGTCACCTATGATTGGAATGGTTGACTCACCTCTGACGCAGTTTTGGCTTTGGATCAATGTGCGCCAGTTCAAAAAGAAATAGAGTTGGAGACAGATAAATTATTAATCCTGGTTTTTGGCATATGGGTACATTTCATTTCCTCCCTTCGGTTCCCCTTTCGCTTCACAGCTTGCTTACTCCCTTTTCTCACACATTTGCCACTTCAGGGTATAATGAAGCTCGAAATGTACTCATGTATATAATTTGATTTTGTTTTCAGAAGGAAGTTATTTTTTACCTTCTTGGTTCCATAACCAACCTGTGAAGAATAAATAACATTAATTATCTGCAGTGGATCACAGAGAAATGTTTAAATGTAGCTTTTGAGACTTATGCACTCAATAAGGGTGGATTGCGTTTCAAGCTGCTCTACTATGGGCCCTCGTGGTACGGGCCACAACATGTTGAAATAACACACTGATTTCCTCATAAGCACCCATAATTTCTTGCCTTTTTCTGGGCACAAACTCACCCAAGTTTTGCTTGGAGGATTTGGACAAGAACATAATGTAGAGTTACCGCAGGAGTTATGACACCGTTTTGGAAAGAACTCATGGTTCCACCTAGGGCCCGCTTTAGGGCGGTGCGACTGGTGCGGCCGCACTGGGGGCTGACCTGTGGAGGGGGGCGTTGTGACCTTAGGGAGGCGCTGTGTTTAGCAATATCTTATGATAAGAGAGATGAGGGGCATTTTTGCAGGTGGTAGTGAGAGAATCCCAGGAGGTGGTCATGGGACGTGGGGGCGCCAAAAGTGATTGTCGCACCAGGCGCCAGTGTTAAAGCCGGCCCTGTTCCACCCTAAATTTTATTAAAAAAGCAACTAGTAACAATGAACAGAGTATTCGTTGAATGAGCTTCTCAATCACGCCCTCATTACAAGTAGCTTAACTCAAGGCAAATTACTGCATTCAGTCATAGCACACCCAGTATTACTGACATCACATTTTGTGAATTTCAAAAGTGGTTTTACACTTGTTAAAAAGGCTGTTTGCAAACGTAAGCAAAACATGTGTGTGCAAATGTATGGTATCAAAATATCGAGTCTTTAATAACCTTCTATCATAAAATAGCAAAAAGTTTGATGTCCAAAATATTGCTAGAATGAGAAAAAAAAAAAAATATATATATATATATATATATATATATATATATATATATATATATTCACTGAAAAAACCATAGGTTTTAGGGACAGCTATAGTTAGTTGGACATTGCACTCGTACAAAACCTGTGAAATTCCCCGTTATAGTTAGTTCAGCTAACTATAACTTGCGCCCCGCAATGCACTGCTGATGACGTCACATATTACATCACTCATGACATGGTCAGTGACATCACTGATGACATCACTGATGACATCTCAAATGACATCACTGATGACATCATCCAGTGACTGTGTGTTTCTGTAAAGTTTAAATATTTTTAATATATATAGGGAAAGGCGTATTGAAGAATGAGTGGGTGTATAAGTGTCTGTATGGATGATTTAGTAGGTGCGTGACTCACTCTATAAGTGAGTGATTAAACGTATCTTACTGAATGCATGGGTTAGTGACTAAACTGGGTGAATGTCTGTATCCGTCTGTCTGTTGCTGTGTAAGTGGCTGCATGGGTTTGTGAATAGCTACATGAGTGTCTATATGAGTTATTGATTGGTTGTCTGAGTATCTGTATGGGTGCCTGAGTGTTTGTGTGGGTGGGGTGTGTGCGACTCTGTGCATAGATGTGTGAGTGGGTGATTCACTGGGTGGATGGTTTCAAGAGTGCATCTGTGATAGACTGTATGGGTGGGTAAGTGTGTGTAAGAGTGTGTTAGTGAGTGAATGTATGTCCCAGTGGTACATGTGTGAGTAACTACATATGTGAAAGGCAGTATATATGTGTGTTGGAGTATATAAATAGCTATAAGCGAGAGTGTGTGATTGTGTTAGTGACTGTATGGATGAGTGTGTGCTTGTATCAGTGATTGTATAAGAGCGTAAGAATGTGCTAGTATTTGTATGAGTAAGTGAGCTGGTGTGTGTATAACTGTATAGGTGAGTAAATGGCAGTGTGTTTAATTATTTGCATGACTGACTAGGTGTGTGAGTACCTCTATGGATGAGTGGCGGTGTTTGAGTGTCTATATAGGAGTATGAGTGCATATGATAGTCCTGTACTGAGTGACCGTAAGTATGAGTGACTGTACGGGTGAGTGAGTGGATGTGTGTGTAGACCTAAGAATCAGTGAGTGGGTATGTAGTTATTGGTGTTGGAGTGTCTATGGTTTTGCGAATGGCAGTCTGTAATTTAGAGTGGGTGTATCAAAGGTTATATTAGGGTGTGAGGAGGTGCATCAGATTATCATGTGGATGATGTCATCAGTGATGTCATTTGAGATGTCATCCGTGATGTCATCAGTGATGTCACTGACCATGTCATGAGTGATGTAATATGTTACGTCATCAGCAGTGCATTGCGGGGGCGCGAGTTATAGTTAGCTGAACTAACTATAACGGGGGAATTTCACGGGTTTTGTACGAGTGCAATGTCCAACTACCTATAGCTGTCCCTAAAACCTATGGTTTTTTCAGTGAATTTGTAAGGTTTTTAAATGCTAATTTCTAACTATAACGTGCCTGAAACCTATGTTTTTTCAGTGAATTTCAAAGGTTTTTAAATGCTAATTCCTAACTATAACATGTCTGAAACCTATGGTTTTTTTCAGTGAATTTCAAAGGTTTTGTAAATGACAATTTTTAAATGTATTAATTGTTATATTTATTTTTTTGATACTGATTTACAAAATTTTTTAAAACTATTTATTTTTAGATATTTTATTTTTAAATTACATTGTAATTACATTATACATTACATTACAAAATATACTTTCTCAGAATGAATTACTTTAGTTTAAATACTTTGCAAATAGGCAATAGACTTTTAAGTACAGTAGTTAAGGTTGTTACCAATGGGCAACACAATTTCAAACACAATGAAACATTGAGCTCAATGTGAATTTCTAGTTAAATGCAATTAGTTACTTTATGGATTACTTTTCTAACCACAGGACTGGATCCTAGATTCAGTCCTGGGACATCTCCTGTAAACAGTTGAGTAAAAGCGTTTTGGTTACAGTAGTGATTTTTAAGGAATATTATTGTATTTTAAAAGTTGACACTTAGAAACTTCTTCACATAGAATCACCAATGTTATCCTATGGGAGGAAATTCACTTAGCAGGTAAGTAGTGTTATCGTTACTTTTTCTTACTCAGTGGTGGATCCTGGATCCAGCACTGGTGCATCTCCTGTAAACAGTTGAAAGAATGCGTTTAAGTCATACAGGCAATTTTTAAGGAATATTTGTAGTTTGTGAAAATCGACACTTTGAAACTTTTCTGCTGAAAACCAGACAATGGATTCCTATGGAAGGAAATACAAGTTACTGGTAAGTACGGTTAGAATTACTTTTCAGGGTCAGTGCTGGGCTAAAAGATGCAGCACTGGGTTCTCTCCTGATAACAGGTGAGTAAATCGGAATTCGTAGTTCGGCTGATTTTAGAAGAATATTATAAAGTTCCAAAACTCCACACACAAGAATTTCAAAGTGAAACCAGTCAATGTTAGCCTATGGAAGGAAATTCAAGTTACTGGTAAGTACGGTTAGAATTACTTTTCAGGGTCAGTGCTGGGCTAAAAGATGCAGCACTGGGTTCTCTCCTGATAACAGGTGAGTAAATCGGAATTCGTAGTTCGGCTGGTTTAGAGGAATATTCTAAAGTTCCGAAACTCCACACTTAGAAGAATTTCCAAGTGAAACCAGTCAATGTTAGCCTATGGAAGGAAATTCAAGTTACTGGTAAGTACGGTTAAAATTACTTTTCATGATCAGTACTGGGCTCAAAGATGCAGCACTGAGGTCTCTCCTGATAACAGGTGAGTAAATCGGAATTCGTACTTCGGCTGATTTTAGAGGAATATTTGCACAATGGTGAAGGAAGGGGGTGGGGCCTGAGGTGACATGTCTGCAAACACGCCCTATGGCGCATTTTAAGTTGGAGAATTAATTCCTCCTCAATCCCGAGGGTCCCTAGGGGCCAAATAGCCCACCAGATACCTCCAGTATGCGCCAGAGAGCTGTGTTGTAGAGAGGTGTTCAGAGGCCACGCCCTTTTACAACACTCTGCAATGCAGCTCCGTGGCGCTTACTGGAGGTACCTGGTGGGCTAGTTGGCCCCAGGGACCCTCAGGATTGAAGGGGATTTAATTCCCCATCTTAAAACGCGCCATGGGGCCTGTTTGCACACATGTCACCTGAAGCCCCGCCCCCTCCCTTCATTACTGTGCAAACACGCCCCATGGCGCGTTTTAAGTTGGGGGATTAAGTCCCCTTGAATCCTGAGGGTCCCTGGAGTCCAACTAGCCCACCATGTACCTCCAAAAAGCGCCACAGAGCTGCGTTGCAGAGAGGTGTAAAAAGGGGCATGGCCTCTGTACACCTCTCTGCAATGCAGCCCCCTGGCGCATACTGGAGGTTCCTGGTGGGCTAGTTGGCCCTCAGGGACCCCCAGTATTCAAGGGGAATTGTTCTCCTCTGCAAACGCGCCAGGGGAGCGTTTGCAGAGTGGTAAAGGAAGGGGGCGGGCCTGCGGCACGATCGTTTTTTTGTTTATTTATTTTTTTCCGAAGAGGGGCTGTGTGGCCCCCTTCCTTTTTCTTCTTGGGCCCTGGGGACCCCATCCCCCAGGGCCTTACCCTTTTCTTTAAAAACAAAACGGGAAGGGGGCCGCGTGGCCTCCCTCCCGTGGCCGATCCCGGCCCCGGGGACCCCATCCCCCGGGGCATGGCCACACTTTTTATCATTTTTTTAAGGAGGGGGGCTGCGTGGCCCGCCTCCCGGGCCACTACTTGCCCCGGGGACCCCATCCCCCAGGGCTGGCCCTATCCTTTGGGGACCGTGGGGAACCCCAACTCCCCCACGGTCCCGCCGCCTCCCCGCGTCCTGCGGGAGCCGGCATTGCTTTTCCACATGGGGAGCTGCTAACATGCAGCTCCCCATGTGGAAAGCAATCTGCTTTGAATTTTGGAAGAGAGAGCAGGTTTCCTGCCTCTCTTCCAAAATTAAAGCAGTTTGCTTATGACAGGACGGGAGCCGCGAGGCTCCCGGTCCTGTCATACCAAACAGCAGTGTCCCGGGGTAGGCACCCCGGGACACTGCAGGAGCCGGCCCTGGGGGTGGCGGTCCCCAGGGCCATCAAGGGCTCCAGGAGGGGGCCACGCGGCCCCCTCCCTACATCGTGAAAGCCCCGGGGAGGTGGTGGTCCCCGGGGCTTCGGGGTCCGAAACGGACCCCCACATTTGTTTAATTAGTGCCTCGAAGAGGTGGCGGTCCCGGTGCGTGTGGGGGGCTCGAGCCCCCCACACAGGTAATTTAAATTTTTTTAAAAAGAAACCCCAGGGGGTGGCGGTCCCCGGGGCTGCGGGAGGGCCCAGTGCCCACCCGCACAATTTAAAATTCAAAGCCCCGGGAGGTGGCGGTCCCCGGGGCTTGGGGGGCCGTAGAGGCCCCCCAAACCATTTTTTATTAACCCCCCGCATGCCCCCGGGACTTGGCCCACCCGGGGGCCAAATAACAAAGAAGCGCGGGAGCCTGCGCTTCATTTTTTTTTTTATCGGCAGGATCCGCGCACCCAGCGCATTTTTTGCCGATTTAAAAAAAATAAATAATAAAAAATTTGGGCCCTGAGCAGGCCTAGGGGGTCAGGGTGTTTCTACCCTGCCCCCTTTTTGCGTTTTACGCAGTTGTTTTACTGCTTTCTTGTTCCTCGGTTCTACCGAGGAATAAGATGGCTGCCAACACTTCCTGGTTTGGAGTGTTGACAGCCAATTAGCATGCAGCTCGTGATCGGGAGGGTGCGCGGATCCACCGCGGCCATAGATATCGAAACTTTTATTTTGGAGTTTCTCAACAACTACTGAACGGATTTACACCATTTTTTAAAAGGGTGCTTTCTGAACCAAGCACTACCTTTTTGCCAAATTTGGTGTAATTCCGTTCAGCAGTTTTTGCTGTAGCCTTGCATAAAGTTTCCAATTGGAAATTGATTTTTTCACTCTTATTTTTTTAATTTCTCCGCAACTACTGAACGGATTTACACCATTTAAAAAAAAGGTCGCTTTCTGAACCAAGCGCTACCTTTTTGAAAAATCTGGTGTAATTCCGTTCAGCAGTTCGGGCTGTAGCCGTGGCTAAAATTTCCTATGGGAATTAACATGGAGAAAACACGTTTTGGGACCCCCCTTTTTTCTCGGCCCCTGCTTGATGAATCACCCCGAAACTTTCAAGACAGGAGCGGACCGGAGCGCCCCACTAGTTTTGAAAATTTCGCGATGATTCGTCAAACGACGCCAATGTTATTGGGAATAGAATGTTATGAATTTCCTATGGATAATAGGTCCTAACTATAACTATCTACTGGCGACCGCCAGTAGATAATATATATATCTCTACAGGTTTACTATTAAAAGTTACCGTATTTGAGTCTACTCCTAGGCCCTAATTCCAATTTGGTCGGTGGAGTCGGTGATATTTATCACACCTGATAAAATCCGATACCTGGGGTTTGTAATTTATCTGTGCGATAAATAGAACCGACTTTGAGTTTTTGCTGAATAAAATGTGGAACTGATTGATTTGAAAATGTATCAAAATCCACATATTGTAGTGTTTTATATTTAGACTGTTAAATTCCAGCAAGTTTGGCCTGACAAAATTTAAGGAAGATTGTGTTACCCAGAATTTCGACCCCTTCACAAAAAGGGATTTTGCACAGGGTCAGGCAAACGCTGAGCAATTCGGAATTAAGGAATAGGCTAGACTCCTACTACACCTAGTTTACTTCACATATTAAAAAGGTGGCTCATGAAAGGGATGAGGAAAGAAATTGGAACAGCAAAGCGATGGTGAAATGTAAATTCAGCAATGAATCCTAACAAATGCGATATTGATGTGAAATATGTGGACATAGAAATTCTTATCTAAAATAGAGGGTTAATATTCCATACCGAAAACAGTTCTTTCTGTCAATGTGAGGTGAGAAAAGATACCATTGGTTTGGAAATACATCTTATAAGACTACTAGGCATACAATATATATGAATATAATTTTAATACAGGCCATTCCAAGGAGATTTCCCTCTAAAAACTGTGACATATTGCCAATACACTCTGCTAGCAATGGGGCTACATTTGCTGTCAGGATGCTGTTTTCTTTGAGGTATCGGGTTAGCTGTTTGTTGACGATCTTCTCGATGACCTTGGCTGGGAACGGAAGCAGGGAGATGGGCCGGAAGTTCTTGAGGTCTCTTTGGTCCGCCTTGGGTTTTTTGAGTAGGGCGTTGATCTCTACGTGTTTCCAGCTCTCTGGGAAGGTCGCGGTCTCGAAGGAGAGATTGATAACGTTGCACAGGTGGAGTGCGATGGAGCTGCTGGCTTTGTTGAAGATGTGGTGCGGGAAAGGGTCTGACGGGGAGCCGGAGTGTATTGTGCCCATGGTCTTGATGGTGTCATCGATGTTCACGCTGGCCCAGGCTGGCAAGGGGTCATGGTCGATGGTGTGCGGCGGGTCTGGTGTATCTATCTTGGTGGGGGCTGTCTGGGTGTTGAAGCTGTCGTGGATGTCGGCGATCTTGCGGTGGAAGAAGGTGGCGAGGGAATCGCACAGGGCTTGCGACGGCGGGATGTCGTTGGTGTTGGAGCTCGGGTTGGAGAGTTCCTTCACGATGTTGAAGAGCTCCTTGCTGTTGTGTGCGTTGTTGTCGAGGCGGTCTTTGAAGGAGATTCTCTTGGCGGACCTGATGAGGTGGTGGTGGTTACGGATGGCGTCTTTATGGGCTGCGTGGCTGTCCGGTGTCTTATCACTGTGCCATTTCTTCTCAAGTTTCCGGCAGGTACGCTTGGAAGCTAGGAGTTCCGGGGTGAACTAGCTGGCTCTTTTGGTGGTGTCGCTGTAGGTGAGTTTTTTCAGCGGGGCGAGGGTGTTGGCACAGTCTATCCATCGTCTGAGGTTGCAGGCAGCGTCGTCGGTGTTGGATGGGTCAGAGGGAGGGCTGAGAGCGAGGTTTGCCCGTAGTTGGTCTTCGGTGACTTTGCTCCAGCAGCGGCGTGGGATCTGTTGGGTGCGGTGGTGTGTGGTGGGTTTCTGGAAGGTGAAGTGGATGCAGCGGTGGTCGGCCCAGAGGAGTTCCGTGGTGTGGGTGAAGGAGACGTGGGAGCTTGAGGAGAAGACGGGGTCGAGCATGTGGCCGGCGGAATGTGTCGGTGTTGTGACGAGCTGTCTCAGTCCGAGGTTGGCGAGGTTGTCGATCAGGGTGGTGGAGTTGCTGTCGTTGTTGTTCTCATAATAGATTAAACAGACACATCTAAAACACACATATTGAAAATATAAGTGAAAATACTTCCATTTGGAAATATTTTATGTTGTAAGTAAATTGTTTTTATAACTGAAATTGGTGAAATTTAAAACAGTCAGCATTTGGGATTTAGGGCCTGAATTAGATCTTGGAGGACGGAGTAATGATCCCCACACCATGGTAGTATTTCTTTCATGGTGTGGTGGTCATTTTCAAACTTTTACTGTCCCTCGCTGCCACGTGTTACCTGTCAGTGACAGATAGCACAAAAAGCCATCCAACCAACCACTGTAAATTGGGCAGGTGGTCGGACGGCTAACCTCCGACAGCCCATACTTCATCTTCCTGTCGGAGGAGTATGTTGGCAACACAGTCGGAGTAGGCATCATTGTCGACATACTTAAGGTTCGCTCACCTCAAAATCGGACAGGTGGACCATGAGTTTGGCAGTGAGGATACTTCATAAATGTAGCAACGGAGTACCATCTTCTCCAAACTTTAAATCAGCCCCTTAGTCTCTATTTTTAATAACTGGAAAGACAGAGGGAAATAGGTGAAAATAAATATATCACACAGTCAAAAGAAAAAAACATTAATTACAATAAACTTAGATTACAAGCACGAAAGCACAGAAGATATATCGGTGGGTGGAAACATTTTGGCCACAATTAAAACTTGAGAGTCTTACCAATACTAGCAATGCTAGTCACAATGCTAGTCACAAAATATTCTGGTATGGCACTATGCTTACTGCTGGGACCAATGGGTTCTCCTGAACCTCTTCTTATGAAGGTATCTACCCATGGTATTAAGTTAGCTGAGATCGTAGGCTAGGCACCTTGTTTGCAACGAATAGGGTAAGTGAAATCATATAAACAGCTTGAAGGAGGGTTTCAAAACATACATTTAATGTTAGGTTAATAAAGACAATTAAGAAGCAAATTTTGCCATATGTAAAGCAAAAAACCACAGTTCCCATGGTCCTGTTCCCAAAGAGTGTGCCCTTCATTACACTAATAAGTCAGAAAGATAACAAAGTCTGTATGCGTACAGCTTTTAGGGAACTATTTATTTTTCTGAAAACTATATTTTAAAAATGAATACTTTCTTAAATAGTGAAATTGATTTTGATTTTCTGTTTGCACTTTCATGTAAAAATGATAATGCATACGCACTCGTCTTTATTCTGAAATAAAAAATAAAAGGTGTTGTGTACTTACCGCAGTGTATATCAGAACACTGAGGTACTTAGTGTGTCTCTTTCTTTGTTTCTCGGTCATAACCTTGAAAGCGTACCGGAAGGTCCTCAATCGTAGAAATGAAGCAGCTGTGCGTTTGAGTTAGCGCACTACAGGTCAGTCAGGGCACACCGAGTAAAAGGCATCTTTCCTTCTGTGCTGCTGGGCTCAAGGGAATAAAAGCTGTTCAAAGTATGAATCACTGGAAACCTAAACCCCGAGACAGGAAGTGAAGTCACTAGGGACGCTGTTGTTCGCCGTGTGCTTGGCTGTCAAGTTCAATCCCTTTGTGGTGACTGGCATTTGACATGTTCTTATCAATTTTACTTTTGTGCATTTAGAGTTTTTTTCAAGTGAGCACTTGTTCTGTTGGAGTACTTCCGCTCCTTTATGTCGGTGTCTTCAGAGGTTGGGCTTGCAGCGGCGAGGTTATTGATAGCTTCTGTAATATTTTTAACTACGTGACTCCAGTTTGGACATCCTGTATGAGGACACCCAACAAAGAAATATGAGCGCTGTACTGTGGGAGTGTGCTTGGGAAAGAACTGGCCTGTACTGTATGTTCATGACTTCAGAGACAGGCCGTTCTGTAGCCATATTAATTAACAGGTTTGGGAGTCTATTGTCGTGGAATTAAAATATTTGCACCATTTAAATAGAGATCCCATATACTACTTGAAGTTAAGGTAATGTTTGTGCTAGTTCACATTTGGAGAGATTTTTGCAGACTCTGGGTTGTGTTATACAAAGTGTCCTGGGGTGCGCAACATGCAAGTACGTCAGTTGGTTGCACCCTGTCACGCATTGGCATTATAGAAGGGGCTGCAGACGCTTGCGCACCTCCTTTTGTAATATTGATCATGCTGACCCCAAGTGTGCGCCAGCATGAACACAAGCTTTGAGGGAAGCCTTTGCCATTGCGCCCGTGCCATATTACAGATGTGGGTGTAAAAACAAAGACGCTATCAGCACAATCATTGTGCGGAATATATAAGGTGGCACACAGCCTCTGTGCGACAAGAGGGCGTCCCTTTGAAGGTTGCTACTGGGATTCCATGAATCCACAGCACTGCGCCTGCAGGCAGATTCTGTCACCCACCTGCGGAGTAATCCCTCACTCCTTTGGAAGTGATATTGGGAAAGGCTCCTGTAGTGAAAGACAGCTTCTAAATGCCAATCTGCCTTTCACTAATGTAGTGTTCACAGTGCAGGTGCAAGCTTGTGCCTGCATAGTGAAAATCCTGTTTGCAGTTATAGAGTGCACTGTCCCAGTCTCCATCTGCCATATCAATTAGGAGTGCACCACAACCCAGAGTAGGACAGTGCATTCTTTGAGTAATACAGCCCCTGACTGTTTTCAGAAGAACTAATCACCCATGTGCACATAGAATTCCTTCACCGGTACACCACTAGACCATACTTCTGTGCCTTCTTCAAGCAAAGTACTTTGCTAAAGAAATGGCCAGGTCCAATCAGAAATCTAAAGAGATTTTTAAAATCACAAAAAAGTGTGTTAGTCCCACGGCCATTCTCAATCAGTTCCAGCCTCCCCGAAACGTTGCTCTCAGCTCTCTGATTTTTTGAGCATAAGATTCTAAATATTGCTGCATCCCTAAATGTTGCCAGAACAATTGGCCACGTTGATGCTGCTGGCTCAACTGATCTCCAGGCTTTGGCAACTATTGACAGCAGCGAGGACAGAGGATTGGAGGTTCAGCCTTTAATTGCTCCTATCGCTCACTCTTGTTCTCTGACAGTGTTTGCTAGGATCTCTTTGAAAGACTCTATGAAAGCTCTTAGAGCCTGCAATTCTGGCTCCCAGGATGACCTGTGTCCTCCTCAGATCATAACGTCACATGCTGAAATTATTAATCCCATTTTGAACCCTCTGTTGAACATCTCTCTTCGTCAAGCCATTGTCTCTAGGTACTGGAAGAATGATAAATTGATACCACTTCTAAAACAAAATGGTGGCGGACAAGGATTTCATGTCAAATTACAGACCTATTTTTCTCCTGCCTGCCTCTTCTAAGATCCATGAAAAACTAGTTAAGGTCCAACTTTTCAGTTATCTTGAGACCTACAGGTTGTCACATCCAACGCAGTTGGGATTCCATCCATGCTACAGCCCTGAATCCACACTGGTGGAAGTTTCTGACACCATTAAAATGGCTGTAGACAAGGGTAAGAACATTGCTGTATTGCTATTGGACCTCTCTGTGGCATTCGTGATGGTTTCCCATCCGAACTTGAAATATCGCCTGCAGGACATAGGGGTAGGTGGGACCGTGTTGGCCTGGCTGGGCTCTTTTCTATCGAACAGAGTCCAAACCGTGTGGATGCCTCCTTATGCATCTGGCCCTAAACTTCTTAAGTTTGGTGTCCCCAGGGTTCGACCTTGATTCCAACGTTGTTTAATGTTTATATGTCATCCTTAGCCCCCCTGGTGGAATCCTTTGGAGTTCAGGTCATCTCTTATGCTGATGACACGCACATCCTTCTGACATGGGACCGAAATGTCTCCATCGCCCATCTTAAATTTGAAACGTGTCTGTCAGCTGTGTTCCATTGGATGCGCTTAAGTAACCTCCAGTGTAACATGAGTAAGATGGGTGTTCTGGTTTTTGGGTCTCCTCCCCCTTCCTGGGGTGCTGAAGTCTTTCCTAGCTCTGCATCATCTCCTCCTACGCCGGCCAAAGTGGTCCGGAATCTTGGAGTGAAAATTGGTAATAATCTGTCCTTTAAACCTCAGTTAGAAAGTATGTGTGCATCCTGCTTTAGTCTTTTGCGACTCCTCAGGAAGTTTTTGTTCTTGTTCCCGATTTCTTGTCAGAAGATGGTGGTCCACACACTGATTACCTCGCGTCTGGACTACGCTAATGCGCTATATTGGGGTATACCAACTTAAGAGACTCCAACTGGTGCAGAATGCTGCAGCAAGGCTCTTGTGCAACATTCCGTGAAACATCTCTTTTAGGGCCCACCTTAAGGAGCTGCACTCGCTGCCTATTCAGGAGAGAGTGAGGTTTAATGGGCTGGTGCTAGCACACAGGGCTTTTTATGGCCTTGGGGCCCCTCTTATCTAATTAAGAAACTTTCCCACTATAAGCCATCTAGAGCTTTACGCTCTTCCGGTGCATTGCTGGTGACAAAGCCAAAAACGAAGAGGAAGAGATGGGGTGGCTCCTCTTTCTCAGCTCTGGCAGCGGCTGAGTGGGATGCTCTTCCGCTACATCTTTGCACAAGAAAGGAGGTTGACTCCTTTAAACGTCAATTAAAAACCTATCTATTTAAGGTAGCTTGTTAAACTACACAGGCATACAAAGAAAGTCAAAGGCATTTTCCTTCTCTTGCTCTCTCACTCACTCACTCACACACATGAACATTCACAAATGCACTCTTTCTCTATCAGCTTTCGAGTTTCTCCATTCCATGTGTGAATAGTACAAGCATTCCACTTTCTTTCATTGTGGCTGTGTGAGTCAAGGATTTCTAACAGGAGAAACAGGACTACATGCAACAGAATGGCAAGAATGAAGCCTGGGCTGCATCTGCTCCGCACACAAAGAGCCAGAAACACTGCCCTTGTACATCCACAAATATTCCTCTTTTACACATCAGACAAATGCACATAGGCACACTTACTACACACACACACACATATGCACACACACACACACACGCTCACTACTTATCTCACTCACTGCCAAACACATGCACACAGACACACACATACAGTCAGTCAGAAACACACATAGGCATTACTTACAAAGACACAAAACACATAGGCAAACATGGATTCTAAACACCCATAGTAAGGTGCACATTTAATGTGAGCACACATGGTGCTAGCCCTGCAGGACAGAAAAAAAACCTTATCTGATTTCTATCATGAAGCTGTGGTCAAAGGCAACAAGCCACTGGTCAAAAGCTGAATACCAGAGGTTACAGCTTCGACCCATGGCAACTCCTAAATGATGTCCATGGTCTCATGTTGTTTTTTGACACTGTACTGTTTGTGAATGGTTGATTGTTGTAGCTTCCATTTTTAGTTTGAATACTGTCTTTGCGTGTGAAATATTATTTATATGCTTTAATAAAGAATTATGGCTAAATATATAATGAGCCTACATCTAAACATGAATAAATAAGATAGACCTCGGATGTAAGTTTGCCTAAAAAATATTAAGGTTGGGAATAAGCAATTCACCTGAGATCACTTATGAGAGAAGTATAAGTAGATTTGGAAAAGAAGGAAGGGGGCTTCCTTAAAACAAAGTGCCATGAAGAGGACATTAGCTTGTAAGGCTAAGTGTTCTGATGTTAAACAGGAAGATGTTCTTCAGACAAAATAAATGTAAAATCCATTTTATGAACGAGGATGAAGAGAGGAATTAATATTAGGATGTGTACAACGATGCTGGGAATGATCAGTGGTCCAAATCATCTCAGGAAAAAGGCAATTGAACGGTGAGAGCTCCATATCATTCGAGCACATTCAAGCCTGAAGACTTACATCAATCTCATTGTAAAGAATGGAGGTCAGTTGACCATGTAGTTAAATATATCAATTCAAGGCTAAGGAAAGACCATGAGCCAGAACAACACAATGCCTGCATGCTGAGTTTTCACAGCCTGTATGTTAATGTTAATGTTAATGTTAACTGCTACTTCTATAGCGCATAATCACCATCAGGTCTCTTAGCGCTTTGAGAGAGGGGTCCAATGCCCGATACCCACTGCAGTCCCCAGGAACATGCGTATCAGATGATTAGATGGAGTCTAACGCCTCCCTGAACAGGAGCGTTTTGAGGCGTTTCCTGCAAGGGAGGAGAGCGCATTCCTTGCGGAGGCCATCGGGTAGTTTGTTCCAGAGTTGCGGGAGCAGGACAGAGAGGGCTCTGCCTCCCTTGGATATTGTATTAAACCGGGGAACTGCCAGCAGGCAGCTCTCGGCGGACCGGAGTTTACGGCCTGGCACATAGTTTTGAAGACGCTCTTTAATGTAGGTTGGGGCCTGGCCGTAGATTGCTTTATGGGCAATACAAAGGCCCTTGATTTTGGCCCTCTGCTTGATGGGGAGCCAGTGAAGCTTGCGCAAGAGAGGGGTAGCATGTGCCCTTCTAGGGAGCCTGAAAATCAGCCTGGCTGCATCATTCACGGTCACCTGTAATTTGTTGGTTAGTTTTTCCGGTAGGCCGATATACAGGGCGTTCCCGTAATCTAATCTGGACAGGATAGTGGCCGATACTATCATCTGTAGAGCTGTCGTCGAAAGGAGGGGGCAAGTCTCCGCATCTGTCTCAGCAGGCCAGTGCATGTACCAATCACGGTCGAAACTTGGTTGGTCATAGAGAGGTCTGCATCTATCTTGATGCCCAAGCTTTTTACGGTCGTGACCGGCGTAGGGGTTGTGCCCAACTCTTGGGGCCAGAAACGGTCACTCCAAGGGTTTGTTTTCCAGGGGATGACTAGGACCTCAGTTTTGTCTGGGTTGACCTTCAGAGAGTTAGTCGTCATCTAGTTCACGGTGTATCTGAGAATATTTTGAGTCAATGAGGGGGTCTGCTGGGAGTTGTCGATCTGGAGGATGAGCTGCGTGTCGTCCGCATAGTTAAAGACTTGGCAGTCTTTAAGCTGTGCATCTCATCAGATTTGAACTTCAAGATGCAAGATATCTGCTGAAAATGTATGTAGATCCAAAGCAAGGTCTTCAGAAATCTTTAAAGTTCTGATAAACTGTTGGTCATCGGGGTTCCAATGGCAAGAATATTAGATATGTTGGAGTAAGCTTCTCACTTGGGAATTCAGATTGACATTCAAGCTTATAGAGGTTGTTTTCCAAGGATGTTCTCACAGAGAGAATTAAATATTTATGACGAGGTGATATTAGTAAATCCAATTTGTTGTGCAATCAAAGATGCAACTATTTGAGTCATTCTCAATTAAGGAAACACAAGGAGACGATGGACGGAGTGCTGAAACTTCCCAGACACTCACCCCCAGTCACAGATCTGGGTTCAATCCATCATTGTTCTTTAGCTCACTTCGACACCCCAGTTTGGACCCAGCCATATGCAAATCAGTCTTGACCATGTGCCTCATGGGACAGTCCAGACCGAACTGCCAGGCCAGGTTCTCACTGGACCGGAAACAAGCATCCTGGGACCGGTTTCAGGGTAACACCCCTCATCAGCCAGGCTAATTTGAATCCAGTGGCAAAGTGAGCAAGTGATCCACGTCTGGGCATACCCTGCCAACTTAGGGCAAAGAAAGCAAACACAAGGAGATGATGGACGAAGCGCTGAAACCTTTCAGACACTCACCCCCAGTTACAGATCTGGGTTGAATCCATTACCGTTCTTTAGCTCACTTAGCCACCCCAGTTCAGACCCAGCCATATGCGAATTAATCTTGATCCAGTGCCTCATGGGAACAGTCCAGACCAAACTGCCAAGCCAGGTCTTCCCTGAACCGAACACAAGCATCCTGGGACCGGTTTCGTCCATCATCGGGGTGTTTAATGAAAAAGTGTATATGTTGGAAAGTCCTGACATTTGCTTGTAGGGTATTATATAGATCCCTTGCCATTGGTAGGTTTGTAAGCATTAAGAATTTCTCAAAAAAGTAGATCGGCTGTGGGTAAGATTAATTTTTCCGACAAGGGCTCTTATGTTCTTGGTGCAAGACACCAAAAAATGTAGGTATGAAATTGGGCTTGTATGCCTGACCCTGTTTTGTTTGTGGAAAGATCATTGCCACAAGATAATATCTGTGAAGGATTCCTAAAGTTATTTACTGAAAAACTTGGGTGCTTAAAACATTTAAGATCACTTCAAATTAAGAAGCATGATTTCCGGTGAAATTCAAGGTCCATCCAATACCCCATTTGTTGAAGAATGACTGGAGGTGGAACTAAACAGATTACTGGACAATGGTGTAATTGAAAGAATTGAGAGTCCTGAGTCAATTTCCCCATTTGTACTAATGGCCAAGGCTGGTGGAAACTCCATATCTGAACGTAACTCTTACTTGACACAAAGATGGAAAGCACATAGGGTCCAGATTTGGCAAGTAAAACAGGCTGATTGGATGGGCCCCTACAATTTGTAATTTGGTGCCTCGAATAACTGTTCTCCTCACTTTCACTGAGAAAGAGATTGTTAAAAAACAGAGAAGTGAAATATGCAGTTACATGGCACTTCTGCACTTTACAGTAGCTGCTGCCTACATTTGTACATCCTTCCCCCACCAGTGGGTGGTATGATCCCATTTCAATAGTGGAAAATCAGAAACTGGTTTGATAGTTTACAAAAGAGTCAATTAATTTACCATTATATCTGAAATGTGTTTCTTATTATCTTATTGCATTTTATGAACTTGGAGCACCAAAGAGGTACCTTTTTACAATTACTTAATGTTCAAAAGATATTTTTGTCCTGTGCGTCCCTGTTTCTCAGTTTCCCTACATCGGTCTTGAAAGTAATAGACTGCAATTTTGGCATGCCATGAAACTTGACTTTTCTTTTAGTAAAGGTTTATTACCTTGTTTATGTTTCGATGACTTCTACAGTGGCATGCTGCTGACAGTATGGTAACTAGGGTTCCATTTACTAAAGTACGCTGTTGGATGTATCCTAAATACATTTGGCTCTATAGGACCTCTGGTAAGGGCCTATAGACCAAGTATCAGTGTTAAAGAAGTATTACCTCACATACGGTAGGATATTGCAGGGCATGGTACAGAGCACATATGGTATTACATTTTACAGCTTCGAACGGATGGCATGGTGTTTTAAATTGAACATCTTTCTTCTTTATTAGGTTACCTGCCAATTGTGTGGTACTGCAAACATATACTGTATCTACATTACAACATACTCTGTAAAGGTGGACACAAATTGGTGTGGTTCCTAGAAAATGTTTTTATCCTACCTTTTTGTATTTTATAACTTTGAGGCAGGTTATAATATTATGTATTTAGGGCCAGATTTACCGGACACTTTAATAGTCGCATACGCTGCATGTCGGCTTTTGTGATTATTAAAATGCTTTTTATTACATACGAATCCCTTTTTAGGGAGCCAGTGGATGTTCTTCAGTATTGGGATGATGTAGTCCATCATCTTTGTTCCGTTGACCATTAGTATGGCTATTAGAGGTTGGCTCCAAGATGAGCGAGTGCATTTTTTGCACACCCGCAAGTAATGCTTTACTTCCATCAAGTTGAGAAATGGCCAATAGTGGATTTGAAATCTTCATATTATATGAATGACTTACATTTCCTTAGCAGGTAGGGCATCTCTGATCAGTTTAGTGACGTGAGTCAACATGGTAATATTTTGATTCTGTGTTAAACCTAGACATTTTGCTGAGAGGAATAAAGTCATGGTGAAACCCAGATCATTAAGGTTTGACGGCCATACTTGAACAGGTGGTGAGTTGGTGAGTGAGGAATGAGGAATTCAGTTTCAATAGGGTTATATTTAAGTGGGAAAGCATTTAGCCAGATTGAGAGATGTTTGAGAAAAATCTTTAGGTTAGATACGTTCTTGTATACCTGGATGTCATCAGCATATTGGGGAATCCCTATTTCTTCCATATTCTGCTTTGAGCCTAGGGGTTCCATGTACATGTTTAATAGGAAGCAGTAGAAGATTGATTACAGAGGTATAGAGAGAGGAATTTGTGGTTTTGTCTTCAGCAGTTATCTTCTTTCACAAACAGTTCTAAAAGTTATGAAAGATTTGAAACTATTTAGGACTGTGCCTTCCATTCCCATTTTGGTGTAAAGTATATCTGATTAGGTACTGGGGTCAATGGTGTCAAATGCTTCTAAGAAGTCAGAAGTACGAGTAAGCATGCATCTTTACCGTCTGACAGGTGTAGAATGTCATTGAGGATTACAGGGTAACTGTCTCCTTGTTTCAGTTTGGGTGGAAGCTATATTGGTATGAGACTAAGAGATTGTTCGAAATGTCTGACAGGAGTTGCATGGATACCACTTTTTCTAGCATTACTCCAATAAATGGCAATTCTGTGACTAGTCTTAAGTTATTAGGGTCTGTCTGTTTTCTTTTTCAGCAGAGGTGTTATCTGCCCACTTTAATTGGATGTAGGGAATTCTCCATTGCTAAAAGAGGTGTTAATGATATTCAGATTCAAAATTTCAATAGAACAGGTGCTGGATCTTTCAACAAAGGCTAAGATATAGTCATCCATGTAGAAGTACGGTTTTATTGTTGCTACAAACTTATACAGTGATTCCATGTTGAAATGATTAAATGTGGACCATTTAGGTACACATTGTTTCATGAAGATAGGAGAGGCTGATGACAGGTTGTTTCGTTTGATCTCATTATGGATTTTTAGAACTGCTTCTGAGAAACATTTTGCAATGTTATTCACTAAACATAAATGTTTCACTGGAGATATGTGATGTATGCAGTTATTGACTATTTTATCAAGTGTTCCTTGTTGATTTATGCTGCCCCCTCACCTGAGGTTTGAAGAAAACAGCCTTTATATGAAGTATTAGGTACCTGTGTGTTTTTCATTTATTTTTAGGGCTATCAGGGAGTCTAGGGTTTGGCATTTTTTCCATGTTTTTCCAAGTTATTTTGTAGTTATTTTCCTGGTTTTCAAGACTTTGGTGTACCATCATCGGAGAGTTGATTTAGAGTTATGTCCTTTAGATGCTTTCTTTGAATTTGTGTTTGTTTAAGTTGCCCTCTGTTGATTGTATTTGGAGTGGTGATGTAGATTGGTAGTGCATGATGATCCCCTAGACAACGATGACTGGGTCCTTAGGCTGTACGAGTTTTGAAGGGACAAAAAACTAGTTTACCATATTACCTTAGAAGTGAGCCACACAAACCTGTTTCCTCTTCAACAAATGCATGATCTGTAAGACATGATAGTTATGAGAGGTCATGTTAGAGGCAAGAATAGATGTGATGGTTTTTGGAGCACATTCAAGAAGAGGTGCTACTGCTTCACAAGCATTTTTTCTTTGGCAGGCAGATTGGATGATACACTAAACGTAGCAAGCAGATCTACTGTTTCTATATGCAATTCTTTATTTCAGTCAGGAAATGAAGATGCCACAGTTGTTTTAAAATGGTTTCGAACTTTCACTATGATATAAGCCTCCTGTCTTGACATAAACTACAGAATTTACTTTCTGATATTTACCAGAAAATCTGGATGTTAATAAAATAAGGAGGGTCATACTATCCCTTCCAAATATGCACCCTTCCCTGATTGTGAAAAGAGAATACACATTAAGTATTTTATTTTTTATTTATAGCAGATTAATTCATTTAGCCTTCTTTAAAGTAATTTTTATTTTATCATTATAATTAGAATATACGTTTCTGATCTCAATAATGGATGGATTTTAGCTCTTTAATGATGTTTTCTGTAAAAGTCTAAAACAAAGGTGTTACTTTGAGATGTATGAATAATTTAAAAATGTATATTTTGGGGTTTATTAGCAAATGTTTTCATTCATTTGCTACAGGTTGAAAAAGATCCTAAAGGACTTCAGATGGGCATATTGGTTTTATAGGATGGGAGGAAGGACCGTTGTGTTTTTTCATTGTTATGCTTTTGGTCCAGAGAAATCTAATAGTCTGTTTGGTATAGAAGAATTTAATCTGGACTTTGTATTTTGATGATTATTTAAGTGTTATGCTCTGTTGATATTTAGCATTTAAGCTGAATTAAAATTACGTAAGTAGGAGGTTTGTGGGATTTGGAAGGGCTTTATGAAGCAGTTTTTTAAAGTTCTTTCTTGTTATATTGCTGTAATTGAGGGCAGTAATAAAACAGAATCAACTATAAAAAGAGCTCCTTGTCCTTAATAAGATACAGATTTCCTAGTCACTAGCTGAGTCTCTCTGATAGAATGGCAGCTCCATTGTTAAAGATCAATTGTATGTAACATGAGTGAATGATCTTGGGACATTTTGGCAATCCTTAAAGCAATCAGAGCCATAACAGAGCATATGATAGGAACAGTATCAGTGTTATGAAATAGGGTCTGATGTACTAACTATATCCTTTTGCAAACTAGAGATGTGCAATTTGCCCACATACAATTTTTTGAATGGGAAAGCAATTTGTAATAGGTGGAATATGTATATTCTTGTGGGGGGGGGCACAAAATGACCTGTCTAATGAATATTAATTAGAAAGCCCTAAGTTTGCAACCCACTGTGATTAGCTGCAAATGTAGAGATGGACACTTGAAAGAGACAGCAGACCTCCATGCCTGCATTTGAATTTCCTAATGGGAAAGATATTTTTAAAAGTCTGCTCCCATCAAAGGGACTGATGCTTCTTAAAAAAAAGGTTCACTTTTGGTAAGACATCAGGAGAGCAAACAGTGCCCTCCCACCGAGGTCATTGTCATAGTTCCTAAATAATAAATGGACCACAGGAACAGCTTACCCTAACCAAATCAGATACTACCCCCTTTTGACGTGTCAGTATCTGATCGATGGTTGCAACTGCAAATATCATCACAAACCTCTAACACACTCCTCTCTGAATCACAGGAATGAGGGGGTGTCTTTTTGATGCTCCTTCCAACTTGCGACTCAGACAGAGTCACAAACGCCCTTTTATGAGTTTGAAAGACTTTCGTTAAAGGACTTTGTAAATAGTGGAAAGGTACTTTGCTGTCAATCACAGGGATTGTGACAGTAAAATACCTTTCTACATCTTTCCCTCAAAATAATGATGCTAGAAATTAACCAAAGCTCTATAGATGTGATGCTCACTCTGCATCCTTGGAAAATGGAACATGAAACTTGAAAGTTAAAATGAACTACTTTGAAATTAGAGTGCTGAACACACTATGATTGCTTTAAATAATACAAGTATCAGAGTCCAGTGTAATTTATCACCAATTGATTGACTGTGTCCCTGGGGTGAAATATTGTACCTGACATTCACTTTTGGCATATTTGTGTTCTTCCTCATTTACTTCTCACAGAGCTTTGGAAATGCCAGCAATAATACATAGTAATTCCTATAAAATTATTCATACTTGACGAGATGTCATTTCTAGAGAAACACAAGTACAATAGAGGAGAGAGTAAAGTTTATTTATTCTCTTTCAGTTATTCAAATAATTGTATTGTGGTTTACAACCAACTAGTGTTTCACCCCCTTGTGGCACAGGGGCCTTGTGATTTTTTTTTACACAGCAGCATATGCATCAGCTTAAGTTCATACCACTGATTGTTGGAAGAAGTCTTACCTGTATATAAGATTTTTACTCATTTCAACAGAGAATACATGTTGTGAAATCCACTCTGTAAGGCATAGAAACGTGAGAAGTTCAAAGGGTGGTAACACAGTTGATTGTTAGTGAGCATCTGCTGGTGAATTTTGATGTTCATGATAAAGTTTGAATATTGAGATAATATCTACTTTTGAGATAAGTTGGCTAGGTGAAAAAGAGGGAGTATTGTCTTGTGATAATCAGATAGCTAGCTTCATAAAATGGGAGTGAACAGTAAAGATGAATACCAGAAGTCGAAGAGGTGCTCTGTTTCATAGTGGTCCCATTTGGTCCACATCTGAGCATTGAGGTCTAAACAGGAGAAAGAAATTACTGAAAACGATGAGAGTATGCTAAGGTATCAGTGTGCGGGTGGCTGAAATTAGTATGAGTATTCAAGGATGTGATTGTCATATGCTGTGGCGGGTACTAGGGATAGCTCAGCATCTGTAGTAGAAGATTCAATTAGTTTATTCCGGGTTACAATGAACCAATAAAATGTGCATAGCCATAAACAACAAGCATACATAATACATTGTAAACATACAATTAAAACAGTTATAAAAGATTTCAGTTATATAAAACAAAGCTGCCATAATGAATCAGTCTAATTACACAAGGGCAAGAAAAATATAATCATTGCTTTGGTAAAAAGTTGTTCATGATGATCACAATCATCTAAAAACCCAAATATATAGCTGTTAGGATCAAGCTGGGATGCTAGTAGGTGCTGGGATCAAATGGCAGTTTGTAAATATGCAAATATACAACTCCCTACAGTCATAATTCCAACCAGGTACAAGAAATCCAAAACCCTAGAATCATAATTCCATACAGATAGGCAAGATACAAAAGCATTACCAGATAATGTGTGGTTATAATGGCATACCAGATTGTTTTCTTATTAGCCAAACTGCATAAAGGGACCTGCACATGGGCAAATACGATAAGCCTGTCTGTATTTTTTCTTAATATCCTTGAAGCTAATAAATAGCTTCTCAGCCCTAGGCTGTTACAAAAGGGTTTAAGCTCTTTCCTGTGAGGGAATTTGTAATGGGGCAAAAAAATAGGTGTTCAACATCTTCACAGGGTGCACCGCACATGTTGCAAGAAGATGAATCTGCCAAATGATTAGTGTCCAATCTGGAGGATATCCAACCTAAAATTGATAAATAAAGTCTTGCCGTAACCTGGTCTTAAGTCGTTTAGGTATGGCTCAAAGGCTGAGTTATGTTTGAAGAAAAGCTAAGGTCAGGGATCCAAATCTGATATTACAATGTTACCGTTCCACTATGTGTGACCAGAATGCTAATTTAACAGCTGATTTTACATTGGTGGTAATAGCGGATGGAGTGGCCCAAAGTGGTCTCATGCCTCTCACTTGAAAGGTAATTTTTAAGTGAGAGAGCCATTCAATAGCGCAGATTAGGGATACTCATGACCTCAGTTAGTTTGTTTCGGTATGGTTCCAACTCTGGGGTACTCTACATGCACACCCAAAATAGCATAGGTCTTAGGTTAGCTATATTACTAATCCCCTTAAGACCTATTTCAAGAACTAGTGGAATGATGTGGGTGCTCGCCAGAAAATGAAACAGATATCTGAGGAATAGATTTTCTTTGATGATCACCTTCTTTTTCCCCTTGTATCACCAGATCTCTGCCCCATACAAAGCAGCACACTGTACCTTCGCACGAACAATTTCAATAGCTAGTGAGACATATCTTGGTGTTGTGCTTTTATATCATTTCAACACAGCGAATGCTCCATGCAAAAGTGAAGCACTTGCTTAACCCATATGTGGCGACCAGGTGCTAGATTTGTCTATTGAGATGACCAGATAGTCACATTTTTCCTCACTTTGTAGAGGGATCCCTTTCATGCCGAAGACACCTCCATGGAATCTGTGAGGATTAAGTTGCATATACTTTGTTTTAGACGGGTTGACTTTGAGACCCCTCTCGTCACAAAAAAGTGTGAATTGGTTAAAAATATTTTGCAAACTCATAGGGGTATGGGAGATCACTAAAGTATCATCAGCAAATAAAAGCACTGGTATGGACCTACCGCATAATCAAGGGGAATCATGAGTACAATCAATCAGTTACATTGCAGACTGGCATGGTGGTACAATGCAGGGACTACGGTTTTCAATCCCAGCGTCCTGTTTGGTGGTTGTAGTTAATTTTTACAATAGCAAGTGGGGGAACTTAGAGCCCCTCGGTGTTTCCCATTTGGATCGCTGCCTGAGTTCTATTTCAGCTGGGGGGGGAGGGTCAAGTCCAAATTGTTTTGGCTGGTGATTTTAAATGTCATTTATGCAGTCCTCCCACTGATGGCGGTTCCCCCTCTGGTAGTGTTGGCTGAACAAAGGTCTTCACTTCGTTCTTTCACAAGAGGGTAGGGAGTTAAATGAGCTCTTAGACTCCCATAATAAGGTTTTTAGCATGGAGAAACTGGTGAATTCTTATGACCCAGTAATTTGCCCGTCTTACAAGTGGAGGGGCAGGGGCTCGCTTATTGATTTTATATTTGTTTCAGCAACTTTATTTTTGTTAATTTCTTATTTTAATATAATTGCTAGTCCTTTTAGTGACCACAATCCCTTATCCTTAACTCTGGACATCGACTTGGGCCCAAAACACCAGTCAAGGGGGGCCCTCAAGAGCCTTGTGCCCGCTGACTAGAGGAGAATGTTGAAAGGGTCCAAGGTGGACCACCAGTGCCTGCAAACCTCTCTCTTTGCTACTTGTCTGCAGGAGTTTAACATTTGTCTGGATAGTGAGGCTGGTAGCGGGGGGTCTTGGAAGCTTTTAATGGCTTAGCTCTGGGGGTCGGCAAAATCTTGACTGTGAAGGTTCCCACCAAATTTCACACACTAAAAAGGGGGGAGAGGAAAAAGCTCCACTACTCCGACCTACCCAATCACAAAACTGTAACACACATGGGGAAGTAGTGAATTTAAACGAGGTGGCACGTGCTCTGTGAGAAAATACTGCCCTCACTCACACAGTTGTGTGACATGCTTCATCATTGGGCATGCTTCAATACACCTGTGCACAGACCAGCGCTTGGGGTGGAGCAAAGGGAGGGGTAGACAATACAAACATGAAAGAGTATAATGTATATACATTGGGATCACCGAAAGAAAAGTGCAGTGTAGGTTAAAACTAGCTCAGTGGTGTCTCTTATCAGTAATTTATTCCTGGACCCACCGGCTAGGTCTAAAAACGTGAAGGATGGTGGTGATAGGAGAAATTAAAGAGTTCCTTCACCCCTCCTTACTGTCAAAGTGTCGACATGTGTCTGCCGTGTCTTAAGTGCCCACAGTGTTGGGTCACACCGGCTTTCCTAAGGAACCTTCAGATCCTAAAAATGTGTTGCCCTCTGTACCTGGGTTTAGGTATCCGTGAAATCTGTTATTTTCAAGGGGAGGGTGCTCCTAAGTAACTCACAGTCATTTATCTGTAGGGATAAGAACAAAGATAGGAATAAAATAAAATTACAATTACTCGTGCTATAGTATATATCGGGTGATCGTGCTCTGACACTTGAAATTACCTTTCATAGCTCTAATCTCTGTCCTATTATATGCGGATGATGCGGTCCTGATGGCTCGGACTGCTCAGAGGTTGGACCTGCTGTTGGCCAAGTACGTGTCTTTTATGGGGCTCCTAGACTTGTCAGTTAACTTTTCAAAGTCCTACATGATGGTAGTGGGCCCCAAAGCAACAAGGAGCAAGACCTTTAAGGTATCTAATTTTTCCCTGAGCAAAGTAAAGGCCTTCCCCTACTTGGGTGTTTTGTTTGATGTTAATATATGTTGGAAACCCTTAATTGCAGCTAAAAGATCAGAGTCTGTAAAAACTATGGGGGCGGTTTTTAGTTTTGCACATAGGCTTGGGTCTAGGGTACTGAGGGATCTCCTAAAAATGTATCAGGCCAAGTGTATTGCACAGCTGTGGTATGGAAGTGAGGTCTGGGGGTATGTTAAGTTGGATCAGATTCAAACAATGGAGAATAATTTCTTGCGTAAGTTGATCCAGGTCCCCCACTCAACCCCAGCATTCCCTGTAAATGAGGAACTGGGTCTTGATTATGTCTCAGATCTGATAGCTCTTAGCCCGCTCATGTGCTGGATCAAGATTTGGAGCAAGGCAGAGCTGAAGCTAAGCCGTTTGATTCTTGAGGACTGTCTGACATTGGATCGGGTATCTAGCATACCTTAGATTGTGCATGTTAAGACGGCCTTGTTTTCTATAGGGAGGCCAGACATTTTTACCAACCCTACTTCACTCTCCATTCAGGAATTGGGGAGTGTTAAAAGGTTGTTCTTCGAACGCTCCCGTTTGGAAAGAGGAGGATTAGAACTACAGAAGCCTTCTGTGAGGGGTCATATGCTTTTAAAATCTGTGCAGGGGATAGAGCCATATTTGGGCTTGGTTCGCTCACAGCATGATAGGTTTTTACTGGCCAGGTTAAGGTTTAAACAATTGCATCACATGCTGGCGTCCCCATGTGGGTGGGTTCGAGCGGAGGGAAGGGTACACTGCAGCTACGACAATCTGTCTCCACAGGATATGCTCCATTTTATAATGTTTAGCCTTTACTTCAGCTGGCCTAGGAAGCATTTTTGATCCCCTGGCTGAAATCATTGAATTTTAAGCAAGTTAGGCCTGCCCTGATGTACCTTCAAATGCTCCCCTCCCCTCGGGTGACCTTTTTGATCCTAGCCTTTTTGAAAACTGTCTGGGTGTCCAGGAAGTCGAGACTAGATTAACTGTATTAATTGTTTTAATGTTCCTGTTTTTAAGAGTAATTTTATTTTCTATTTTTATGTATGAAATTAATATTACTGATCTTGGATTTTGATTCCTTTATGGTGCTTTTGTTTACCGAATAAAGATTTATTGATGATGATGATGTGTACAATCAAGTAAATACTTGAGTACATCGTTAACCCCTTGAGTGCTCATGACGGAGCGGTTCCGTCATGAGCCATGGTGGGCGTGTGCTCCTGACGGAACCGCTCCGTCATGGCACTCCACCCATGGGGAAGCGCTGGCGCTCCCCATGGGCAGCCCATCTAGCCCCCACAGAGGGGATGGCAGCGGAAGAGTTTCCGCTGCCACCCCCGACCCCCCCCATGGTAATCCCATGACGTCAGCGTGCACAGCGCGCGCTGACGTCATCAGGAAGTCCCAGACGCTCTGGAAGCCATTTGCTTCCAGGCGTCGGAGGGAACAAGGTAGGTTTCCTTGTTCTTGGGGGGGTTTGCTCCATGCATCGAGGCATCGGGGAGAGGAAAGAGTTTTTCCTCTCCCCTGATGTCTCTTTGCAGGGCATTTCTGCTTCACGATCGCGCACAGCATCGCGATCGTGCAGCAAAAATGCCCCCACTAGCCCCAGGGATTAATTTTTTTTAAAAGGAAGCGACCCCTTGGGGAAGGGTCGCTTCCAATGGGGAGCATTTTTTTGGATGTTTTTTCTGCCCCCCCCTGGGGGCAGATCGGCCCATTTTTTGGCCTTTCTGCCCCCGGGGGGGGGGGCAGAAAACCCCACTAGCCACCAGGGTTTTTATCAGGGCTATAATTATTTAAATGGAAGCGACCCCTTGGGCAAGGGTCGCTTCCAAAGGGGCATAAAATGTGTGGATGTTTTTTCTGCCCCCTCTCGGGCAGATCGGCCTGTTTTTTGGCCTTTCTCACAAGGCACCAGGGATGGAATTTATTTTTAAATGGGAGCGACCCCTTGGGCAAGGGTCGCTTCTAAAGGGGAGCAAATTGTTTGGATGTTTTTTCTGCCCCCTGGGGGCAGATTGGCCTGTTTTTGGGTCTATCTGCACTCCAGGGGAGGGCAGAAAACCCACTAGCCACCAGGGATTTAACTAGGGATTTATTAATTTAAATGGAAGCGACCCCTTGGGCAAGAGTCGCTTCCAAAGGGGCATACAATGTGTGCATGTTTTTTCTGCCCCCCCTGGGGCAGATCGGCCCGTTGTTTTAGCCTTTCTGCCCCCAGGGGGAGGCAGAAAAACCCACTAGGCACCATGGATGGTATCTATTTTTAAATGGAAGCGACCCCTTTGGCAAGGGTAGCTTCCAAATGGGATCAAATTTATGCCATGTTTTTTCTCCCCCCCCCCCCCCCAGGGGCAGATCGGCCTGTTTTTTTGGCCTTTCTGCCCCCCCTGGCCCACTAGGCACCAGGGATTGTGTTTTTTAGTGTGTGGAAGCGACCCCTTGGGCAAGGTTCGCTTCCAAAGGGGTTCATAATTTGTGGATGTTTTTTCTGCCCGCCCCCTGGTGGCAGTCAGCCTTTTTTTTGGCCTTTCTGCCCCCGGGGATGGGGGGGGGCAGAAAACCCCACTAGACACCAGGGATTTTCTTTTATAGGTAATGGAAGCAACCCCTTGGCCAAGGGTCGCTTCCAAGGGGGTTAAATTATGTATATGTATTTTCTGCCCCCCTGGGGACAGATCTGTCCCTTTTTTTGGCCTTTCTGCCCTAGGTGAAAGGGGGAGGCAGAAAACCCTACTAGGCACCAGGGATCTATTTTTTTTGCAAGGGGGGCAAATATCTGTCTGCTGTTTTCTGCCCCACCTGGGGGACAGATTGGCCTGGCAGAAAACCCCACCTAATCCCCATTTTTCTCAGCCCTATTTGAAGGCCCATCTGGCAGCTTGACCATTTGGGTAGTGACATATTGTGTTATAATTTAAATTGTATTATTTTTGTGAAATCTAATTGTAATTTTTTATTTCTCCGTTTTATTCTAGTTCAAGGCTTTTGCGGTTTAGACTGTTCCAGGTTGTGGTTTCGTTACTGGTGGTTCTGCAGTTTGTGTAGTTGCATGTGTTTGGCAAGAGAATTTTTTGTACTATTTACTCTAAATGAGTTTAATTTCCCTCCATGAATGTGTTTTTTGCAGATGGTGTAATTATAGCAGTATATTTGGCTTCTGTTTTTGAGTGTCATAATCTTTTTGCATTAGTGCTCGATGTGTACTTTGTTGTCTTATGAGTAATTGGTTTTGTTTTTCTTTCTAGTGGGATATCGTTGCTTTTGCTGCGTCTCTGCAGAGTAGGTGCTGGTGAGTGTAGCTATCTTTGGCAAGAGAGTTATATTGTTTTTGAGTATATAGATCTTTGTGCTAAAGCCACACTTTGTTTATTACTTATTTTGCACAGTGTTGGTTGTTGTTGACTTGTTTGTGCAGTCTCCTTTCTTAGTAAGGATAATGGCTAGCCGCAGGATTACAGCTTAGCAGGTTGTTGGTTTGCTTTTTGAGTCTTCCTCTGACCATTGTTCAGAGACTGACTCTGCATCTGAGGCAGAGGAGGGAGTGGAAGGTTCTGGCCGTGAGTTTTCTCTCCACATGGAATCATCGGATGATGAAGCTACTCTCAGTGCGGATGAAGCTACTCTTAGTGCGGATGAAGTGCCTGTTTTAGAGGAGGACATTGATGTGCCGATAGTACAGCAAGAGGCATCTGGGCTGCAAGGCTTCCCGTTGGAGGTGATGACCTCTGGGTTGCCCCAGGCATGGTGCAGCCGGCATTGCCAGACTTTACTGGTGTTCCAGGGTGTAGAGTGAATACTGAAAACTTTTTGCCGATAATTTTTTTCAGTTGTTTATGGACGATGTATTTTTGGCAGAGATTGTTGAGCAGACTAATTTGTATGCCGAATAGTTTTTGAGGGACAACAGTGCCCGCCTTAGGCCCCACTCTAGAACTACCCGGTGGACTCCCACAAATCTGGAAGAGATGAGGAAGTTCTTGTGTTTAACTTTTTGATGGGCTTGCTAAGGAAGCCATCAATGTCTTCATATTGGTCTACTAGTCCCTTGATGGCAACGGCTATATTTCCAGCAGTCATGAGTCGTGATAGGTATTTGCTTCTGCTTCGGATGCTGCATTTTGTCGATAATGGTTTAGCGTTGCCACGAGATCACCCTGATTGTGACCGTCTTTTTAAGATTTGGCCTGTCATTGATCACTTTGTAGATCGATTTTCTAAGATCTATGCTCCAGGGAAAGAAATAGCAGTGGATGAGTCTTTGGTCTTGTTCAAGGGCCGCTTGGTTTTTAGGCAATACATTCCTAGTAAGAGGGCACGCTATGGAATTAAGCTGTATATGCTGTGTGACAGTAGGACTGGATATGTCTCTAATTTCAGGGTGTACACCGGTAAGGAATCCAGGATTAACCCCCTGGTTGTCCGTCCACTTTTGGAGTGACTGAGAAAATTGTGTGGGAACTTGGTAGAGGACTTTTTAACAAAGGTCACCATTTATATGTAGATAACTTCTACACTGGTGTGCGGTTGTTCAGGAATTGGCCAAAGTGGACACTGTTGCTTGTGGCACAATCCGCTCTAACCGTAAAGGTTTCGAAAAAGAACTTGTTTGTCAAAAGCTTGTGCGGGGACAGTGCAGTGCGTTGCGTTGCGAGGAACTTCTAGCTGTGAAGTTTTCAGACAGGAGAGATGTCTACATGCTGACTACCATCCATGATGAAAGCACTTCACCTGTGACTGTTTGGGGTCAGGTTGCTGAAGCGCGCAAACCTGTGTGCATTTTAGACTATAATAGGCACATGGGTGGTGTTGATAGAGTAGATCAGAAGTTGGAACCTTACACTGCTCTTCGTAAGGGTTACATTTGGTTTAAGAAGTTGGCTATCCATCTTTTCCACTTGGCAACCTTTAATGCTTTTGTTGTATTCAAGGATTGTTGTCCTGAGTCAAAGATGACTTTTGCTAAGTTTCAGGAGTCTGTAATAGGCAGCCTTGTTGTAGTGGAACAGGCAAGTGTTCCTAGAGTTGGAGTGGTGGAGGATGTGGCTAGATTGAAACTGTGTAGGTACTTCACCATTTCACGTGGCCATTTCACATTTGCCACTCACTTTTTTTGCAACCCGGTCCTGAAGAAAGCCCTCTTTACTCATCTTTTCAGCCTGAAAGATGTAGACCACACCACATAGTCAACTAAGGGTAATTACTCCCAAGTAGTTGCATCACATATTTTTATCCATATCCTGAGCCACCATTAATAAATTCCAAAGGCAAGGATTCTCAGAGATATTTTTTTAAATATTCACTAACACTTCACATAATCACACCACACCAGCTCTGCTGTAATCAGGCATCGTAGCACAACCGGGGGGCATTCGGCCACCCGGTTGGGACCCCAATGATGAAGCATGACACCTACTAGGTTGGTGTGTGAGGGGTCTTTTTAAATAAACCTAATGGGTCCATGTACTTACCACAACAGTGATTGCTACACACCTACCCAGTGGGTTCGTCCACATTGTTAAGTTTAGTATTAGATTGGGGACAAGGACGTACCCCTCATTTTCCCTTGCTCTCTCCTTGTTTTTCATAGATTGAAAGATCGCCACTTTCCTGATCACATTCCACCCACACCCTCCAAAGACTTTCCCAGTAGGAAATGTAGAGTCTGTTGGCGAAGAGGTACGCGGAAGGAGACTCGTATGTACTGCCCCGAGTGTCCTTCTAACCCTGCGCTGTGTGTGCCTGCTTGTTTTAGAATGTACCACACGCAAAAGAATTTTTGGGAGCATCCATGAGTGGTAAAGTGAACTGCCTGGTCTCTATTGTTTTATATTTTTTGTTCAGTTTCAAGGTTGGCATTTGTGCAATGTATTTAGTTTCAGATTTTGTGTTAGTAGATTTGTATCTATTTGCAATTTGTTTGTGTTTTCTGTTCTGTATAAAAATCCTAAATGTGATGGCTGTGTGTGTAGGCTGACGCTTGGCTGGTGGTGTGCGTGGAGGGCTGGTGGTGTGCGTGAGTGGCGCTTGGCTGGCGGTGTGCGTGGACTGACGCTTGGCTGGCGGTGTGCGTGGACTGGTGCTTGGCTGGCGGTGTGCGTGGACTGGCGCTTGGCTGGCGGTGTTCCTAGACTGGCGCTTGGCTGGCGGTGTGCGTGGACTGGCGCTTGGCTGGCAGTGTGCGTGGACTGGCGCTTGGCTGGCAGTGTGCGTGGGCTGGCGTTTGGCTGGCGGTGTGCGTGGACTGGCACTTGGTAGGTGGTGTGCGTGGACTGGCGCTTGGCTGGCGGTGTGTGAGTAGTGACATGCTGCTGGTCACTACACACACTGCTAGCCAACGCCACTCCACGCAATCCGTTAGCTGGTGTGGTTGCTGTGTCAGGAATGTGGGCGTGTGAAAGTGATGGGTCCTTGAATGGCGCTGTCTGCTGGTGTGAGTGTTGTAATGTGCTGGGCCCGCGGCTGGCGGTGTGAATGGTTTTGTATGTGTCACACGTATGAAAGGTGTATGAATGGCCTGTAAGGAGGTTGGTGCCTTGTTGTGGCTTTACAGCTCACGAGCTGTGAGTCAATGGTTCAGTTTCTCGTCCTTTCAATTATTAACAGTGCATTTCATTTTTGTGAAATCTCTGGTTAATACAACTGTATATACTGAACCATCACTCACCCTCGTGCCAAATCCAACCGGTATGTATGTGTGCTTGAGGAATAGGTGGTTGTGCAGAAATATTTGTCTTTTCTGTCTTTCTCAAGCAGGGTGTACCGTGTCCCTTTTTGTGAATGTTGTAATGTGTTGGTTTCGTGCCTGGTGGTGTGAATGGTCTTGTGTGTATCACGTATGAAAGGTGTGTGAATGGCCTGTAAAGCGGTTGGGGCCTTGACGTGGCTTTACAGCTCACGAGCTGCGAATCACTGGTTCAGTTTTTTGTCCTTTCAATTATTGACAGAGCATTTCATTTTTGTGAAATCTCTTGTTAATAAAATGTTATATACTGAACCATCACTCGCCCTCGTGCCAAATCCAACCAGTATGTGTGTGTGCTTGAGGAGTAGATGGCTGTGCAGTAATCTTTGTCTTTTTTGTCTCTCTGCCAAGGTGTACATTTCATCTAAGAAAAACCTACCAACTGTAGATATTGTCATAAACTAAACACCCATAAGAGTACATGCTGATGTCTCTGTTGTGGATCCCAACAAGTTATCTTACCCACAATGTCCTGCAAACCTTAAAATGTGACTGTCACATTTTCCTTGCATTATTGTGCCAAACTTTTCACGCTGCAGAAAGAAACAACAAATTTCCTACCCCCCAGCATTTCTCCAAGTATCCCAATAGAAATAGTACCTCACTTGTGTGGGTGGGCCAAGTACCCGCGGCAGGGAAGGGCCCAAAACCTATTGAGGTGACATCAAAATTACCTATCACAAACCAACCTGGTTTAGCAAGGGGGGTCCCATGAGTTTTTGGCCCCGGGCTCGGCGGCCATCTAGGGAAACCTACCAAACCCACACATTTCTGAAAACTAGACACCCGGGGGAGTCCAGCGAGGTATGGCTTGCGTGGGTCCCCCAACATTCTCCTACCCAGAATCCCCTGCAAACCTCAAATTTAGCTGAAAAAAATCACTTTTTTCTCAAATTTCTGTGAGGGAAAGTTCTGGAATCTACGTGGATCCACAAATTTCCTCCTACCCAGAGTACCCCCAGGTCTCCCGATAAAAATGGTATCTCACTTGCGTGGGTGGGTCAAGGACCCGCGACAGGCAAGGGCCCAAAACCTATTGAGGACTGAAACAGCTGGTGAACACGCCCACTCACAGAGCTGGACACACCCTCGACCCCATCTTCGCAGGAGGGACTGACATCCGCTTCAGCAACACCACCCAGCCCCCTGGACAGACCACCACTGCATCCATTTCACCTTCAACACTACCACCGCACCCAAGCCCGCCCCGCACCCGCCACGAAGGAACTGGAGCAAGGACACAGAGGAACACCTCAACACCACCCTCCTCCAAGACCCCCCAGTGCCACGGCCGACACCAACTCCGCAGCCAAAGAATTTCACCGCTGGATCTTCTGCTGCGCCGACAAGCTCGCACCCCTCCGCCACCCCATCAAACAACGCCCTCTGAAGGCCGCCTTGTTCACCACAGAACTACAAGAAGCCAGGCACTCCTGCAGACGCCTAGAGAAAACCTGGCGAAACCGGAATACCACGGAAGCACGGAACAACCACAGGAGCGCCCTGAAGGAATACCACCAGCGCATAAGAGACACCAAACGGACCTTCATACGAGACGAAGTCCAGACCAACGCGACCAACGCCAAGGAACTGTTCAACATCATACAGCAATTCACCAAACCCCCAGCGAAGCCACGGATGTCACACCTTCCCAGGAACTCTGCGACAAGCTCAGCTCCTACTTCCATCAGACGGTCAAGGTCCTCTACGACAACTTCAGCGAACAGACGCCGGACACCACCCCCCACGCCACCGCTGCCGATAAGCCAACCATCATGACCTGGAATCCCACCACCGTCGAACACATCACCACGACCATGAAGAAAACCCACTCAGGAGCCCCAACGGACCCCTGCCCACCGCACATATTCCACAGGGCCTCCACCACCATTGCACCCGAACTAGGACGGACCATCAACGCCTCCTTCAGATCCGGCATCTTCCCAGATGACTGGAAGCGAGCGGAAGTTAAACCCTCCTCAAGAAACCAACGGCCGACCCAACGGACCAGAAAAACTACTGGCCCATCTCTCTCCTCCCTTTCGCGGCCAAAGTCACCGAGAGACTCGTGAACGCCCAGCTGACCGCCTTCATCGAGGAGAACTCCATCCTAGACGCCTCCCAATCTGGATTCCGCAGCAACCACAGCACCGAGACCGCCCTCCTCACCGCCACTGACGACATCCGCATGCTACTCGACCAGGGACACACTGCGGACCTCATCCTTCTAGACCTCTCCGCAGCTTTCAACACTGTTTCACAATGCACGCTCGCAGGCAGACTTCACGACGCGGGGATACAAGGAGCCGCCCTCAACTGGATGCAATCCTTTCTCTCCGGCAGAACCCAGAGGATCAGACTCCCTCCCTTCCTCTCCGAACCCACCGATATCAACTGCGGAGTACCCCAAGGATCATCGCTCAGCCCCACGCTTTTCAACATCTACATGGCCCCCTCGCCGCCATCGTCAGACAGCATGGGCTCAGCATAGTATCCTACGCAGACGACACCCAGCTCATCCTCTCACTCACGAAGAATCCCAAAGACACCAGACTCTGCTTCCACGAAGGAATGAAGAACGTCGCACCCTGGATGAAAGACAGCTGTTTGAAGCTCAACTCAGAGAAAACCGAGGTCCTCATCCTCGGACCCTGCACCTCCGCCTGGGACAACACCTGGTGGCCCTCCGCCCTCGGGAATCCACCCACCCCTACAGACCACACACGAAACCTCGGCATCATCCTCGACTCCTCCCTCTCCATGAACCGTCAGATCAACGCCGTCGCTTCCACCAGCTTCAACTGCCTGCGCATCCTCCGCAAAACCTTCAAATGGATCCCCCCGACTGCAGAAGGACCGTTACCCACGCGCTCATAACCAGCAGACTGGACTACGGAAACGCCCTATACGCCGGAATCAACAGAACTCTTCTACACAAACTCCAGACCGTCCAGAACGCCGCAGCCAGACTCGTACTCGGAACACCGCATCACGAACACATGACCCAGCACCTACAAGACCTCCACTGGCTCCCCGTCGAGAAGAGGGTCACCTTCAAACTCCTCACCCACGCCTTCAAATCCCTCAACAACATCGGACCCAAATACCTCAATGAGAGAATCTCTGTCCACGTACCCAAGAGGAACCTCCGCTCCGCCGACCCTGCCCTGGCAGAGGTCCCCCGCATCCTCAGAAACAGAGCAGGCTGGAGAGCCTTCTCCTTCATCGCAGCCAAGACCTGGAACGAGCTCCCCGTGAACATCAGACGCTCCCTGACCCTGCACACGTTCAGGAAGGATCTCAAGACCTGGCCCTTCGACTGACCCGGAGCTGCTCCCCCCCCACAAGTGAAATATCATTTTACTCGGGACACTAAGGAGAACATTGTGGGGTAGGACATTTGTGCCGGCACGGTGATTCCACACAAAAATATGTGGAAAATGTGTTTTTTTCAGCTAAATTTGAGGTTTGCACGGCATTCTGGGTAGGAAAACGTTGGGGGATCCACGCAAGCCATACCTCATTGGACTCCCTTGGGTGTCTAGCTTTCAGAAATGTTTGGGTTTGGTAGTTTCCCAAGATGGCCGCCGAGCCCGGGGCCAAAACCCCAGGTGCCCCCCCCAAAACCAGGTAGTTTTGTTATAGGTAATTTTGAAGTCTCCACAGTACGATTTGGGCCATTTCCTGTTGCAGCCACTATGCCTACCCACACAAGTGAGGTACCATTTGTATCTGGAGACCTGGGGGAACGCTGGGTGGGAGGAAATTTGTGGATCCACGGAGATTCCAGAACTTTCCCACACAGAAATTTGAGAAAAAGTGATTTCTTCAGCTAAATTTGAGGTTTGCAGGGGATTCTGGGTAGGAGAATGTTGGGGGACCCACGCAAGCCATACCTCGCTGGACTCCCCGTGTGTCTAGTTTTCAGAAATATGTGGGTTTGGTAGGTTTCCTGTAGGAAGGTGGAATCTGACTACATGGTTGCCCCCACTTTTTCCTGGTGTTTTGTTGGTTTTTGACTTAGTTTGGCTGGGAACCTGCTATTCAGGTCCCCAGCCTATCTGCTTTCTCTTTAAACGACTTGGAGTGCACTCTAGGTGCACTAGTGATTGGATACTGTGGTACCTTATGAGTCCCTAGTATATGGTACCTTAGGTACCAAGGGCATAGGTACTTCACAGGCCTACCAGGGGCTGCAGCATGTATTATGCCACCCCTGGGAAGCAGGCTAAATCTGACACCACAGGCCTGCTACTGCAGCCTGGGTGAGGTGGTGCTAGCACTCCTCACTGAGATATAGGTTCCCTATATCTCTCCTACACACACATATAACCCTATCAGTCACCCCTAAGGCAGGCCCTATCAATCCTGAGGGCAGGGTGCTTGGCTTCTATGTGAGGGGGTGCCTCTGCCTGAGCAGGGCCCCTCTGCAGCTCTCAGAGTCCATTCTCTGGTGCTGTTTGTGGATGCGGTTAAACCATATACTTTTAGTGCATTATATCCTCGCGGTAAAATGCTAACTTCGGAATGGCTGCATCGAAACATGTCGTGTTTGGTGTCAAACACCTTGGAATACAACCCCCCCGCCAGTCCTGGCGGCGGGTGTAGCATTCCACCCTTCTAGAGTGATAGACATGTACCTACTGTGGAAACGCGGTAGAATCCGGACAGAGCCCTGGCATCACAAAATGGATGCCACCAGTCACAGACACTGGGCTGCCCTCCTGCTGATGACCAACACTCGCAGTGGAGGGAGCCCCACAATAGATATCCTGTCCCAAGGGGTGTGACCACCTCCCAGACAGGGTTTAGTGTATTGGGGCTGGGTAGGTGCACTCTTAGAGTGCTTTGAAGTCCTGCACTGGGGGAGCAGAAGGCTCCTCTGTGCATATGCCAGTTCAAACCGGCTCAGGGGCTACCTGTCCCTGCTCTGGCGCGAAACTGGACAAAGGGAAGTGGGTGTAGCCACCCACTCCCTGACCCTCCCATAGGTAGGGTCATAGAGCTAGTCCCTCCCCTCCTTTTAGTATAAGAGGGGGAACCTGTGCATTGCACCCTAGATTTCCCTGGACGACGCTCTACAAGAAGAATCCCAGACCTTCGACGTTCCACTACCTTTGGAAGACTGAAGAATCTCCCTTGGAGTCAAGGAGTGACTCCCCTGCTTGGCAGGCACCAAAAACTACAAACGACGGTCGCAAACTACGCCGCTCCCGCCGGAGTCCGAAGTCCCTGCAGCCCAAGAAGTAGATTTCCTGACTTCTCAAAGGCCATCGTGAGTCCCCAGCGAAGCTGAGGCCAGTGGACCCCAAGAGTAACGAGGAACCGCGACCCCTGGGTACTGTGCACTATTGTCGAGTGCAACCCCTTCACAACGTTCCACGAACTTGTGCTTTGGACCACGTGTGGTCCCAGCCTCCAGCAGGAATCCCTCCTAAGATCAGCGGCCTACCACATCCCGAGTGACCGTGGGCCCCTGTGAGAGAATCCTCCTGAGGCGTCTTTGCGATCCCTTGCCAGCTGGCTTGTGGGTCCCCAGAAGACTTTCCAAAGAAACCAAAGGGCTTCCCTGGTTGCTCCAGGCCTGCCCTGACTTACCCTTGCTGGGTGAGTTCCACAGACCTTGCTGGTCTGTGCCATTGCCTCTTCACACTTTCCTCGAGACTTGCTGTTACCAAGGCGTGTTGGCTCCGATCGAGTTGCCGACACCGCAGTAAGCCGCAGACATCGTGGGACACGCCGAATCCAGCTCCTGGTCGTCGTCGACGCCTCCTGGACCTCGTGGCTGAAGAGTCAAGGCAACCACGAACAACCTGAACCCTGCAACGACGGTGGGTATTCATCTTCCTTGCCCCGAGTCACTGCCAAGTGACTTTGAACACTGTCCCCTCTGCTTTCAGGTCATCCTTCCACCGAATCCAGGCTTGGATTCCACCGGACACTTCTTCAAACCATCACAAGCAGCAAGTCTTCTTTGTTCGCCATTGAAAACGACGCCGCGACCCGACACCAAAGGACACCTGTGCACCCGGCTTCCCTGGGTGAGGTAACTCCAGCACTACGGTGCTCCTGTAGGTGTGGGCCCTCGAACTACTTACCCTGTAAGTGACTTGCTTGTAGGTTCACCAGAAGTATCCTAAAACTCTTACTTTCCCCATGCGATTCTTGCACTGACTCATACCTGGTTCGCGTCTGTGTTAGACACACCGCGTCTGACTCCCTTGCAAATCCTATCTGTAGACAGTATCCTCCGACTCGTACTGAGTCCGATCGGTGTGTTCGCCTCGAACACGCAAGGGACCTTGAACATTGATATCTCAATCGCGTCTGAGTGCATAGACTCGTACAGGATTCGCATCGGTGCCAGGTCACCGCGTCCGTCCCCTGTGGGTCTCCTACAACTACCTGGGGTGGTTATTGGGGGTCCCTCGATTCTAGATGCCCTAGACCTAGGTCTAGCAAACTAAGATTGTAATATTCAATTGTGCTAAACTTATCCTGATAATATTTGACTTGTACATATGTTCCTATCCTCTAATCTCATAAAGAGATTAGTAGAGAGTGTTTATTAATAAATACATATATATTTGATATATATACCTGTGTGGTGTCTTTTCATTTGGTGATTCAAGAGATTGTGTGGTAAAACAAGCTGCTTTACATTCCTTCAAGACTTAGCCTGAAGGCTGCTCTCCACAGCTTCCACTAGGATAGCTTTCTATAAAGGTTGTCTTAAACCTATCTACCATAAGAGTCGAATTGTTCTGGTGCAAGGTGTCCACTTTAATTAGTGAACAGCATATACCAGGCCAACTTCTCACATTGGTGGGCAGCGTGTGGGATTCCAGCTTGCTATTGTTTTACCAGAAAATCTCTATTTGAATTACTAACTGAAAACCACTATAGGTACTTAAGGTACATATAAAGTCAAGCTTAGTATCGATAAGTTCTACTGAACTTAGAGCTGTGTGCCAAGGGATAGCACACCCTTTCTACAGCTCAAGCTAGGATCAGTAGGCCACAAACTAGTGTAGGTAGTACAACACTGCACAACACTAGAATGTCCTTAAAGGGTGGAACCAGTGGATCCACTCAGCCTCAGTACAAGGACATGGCTTTCTCTGACTTGAGAGCCATGTGTGTTGAAAGACACCTGAGACTAGGACAGAGTCCCTCACCCTTCACCTGATAGATCTGCTGACAGCAGATGATCTTAGATTGGCTCTAGGAGCCAATGGGTCTGAATCAGTGGGTGGGTCAATTACAGTATCTGGGTCAGACGATGAAAATCCGAATGACCAGTACTCTGTGATTGAAGGGCCAGGCCTCAAGGGGCCTGAAAAGGACAGAGGAATTCTCCCTAAGAGAACTGACAGAGTGGATGAGAGGCATAGGTCCCCTTCCAGGGAATCTGAGCACTCTTATCACTCTGGCAGAGAATCTGTCCACCAGAGGAACTCATACTTTCCCATAAGAGAGACCTCCTCTGAAAGAATGTGCAAACTGCTGCAGTATGAGGAAGCAAGAGTTGCCCTCAGAACCAAGCAGTTGGCACTGGATAGAGAAGCCCTGGAGATCCAGAGAGCTTCTAGAAGAGAGGGGTTAGAACCCCTTGGTGGCAGCAACAGTGTCCCTAGAGGCAGAGAATATATTCCAGACCATAGGAACCTGAGCAAGGTTGTTCCTCACTACCAGAGTGGGGATGATATCCACAAGTGGATAACTGCTATGGAGAGGGCCTGTAGAGTCCAACAGGTCCCCCAAAGGCAGTGGGCAGCAATCTTGTGGCTCTCCTTTTCAGATAAAGGTAGAGACAAGCTCCTCACTGTTAGAGAAGAGGATGCTGATAACTATGAAGTCCTGAAGAGTGCACTGATAGATGGGTTTGGCTTAACCACTGAGCAGTACAGGTTAAAGTTCAGAGACACCCAGAAGGCACAGACTCAGGACTGGACTGACTTTGTAGATTGTGCAACCAAGGCTCTGGAGGGTTGGCTGATTGGCAGTAGGGTTACTGATCTCAAAGGATTGTACAATTTGATCATGAGGGAGCAGATCCTTAATAATTGTCAAAACCAGCTTTTACACCAGTACCTGGTGGACTCTGATCTGACCTCTCCCCAAGAATTGGGAAAGAAGGCAGACAAATGGGTCAGAACCAGGGTAAGGCCGAAGAATCAGGGTGGTGACCAGAAGAAAGATTCTACCAAGTCCCAAGAGAAAGGTGGGGATAAATCTAAGGATAAGTCCACTACAGGGCCCCAAAAGTCCTCTTCTGGGGTGGGTCCCAAACTCCTTCCTCTCCTGAAAAGAAACCATATTGCCATGTCTGTAAAAAGCCTGGACACTGGAAAACTGATCCCAGTTGTCCCAGGATTGGCAATAAGGAAAATGTTCCTCCAGCAACTACTACCACCCCTCCTGGTACTACCAGTAGTAATCCTCCAGTTGGGAGTAGTGCACCCAAAAAGTTAGGTGCTTTTGCAAGAGGAACAGAGGTGGGCCCTAGTTTAGACAGGTCCCCCTCAACAGACTCCTCAGACTCTGATGGTGGTATAGGATTTGCCACCTTTACCATGGGTCCCATTGCATTGGGCAGGTACAGACTGGAGCTAATGATTAATGGTCAGAAGGCTGTGGCATTCAGGGACACAGGGGCTAGTGTCACCATGGTGGCATGGAAACTAGTCTCACAAGGCACCAGGGATGGAATTTATTTTTAAATGGGAGCGACCCCTTGGGCAAGGGTCGCTTCTAAAGGGGAGCAAATTGTTTGGATGTTTTTTCTGCCCCCCTGGGGGCAGATTGGCCTGTTTTTTGGGCCTATCTGCCCCCAGGGGGGGGGAGGGCAGAAAAACCCACTAGCCACCAGGGATTTAACTAGGGATTTATTAATTTAAATGGAAGCGACCCCTTGGGCAAGAGTCGCTTCCAAAGGGGCATACAATGTGTGCATGTTTTTTCTGCCCCCCCTGGGGCAGATCGGCCCGTTGTTTTAGCCTTTCTGCCCCCAGGGGGAGGCAGAAAACCCACTAGGCACCATGGATGGTATCTATTTTTAAATGGAAGCGACCCCTTTGGCAAGGGTAGCTTCCAAATGGGATCAAATTTATGCCATGTTTTTCTCCCCTCTCAGGGGCAGATCGGCCTGTTTTTTGGCCTTTCTGCCCCCTGGCCCACTAGGCACCAGGGATTGTGTTTTTTAGTGTGTGGAAGCGACCCCTTGGGCAAGGTTCGCTTCCAAAGGGGTTCATAATTTGTGGATGTTTTTTCTGCCCGCCCCCCCCCCCCCTGGTGGCAGTCAGCCTTTTTTTTGGCCTTTCTGCCCCCGGGGATGGGGGGGGGCAGAAAACCCCACTAGACACCAGGGATTTTCTTTTATAGGTAATGGAAGCAACCCCTTGGCCAAGGGTCGCTTCCAAGGGGGTTAAGTTATGTATATGTATTTTCTGCCCCCTGGGGACAGATCTGTCCCTTTTTGGCCTTTCTGCCCTAGGTGAAAGGGGAGGCAGAAAACCCTACTAGGCACCAGGGATCTATTTTTTTGCAAGGGGGCAAATATCTGTCTGCTGTTTTCTGCCCCACCTGGGGGACAGATTGGCCTGGCAGAAAACCCCACCTAATCCCCATTTTTCTCAGCCCTATTTGAAGGCCCATCTGGCAGATTGACCATTTGGGTAGTGACATATTGTGTTATAATTTTAATTGTATTATTTTTTGTGAAATCTAATTGTAATTTTTTATTTCTCCGTTTTATTCTAGTTCAAGGCTTTTGCGGTTTAGACTGTTCCAGGTTGCGGTTTCGTTACTGGGGGTTCTGCAGTTTGTGTAGTTGCATGTGTTTGGTAAGAGAATTTTTTGTACTATTTACTCTAAATGAGTTTAATTTCCCTCCATGAATGTGTTTTTTGCAGATGGTGTAATTATAGCAGTATATTTGGCTTCTGTTTTTGAGTGTCATAATCTTTTTGCATTAGTGCTCGATGTGTACTTTGTTGTCTTATGAGTAATTGGTTTTGTTTTTTCTTTCTAGTGGGATATCGTTGCTTTTTGCTGCGTCTCTGCAGAGTAGGTGCTGGTGAGTGATGCTCACTGTGCATCCTTGGAAAATGGAACATGAAACTTGAAAGTTAAAATGAACTACTTTGAAATTAGAGTGCTGAACACACTATGATTGCTTTAAATAATACAAGTATCAGAGTCCAGTGTAATTTATCACCAATTGATTGACTGTGTCCATGGGGTGAAATATTGTACCTGAAATTCACTTTTGGGATATTTGTGTTCTTCCTCATTTACTTCTCACAGAGCTTTGGAAATGCCAGCAAAAATACATAGTCATTCCTATAAAATTATTCTTACTTGACGAGATGTCATTTCTAGAGAAACACAAGTACAATAGAGGAGAGAGTAAAGTTTATTTATTCTCTTTCTGTTATTCAAATAATTGTATTGTGGTTTACAACCAACTAGTGTTTCACCCCCTTGTGGCACAGGGGCCTAGTGATTTCTTTTTACACAGCAGCATATGCATCAGCTTAAGTTCATACCACTGATTGTTGGAAGAAGTCTTATCTGTATATAAGATTTTTACTCATTTCAACAGAGAATACATGTTGTGAAATCCACTCTGTAAGGCATAGAAACGTGAGAAGTTCATAGGGTGGTAACACAGTTGATTGTTAGTGAGCATCTGCTGGTGAATTTTGGTGTTCATGATAAAGTTTGAATATTGAGATAATATCAACTTTTGAGATAAGTTGGCTAGGTAAAAAAGAGGGAGTATTGTCTTGTGATAATCAGATAGCTAGCTTCATAAAATGGGAGTGAACAGTAAAAATGAATACCAGAAGTCGAAGAGGTGCTCTGTTTCATAGTGGTCCCATTTGGTCCACATCTGAGCATTGAGGTCTAAACAGGAGAAAGAAATTACTGAAAACGATGAGAGTATGCTAAGGTATCAGTGTGCGGGTGGCTGAAATTAGTATGAGTATTCAAGGATGTGTATGTCATATGCTGTGGCGGGTACTAGGGATAGCTCAGCATCTGTAATAGAAGATTCAATTAGTTTATTCTGGGTTACAATGAACCAATAAATGTGCATAGCCATAAACAACAAGCATACATAATACATTGTAAACATACAATTAAAACAGTTATAAAAGATTTCAGTTATATAAAACAAAGCTGCCATAATGAATCAGTCTAATTACACAAGGGCAAGAAAAATATAATCAGTGCTTTGGTAAAAAGTTGTTCATGATGATCACAATAATCTAAAAACCCAAATATATAGCTGTTAGGATCAAGCTGGGATGCTAGTAGGTGCTGGGATCAAATGGCAGTTTGTAAATATGCAAATATACAACTCCCTACAGTCATAATTCCAACCAGGTACAAGAAATACAAATCCCTAGAATCATAATTCCATACAGATAGGCAAGATACAAAAGCATTACCAGATAATGTGTGGTTATAATGGCATACCAGATTGTTTTCTTATTAGCCAAACTGCATAAAGGGACCTGCACATGGGCAAATACGATAAGCCTGTCTGTATTTGTTCTTAATATCCTTGAAGCTAATAAATAGCTTCTCAGCCCTAGGCTGTTACAAAGGGGTTTAAGCTCTTTCCTGTGAGTGAATTTGTAATGGGGCAAAAAAAATAGGTGTTCAACATCTTCACAGGGTGCACCGCACATGTCGCAAGAAGATGAATCTGCCAAATGATTAGTGTCCAATCTGGAGGATATCCAACCTAAAATTGATATATAAAGTCTTGCCGTAACCTGGTCTTAAGTCGTTTAGGTATGGCTCAAAGGCTGAGTTATGTTTGAAGAAAAGCTAAGGTCAGGGATCCAAATCTGATATTACAATGTTACCGTTCCACTATGTGTGACCAGAATGCTGATTTAACAGCTGATTTTACATTGGTGGTAATAGCGGATGGAGTGGCCCAAAGTGGTCTCATGCCTCTCGCTTGAAAGGTAATTTTTAAGTGAGAGAGCCATTCAATAGCGCAGATTAGGGATACTCATGACCTCAGTTAGTTTGTTTCGGTATGGTTCCAACTCTGGGGTACTCTACAGGCACACCCAAAATAGCATAGGTCTTAGGTTAGCTATATTACTAATCCCCTTAAGACCTATTTCAAGAACTAGTGGAATGATGTGGGTGCTCGCCAGTAAATGAAACAGATATCTGAGGAATAGATTTTCTTTGATGATCACCTTCTTTTTCCCCTTGTATCACCAGATCTCTGCCCCATACAAAGCAGCACACTGTACCTTTGCACGAACAATTTCAATAGCTGGTGAGACATATCTGGGTGTTGTGCTTTTATATCATTTCAACACAGCGAATGCTCCATGCAAAAGTGAAGCACTTGCTTAACCCATATGTGGCAACCAGGTGCTAGATTTGTCTATTGAGATGACCAGATAGTCACATTTTTCCTCACTTTGTAGAGGGATCCCTTTCATGCCGAAGACACCTCCATGGAATCTGTGAGGATTAAGTTGCATATACTTTGTTTTAGACGGGTTGACTTTGAGACCCCTCTCGTCACAAAAAAGTGTGAATTGGTTAAAAATATTTTGCAAACTCATAGGGGTATGGGAGATCACTAAAGTATCATCAGCAAATAAAAGCACTGGTATGGACCTACCGCACAATCAAGGGGAATCATGAGTACAATCAATCAGTTACATTGCAGACTGGCATGGTGGTACAATGCAGGGACTACGGTTTTCAATCCCAGCGTCCTGTTTGGTGGTTGTAGTTAATTTTTACAATAGCAAGTGGGGGAACTGGATTCTTTACCGAAAGCGATTCTTTACCGAAAGCTAACGAGCGAGGGCAAGATGGCGTCTGAGTGAGACGGCTACTACTCACCTCCTCCTCCCTCGAATCCCCTTTGATCTTTCTTCCGACTCGAGACAGGATTATGCGAGAAGGATTTCCTCGTTGGTCTCGATGGGCCGATATTGCCAAGAGTAGATCGCCCAGGCCAGGACGTGGAGTGCAGCTGATCGGGAGTCCAGGCAAAGATTGTTGCGGGCGCTAGGAATCCTTGGCTCGCCTGCTGCTGACGACGATTTCCGGGTTGGAAGGCTGCCAATTCAGGTTGCTTGGCTACGGAGACGCTCACAGAGCGTGTGGATTTCATTGCTCGGCGATGACAGCACGGGGCGGACGAGGCAAGACGCGCTCAAACACATTACAAGCACCAGCGCGATGTGACGAAATCGGCCCGAAGAATGTAGGTAAAAAGGTCGATACACCAGCTGGTAAAGGAAGTAAGTTGGACAAGGACAAATCAGACTTAAAAAACATGTTATACATGCTACACAAAAGGAGATGCCAGTGGGGAAACTTGGGGGTAAAAAGCAACTCGCTATACCCAGTATGTTTCTATCTTCAGGCTCAAGTGACATTGTGAAAGGGAGTAACAAGGAGACAGGGGCTCAAGAGGAGGTGGGAGAACAATGCACTACAAGTGAAGTACATGTTATAACACCAAACGAGCAGAGCAGCTCACAAGTGATATCAGTAGAACCTCCAAATGAAGATACGACATGGGGCTCGATATGTGATAATACTGTGGTAGGAACTATGGAGATACCGGCAGATATTCAGGGAGACAGGGGTAACACTCATGAGTCTGAAATCGCTAAGGGAAAGGACTGCTCTATAATGGAAATTGTGAACTCCCCAGTAAATCTCAAGGAAGGGGCAAGCAGTATGCTCTGCAGATCAAAGGAAACCGAGCAGAGCAGAGCCGACAAGAAACATAATTTGAAAAGCTCAGAGGCAGGTTATCTTTCCCCTGACTCCATGGAAAAATTCTTCTCCCTGACGGATGACTCAGGCGAGTCGAACCATGGGGTGACAAGCAGTAGTGATGAGGACAGCAAAGATTCCCTAACTAGCAACTGCGGCACCCCAGTGGAGCATAGATTGACAAGGAGACCAAAACGGGTGTCTGGACAGAAAAAATCTAATCGTCAGAGAACCTCAGGAGAGGAAGTGGAGGAACTAGGCTGGGATTATTCAACTACCCAATTCCTCTCACCCCATGGATTAAGTGAAAAAAGAAACTCGGTCGAAGGTGAGCTACCAGATAAAACTACCCAGAAAGATGATGAACAGCCATCTGAGCCTTCTCTTTCATTAATTTTGCAATCACTGAGATCTTTCCAGAATGAGGTTAAAACTGAAAACCGACATGCACGGCTGACATCTAAAAAACTACAAGGCTCAATTCGTAAGGTTGGGAAGACCTGCACTGAGATCGTAGAGAGACTAAGCACAGTGGAAGCACGTACAGAGGTCCTAGAGAATACGGTGGAAAATTTGAAAACCAAATCCTTGCTACATGAAAGTGCTATGAAAGATGTTTGGTGGAAGCTAGAAGACGCAGAAAATCGTCAAAGACGGAACAATCTGAGGCTTTTAGGGATACCCGAACATAGTGAGGGCAATGACATTAGGAAGTTTACTATTGATATGCTAAAAAATGCTCTTCCGGAATTAGCACAATGGGATTGGGACAGAGAAATTCAACGCGTACATAGATTTCCCTTTACAATCTCAAAACGTCCGTTGAATTCTCAGTCATATCCACGTGCAATCTTGGTCTATTTTGGAAACTTTCTTCTGCGACAGGCTGTGTATGAGCTGGCCAGACCCAATATGAAAAGAAAGTGGGAGAGCTTCTCTTTTCGCAAAACCAGATTTTGCCCATGCTACAGTGGAAAGAAGATGGAGGCTCAGGCAGCTCATCACACCCTTTCAAAATATCGGAGCTACAGCCTTTTTGCAGAATCCCGCTAAGCTTAAAGTATCCATTCAAGGCCGGAATTATAACTTTACCTCAGAAATCCAAGCACAGAAGGTTTTGGAGGATATATCAACTGAGAATGCTAGACTTACCGAAAAACAATAGATTTTACCTCTAACAAGCATAGCTAAATAGAGATTGTGACGTTGACATGGTTATTAACCAAAAGACTGTTATGTTCTATATTTTTTCTGTTTAAAAAAAAAAAAAATGTGTTCTTCGATTTGTTGAAAACATACGTAAGCACCGGTGGAGGAGATGGAGGGGGGGAGTGGGTAAGAGCGGTTTCAGATGCTATCACACAGGCTCAGGATTGAGCCTGATTGCCATAAGAAGGGTAAGGGAGGGGCGTGGGGGGTAGGGTGGGGGGGAGAGAAACCTCAGACCTTAGACAAGGGACGAAGCTAAATTGTGTAACTAAGTGAAGTGAGCCAGGGTATAAAAAGCAGATTGGAAATCAGGAAGAGCATATTGAGATGGTAATCATCAAAGAGGTGTATAAGCAGCCGGGTTTAGATACAGCTTTTAATGGGTAATCTGAAGATCCTCACCATTAATATTTGTGGACTTAATGATTTAAAAAAGAGACAAAGGGTAGCAGTGTATCTACAAACAATCGGGGCTAACATTATTTGTCTTCAAGAGACCCATATTGAGGGGCCACAACGGCACCTACTTAAAACCCTAGGATATAGATTGATTACGACAACTACACAAGGGACTAGAACCAGAGGGGTGGCAATTTTGGCAAAAGGGAATGAAATACAGATTGCTAGATCAGCGGCTGATAAATACGGGCGGTGGGCAATTGTAGAATGTCAAGTCAATCTTGTTAAAAAAATGACAATATGCTCAATATATGGAAGCGTCTTGGATGACCCTAGTGTGATAGAGTTTATCTCTAACGAGTTGGCTCACTGGCCACTCCCACTGATAATATGTGGTGACTATAATCTAAACCTCCCTTGTGTGTGGTCTTTAAGTACAGAATTTCTATATAAGGGAAGGAAACCAAAAGTATTTCAGGCCCTCAAAGAGCTTTGTCAAACTCATGGTCTGGTAGATTGCTGGCAAACAAAACACCCAAATGATCCAGGCTATACGTTTTTTTCTAACCCACATACAAAATTAGCGAGACTGGACTATATGTTTGTATCCAGTATTATAAATTCACGGTGTACAATAGATAAACTACCACGGGTGTTATCAGACCACAATCCTTTAATTTTGACTTTATCAGATGGGGAATGAATAGGGTAGAGAAAAGCTGGACCTTTGAGAGAGCTCTTTTGTTGAATGAAGAATATTGCCAACATATACATAAATGGATTCCAGAGTTTTTGGAATTTAACCTAGGGAGTACCTCGATTGAGATTGTCTGGGACGCCATGAAAGCTGGAATAAGGGGGGAGACGCTGCGATTCTCCTTAAATCTTAATAAAAAGTTAAACAGGAAATGGTGGCATTACAAAGCAATTTGGCCATAGCCGAGGAGGGTCTGATGAGGGCTGTACAAGAGGGGCGTGAGATTAAAAGGGAGTTGGAACTAGTTTCTATTGCTAAAAATACTATTAATAATATCTTCACGGAGAAGGCAATCATCAAAGCCACTTTGAACAAGGAAACAACATATGAGTTGAGCGAGCAAGTGGGGCATCAGTTGGCTATAAGTACGAGACAACAGAATACTGCCAACCTAATCAGTGAGATAAAAGATCCGAGACTTGGACAAATAGTTGACCCTAAAGAGATAATAGCTGCATTTCATAGATATTATCAAAATTTATATAAGGAGACGGGCATAAGACAGGAGGAGATTGTGAAATATCTGGATCTGGGTACACCTCTACGATTAGGACAGGAAGATCAAGATAATTTAGATGCTCTACCACAATGGGAGGAAATTTTACTTTCAATGAGTAGTTTGGCTAAAGGGAAGGCAGCTGGAATGGATGGGATACCAACGGAATTTTATATACAATTCTTTAAGCCATTAAAAAGCATTCTAAGTGACCTTTTCATACATATATTTCAGGGTGGTAGACCTCCGGGGTCATGGTCCCGGGCCAAAATTGTGGTTTTTCTAAAAAAAAACAAAGATGCTACAGAACTTGGATCATATCGTCCCATCACCCTGATTAATGGGGATTCCAAAATCTACTCGAAATTATTAGCTAGCAGATTGGCGCCAATTATCCATAAAATTGTTTCGGGTCGCCAGCATGGGTTCATCCCCGGGAGGTCTACCACCGACCACGTCCAGAGAGTGATTACACTTTTCGATATCACCGCAGTAACAGGAGACCCTATGGCACTTATATTACTAGATGCCGAAAAGGCTTTCGATAGGGTCTCCTGGAACTATCTCTGGGCAGCTATGTCGAGAAGCGGTATTAGAGCACCTTTTATCAAAGCTACACAAATGCTTTATACAACACCGGAGGCCGTTGTGATGGTAAATGGGATAGTCTCAGACAGGATAGTTATTACTAGAGGGACAAGACAGGGGTGCCCATGCTAGCCCCTGTTATTTGCAATTTTTATTGACCCCTTTATTCACAGACTGGAAAATAACTTATTAATATCACCAATACGGACATTAACATGGGATACCAAGACACTGGCTTATGCGGATGACATAGCATTAATTACCACGGATCCGGTTATGGCAATTAAGGTAATAGAGGATGAGGCTAAACATTATGGAGAAATTTCAGGGTATAAGTTAAACCGAGATAAAACCCAGATAGTGATTAATAATAAACTTCAGATGAGGGATGATCGAGTAGTAGAGAAAGCGATGTACCTGGGAGTGAAAATCACAGCTAATCTGGATAATTTAGTCGAGGTTAATCTAGATCCATTAATTCGACATACTGAAAAAGATTTAAACAGGCTCAATAATCTATATCTAACGTTAGGGGTAGGTGTAACGTGATTAAAATGATTTTTCTTCCAAAATTCTTATATTTTTCAGGACAATTTGTTTAGAGTTTTCTCCACATTGGTTTAAAACTATAGAAAACATGTTCTCACGGTTCATATGGGGGTACAAAAGACCGCGCCGTGCAATCAAATTTTTAACATTGCCAAAAGATAGAGGTGGTTTTGCCCTCCCTAATTTTACATTTTATTGGTTGGCCACAATATTAAATTAATGTAACAAACTATTGTCGGATAATAGTGGCAATCGAATTAGTAATATGATACCAACACCTCAAGAACTTATTCTTGGCGACAAAGTAAACGGATATTTATGGCGGTATACGTATGACAATCACTTTAAAAAGTTCGTTTTAAAACACTCATGGGGATTCACAAAGCTTGGAATAATGTGCGGAAAGTTTTGGGCATAGGAAGATTATCATTTTATACATTACTATCTAAAAATAATAATCTTCCGGAAATATTTAATGACGTATGTATGAATAGATGGATAAACTTAGGGATAACACAATTAGGATGTTTTTACTCCACTTTTGGGCTGAAATCATTTGATGAACTTAAAACTGATTATGCATTAGACCAACGGGATTTTTTTAAATTTTTACAAATTAGAGATTTTTTATCAAAGAAAGGGGGTGGCAGAGCTAAATTTCAAGAGATTCAAATTATGGAAAAGATAACTAATAGAGTTGTCAAAATTGGAGAAATCTATGGGTATATAATGGCAATAATTCCAGATGATTTGGATAATTTCTCCAATAAATGGCAAGAGATATTAGGGATAACGCCTGAAACCTTTTTTAAATCATATGAATTATCTCAGTCTATATTGATGTCTGCAAGACTACAAGCCCAGTATTACAAGACAATTTTTCAATTGTACTATACTCCAAATAAGATAGCCAAATGGGGGACCGGTAAGGGAACGGCATGTCCACGGTGCGCCCTATATGAGGCCGATAGTGTACATATATTTGCATTATGTCATCATCTACGGGCACTAATTTCCGAAATATCGATGTTTCTATCAGAGATTTGTAAAGTAAGAATAGAAATCACTGTGGGAGAAATAATGCTGGGCATTGATGGAGATATTCGCTCAAAAAGATTCCAAGGATTGATATTTATGTCAATGGCAGTTTTTAGAATGTGTCTGGCCTCTGCATGGTTGGATCCAAATCCGCCAGTATTCCAACAATGGCATGCCCGCCTGCTGGCAACGCATAACTTGGAGAGTGCTATTTACAGAAGGAAAGGCAGGACAAAACGAAAAAAAGGGTTAAGTATATGGGATCCCCTAAGCCAGTGGATACAAACACGATAAAAAGCAAATTGTTGCTCAGGAGTACCAAGTAATGGTATTATAAATACCCATATTGAATTTAATATTGAATTTATAAATTTAATGAATTTAGCTGCACTAGCGAGATTTTGTATGTGTTGTCACTTTATTATGCACGATGTAATTTGCTGTGTTAATAATTTAAGGTCTGAGGAGGAGGGAGGTGGGGTTGGGGGCTATGTATGTATTTAAACTCAATAAAAATATTTAAAAAAAAAAAAAAAAAAAAGCAAGTGGGGAACTTAGAGCCCCTCGGTGTTTCCCATTTGGATCGCTGCCTGAGTTCTATTTCAGCTAGGGGGAGGGGGGTGGTCAAGTCCAAATTGTTTTGGCTGGTGATTTTAAATGTCATTTATGCAGTCCTCCCACAGATGGCGGTTCCCCCTCTGGTAGTGTTGGCTGAACAAAGGTCTTCACTTCGTTCTTTCACAAGAGGGTAGGGAGTTAAATGAGCTCTTAGACTCCCATAATAAGGTTTTTAGCATGGAGAAACTGGTGAATTCTTATGACCCAGTAATTTGCCCGTCTTACAAGTGGAGGGGCAGGGGCTCGCTTATTGATTTTATATTTGTTTCAGCAACTTTATTTTTGTTAATTTCTTATTTTAATATAATTGCTAGTCCTTTTAGTGACCACAATCCCTTATCCTTAACTCTGGATCGACTTGGGCCCAAAACACCAGTCAAGGGGGGCCCTCAAGAGCCTTGTGCCCGCTGACTAGAGGAGAATGTTGAAAGGGTCCAAGGTGGACCACCAGTGCCTGCAAACCTCTCTCTTTGCTACTTGTCTGCAGGAGTTTAACATTTGTCTGGATAGTGAGGCTGGTAGCGGGGGGTCTTGGAAGCTTTTAATGGCTTAGCTCTGGGGGTCGGCAAACTCTTGACTGTGAAGGTTCCCACCAAATTTCACACACTAAAAAGGGGGGAGAGGAAAAAGCTCCACTACTCCGACCTACCCAATCACAAAACTGTAACACACATGGAGAAGTAGTGAATTTAAACGAGGTGGCACGTGCTCTGTGAGAAAATACTGCCCTCACTCACACAGTTGTGTGACATGCTTCATCATTGGGCATGCTTCAATACACCTGTGCACAGACCAGCGCTTGGGGTGGAGCAAAGGGAGGGGTAGACAATACAAACATGAAAGAGTATAATGTATATACGTTGGGATCACCGAAAGAAAAGTGCAGTGTAGGTTAAAACTAGCTCAGTGGTGTCTCTTATCAGTAATTTATTCCTGGACCCACCGGCTAGGTCTAAAAACGTGAAGGATGGTGGTGATAGGAGAAATTAAAGAGTTCCTTCACCCCTCCTTACTGTCAAAGTGTCGACATGTGTCTGCCGTGTCTTAAGTGCCCACAGTGTTGGGTCACACCGGCTTTCCTAAGGAACCTTCAGATCCTAAAAATGTGTTGCCCTCTGTACCTGGGTTTAGGTATCCGTGAAATCTGTTATTTTCAAGGGAGGGTGCTCCTAAGTAACTCACAGTCATTTATCTGTAGGGATAAGAACAAAGATAGGAATAAAATAAAATTACAATTACTCGTGCTATAGTATATATCGGGTGATCATGCTCCGACACTCGAAATTACCTTTCATAGCTCTAATCTCTGTCCTATTATATGCGGATGATGCGGTCCTGATGGCTCGGACTGCTCAGAGGTTGGACCTGCTGTTGGCCAAGTATGTGTCTTTTATGAGGCTCCTAGACTTGTCAGTTAACTTTTCAAAGTCCTACATGATGGTAGTGGGCCCCAAAGCAACAAGGAGCAAGACCTTTAAGGTATCTAATTTTACCCTGAGCAAAGTAAAGGCCTTCCCCTACTTGGGTGTTTTGTTTGATGTTAATATATGTTGGAAACCCTTAATATGCAGCTAAAAGATCAGAGTCTGTAAAAACTATGGGGGCGGTTTTTAGTTTTGCACATAGGCTTGGGTCTAGGGTACTGAGGGATCTCCTAAAAATGTATCAGGCCAAGTGTATTGCACAGCTGTGGTATGGAAGTGAGGTCTGGGGGTATGTTAAGTTGGATCAGATTCAAACAATGGAGAATAATTTCTTGCGTAAGTTGATCCAGGTCCCCACTCAACCCCAGCATTCCCTGTAAATGAGGAACTGGGTCTTGATTATGTCTCAGATCTGATAGCTCTTAGCCCGCTCATGTGCTGGATCAAGATTTGGAGCAAGGCAGAGCTGAAGCTAAGCCGTTTGATTCTTGAGGACTGTCTGACATTGGACCGGGTATCTAGCATACCTTAGATTGTGCATGTTAATACGGCCTTGTTTTCTATAGGGAGGCCAGACATTTTTACCAACCCTACTTCACTCTCCATTCAGGAATTGGGGAGTGTTAAAAGGTTGTTCTTCGAACGCTCCCGTTTGGAAAGAGGAGGATTAGAACTACAGAAGCCTTCTGTGAGGGGTCATATGCTTTTAAAAACTGTGCAGGGGATAGAGCCATATTTGGGCTTGGTTCGCTCACAGCATGATAGGTTTTTACTGGCCAGGTTAAGGTTTAAACAATTGCATCACATGCTGGCGTCCCCATGTGGGTGGGTTCGATCGGAGGGAAGGGTACACTGCGGCTATGACAATCTGTCTCCACAGGATATGCTCCATTTTATAATGTTTAGCCTTTACTTCAGCTGGCCTAGGAAGCATTTTTGATCCCCTGGCTGAAATCATTGAATTTTAAGCAAGTTAGGCCTGCCCTGATGTACCTTCAAATGCTCCCCTCCCCTCGGGTGACCTTTTTGATCCTAGCCTTTTTGAAAACTGTCTGGGTGTCCAGGAAGTCGAGACTAGATTAACTGTATTAATTGTTTTAATGTTCCTGTTTTTAAGAGTAATTTTATTTTCTATTTTTATGTATGAAATTAATATTACTGATCTTGGATTTCGATTCCTTTATGGTGATTTTGTTTACCGAATAAAGATTTATTGATGATGATGATGATGTGTACAATCAAGTAAATACTTGAGTACATCGTTAACCCCTTGAGTGCTCATGACGGAGCGGTTCCGTCATGAGCCACGGTGGGCGTGTGCTCATGACGGAACCGCTCCGTCATGGCACCCACCCATGGGGGAAGCGCTGGCGCTCCCCCCATGGGCAGCCCATCTAGCCCCCACAGAGGGGGATGGCAGCGGAAGAGTTTCCGCTGCCACCCCCGACCCCCCCCCATGGTAATCCCATGACGTCAGTGTGCACAGCGCGCGCTGACGTCATCAGGAAGTCCCAGACGCTCTGGAAGCCATTTGCTTCCAGGCGTCGGAGGGAACAAGGTAGGTTTCCTTGTTCTTGGGGGGGTTTGCTCCATGCATCGAGGCATCGTGGAGAGGAAAGAGTTTTTCCTCTCCCCTGATCTCTCTTTGCAGGGCATTTCTGCTTCACGATCGCGCACAGCATCGCGATCGTGCAGCAGAAATGCCCCCACTAGCACCAGGGATTAATTTTTTTTAAAAGGAAGCGACCCCTTGGACAAGGGTTGCTTCCAATGAGGAGCATTTTTTGGGATGTTTTTTCTGCCCCCCCTGGGGGCAGATCGGCCCATTTTTTGGCCTTTCTGCCCCCGGGGGGGGGGGGGGGCAGAAAACCCCACTAGCCACCAGGGTTTTTATCAGGGCTATAATTATTTAAATGGAAGCGACCCCTTGGGCAAGGGTCGCTTCCAGAGGGGGTTAAAATATGTGCATGTTTTTTCTGCCCCCTCTCGGGGCAGATCGGCCTGTTTTTTGGCCTTTCTCACTAGGCACCAGGGATGGAATTTATTTTTAAATGGGAGCGACCCCTTGGGCAAGGGTCGCTTCTAAAGGGGAGCAAATTGTTTGGATGTTTTTTCTGTCCCCCCCCGGGGGGCAGAAAAAACCCACTAGCCACCAGGGATTTAACTAGGGATTTATTAATTTAAATGGAAGCGACCCCTTGTTCAAGAGTCGCTTCCAAAGGGGCATAAAATGTGTGCATGTTTTTTCTGCCCCCCCTGGGGCAGATCGGCCTGTTGTTTTAGCCTTTCTGCCCCCAGGGGAGGCAGAAAACCCACTAGGCACCAGGGATGGTATCTATTTTTAAATGGAAGCGACCCCTTGGGCAAGGGTCGCTTCCAAAGGGGATCAAATTTATGCCATGTTTTTTCTCCGTCCCCCTCCCCCCCGGGGGCAGATCGGCCTGTTTTTTTGGCCTTTCTGCCCCCCCTGGCCCACTAGGCACCAGGGATTGTGTTTTTTAGTGTGTGGAAGCGACCCCTTGGGCAAGGTTCGCTTCCAAAGGGGTTCATAATTTGTGGATGTTTTTTCTGCCCGCCCCCCCTGGTGGCAGTCGGCCCTTTTTTTGGCCTCTCTGCCCCCGGGGATGGGGGGGCAGAAAACCCCACTAGACACCAGGGATTTTCTTTTATAGGTAATGGAAGCAACCCCTTGGCCAAGGGTCGCTTCCAAGGGGGTTAAGTTATGTATATGTATTTTCTGCCCCCCTGGGGACAGATCTGTCCCTTTTTTTGGCCTTTCTGCCCTAGGTGAAAGGGGGAGGCAGAAAACCCTACTAGGCACCAGGGATCTATTTTTTTTGCAAGGGGGGCAAATATCTGTCTGCTGTTTTCTGCCCCACCTGGGGGACAGATTGGCCTGGCAGAAAACCCCACCTAATCCCCATTTTTCTCAGCCCTATTTGAAGGCCCATCTGGCAGCTTGACCATTTGGGTAGTGACATATTGTGTTATAATTTAAATTGTATTATTTTTTGTGAAATCTAATTGTAATTTTTTATTTCTCCGTTTTATTCTAGTTCAAGGCTTTTGCGGTTTAGACTGTTCCAGGTTGTGGTTTCGTTACTGGTGGTTCTGCAGTTTGTGTAGTTGCATGTGTTTGGCAAGAGAATTTTTTTTGTACTATTTACTCTAAATGAGTTTAATTTCCCTCCATGAATGTGTTTTTTGCAGATGGTGTAATTATAGCAGTATATTTGGCTTCTGTTTTTTGAGTGTCATAATCTTTTTGCATTAGTGCTCGATGTGTACTTTGTTGTCTTATGAGTAATTGGTTTTGTTTTTTCTTTCTAGTGGGATATCGTTGCTTTTTGCTGCGTCTCTGCAGAGTAGGTGCTGGTGAGTGTAGCTATCTTTGGCAAGAGAGTTATATTGTTTTTGAGTATATAGATCTTTGTGCTAAAGCCACACTTTGTTTATTACTTATTTTGCACAGTGTTGGTTGTTGTTGACTTGTTTGTGCAGTCTCCTTTCTTAGTAAGGATAATGGCTAGCCGCAGGATTACAGCTTAGCAGGTTGTTGGTTTGCTTTTTGAGTCTTCCTCTGACCATTGTTCAGAGACTGACTCTGCATCTGAGGCAGAGGAGGGAGTGGAAGGTTCTGGCCGTGAGTTTTCTCTCCACATGGAATCATCGGATGATGAAGCTACTCTCAGTGCGGATGAAGCTACTCTTAGTGCGGATGAAGTGCCTGTTTTAGAGGAGGACATTGATGTGCCGATAGTACAGCAAGAGGCATCTGGGCTGCAAGGCTTCCCGTTGGAGGTGATGACCTCTGGGTTGCCCCAGGCATGGTGCAGCCGGCATTGCCAGACTTTACTGGTGTTCCAGGGTGTAGAGTGAATACTGAAAACTTTTTGCCGATAATTTTTTTTCAGTTGTTTATGGACGATGTATTTTTGGCAGAGATTGTTGAGCAGACTAATTTGTATGCCGAATAGTTTTTGAGGGACAACAGTGCCCGCCTTAGGCCCCACTCTAGAACTACCCGGTGGACTCCCACAAATCTGGAAGAGATGAGGAAGTTCTTGTGTTTAACTTTTTTGATGGGCTTGCTAAGGAAGCCATCAATGTCTTCATATTGGTCTACTAGTCCCTTGATGGCAACGGCTATATTTCCAGCAGTCATGAGTCGTGATAGGTATTTGCTTCTGCTTCGGATGCTGCATTTTGTCGATAATGGTTTAGCGTTGCCACGAGATCACCCTGATTGTGACCGTCTTTTTAAGATTTGGCCTGTCATTGATCACTTTGTAGATCGATTTTCTAAGATCTATGCTCCAGGGAAAGAAATAGCAGTGGATGAGTCTTTGGTCTTGTTCAAGGGCCGCTTGGTTTTTAGGCAATACATTCCTAGTAAGAGGGCACGCTATGGAATTAAGCTGTATATGCTGTGTGACAGTAGGACTGGATATGTCTCTAATTTCAGGGTGTACACCGGTAAGGAATCCAGGATTAACCCCCTGGTTGTCCGTCCACTTTTGGAGTGACTGAGAAAATTGTGTGGGAACTTGGTAGAGGACTTTTTAACAAAGGTCACCATTTATATGTAGATAACTTCTACACTGGTGTGCGGTTGTTCAGGGAATTGGCCAAAGTGGACACTGTTGCTTGTGGCACAATCCGCTCTAACCGTAAAGGTTTCAAAAAGAACTTGTTTGTCAAAAGCTTGTGCGGGGACAGTGCAGTGCGTTATGCGTTGCGAGGAACTTCTAGCTGTGAAGTTTTCAGACAGGAGAGATGTCTACATGCTGACTACCATCCATGATGAAAGCAATTCACCTGTGACTGTTTGGGGTCAGGTTGCTGAAGCGCGCAAACCTGTGTGCATTTTAGACTATAATAGGCACATGGGTGGTGTTGATAGAGTAGATCAGAAGTTGGAACCTTACACTGCTCTTCGTAAGGGTTACATTTGGTTTAAGAAGTTGGCTATCCATCTTTTCCACTTGGCAACCTTTAATGCTTTTGTTGTATTCAAGGATTGTTGTCCTGAGTCAAAGATGACTTTTGCTAAGTTTCAGGAGTCTGTAATAGGCAGCCTTGTTGTAGTGGAACAGGCAAGTGTTCCTAGAGTTGGAGTGGTGGAGGATGTGGCTAGATTGAAACTGTGTAGGTACTTCACCATTTCACGTGGCCATTTCACATTTGCCACTCACTTTTTTCGCAACCCGGTCCTGAAGAAAGCCCTCTTTACTCATCTTTTCGGCCTGAAAGATGTAGACCACACCACATAGTCAACTAAGGGTAATTACTCCCAAGTAGTTGCATCACATATTTTTATCCATATCCTGAGCCACCATTAATAAATTCCAAAGGCAAGGATTCTCAGAGATATTTTTTAAAATATTCACTAACACTTCACATAATCACACCACACCAGCTCTGCTGTAATCAGGCATCGTAGCACAACCGGGGGGCATTCGGCCACCCGGTTGGGACCCCAATGATGAAGCATGACACCTACTAGGTTGGTGTGTGAGGGGTCTTTTAAATAAACCTAATGGGTCCATGTACTTACCACAACAGTGATTGCTACACACCTACCCAGTGGGTTCGTCCACATTGTTAAGTTTAGTATTAGATTGGGGACAAGGACGTACCCCTCATTTTCCCTTGCTCTCTCCTTGTTTTTCATAGATTGAAAGATCGCCACTTTCCTGATCACATTCCACCCACACCCTCCAAAGACTTTCCCAGTAGGAAATGTAGAGTCTGTTAGCGAAGAGGTACGCGGAAGGAGACTCGTATGTACTGCCCCGAGTGTCCTTCTAACCCTGCGCTGTGTGTGCCTGCTTGTTTTAGAATGTACCACACGCAAAAGAATTTTTGGGAGCATCCATGAGTGGTAAAGTGAACTGCCTGGTCTCTATTGTTTTATATTTTTTGTTCAGTTTCAAGGTTGGCATTTGTGCAATGTATTTAGTTTCAGATTTTGTGTTAGTAGATTTGTATCTATTTGCAATTTGTTTGTGTTTTCTGTTCTGTATAAAAAAATCCTAAATGTGATGGCTGTGTGTGTAGGCTGACGCTTGGCTGGTGGTGTGCGTGGAGGGCTGGTGGTGTGCGTGGAGTGGCGCTTGGCTGGCGGTGTGCGTGGACTGACGCTTGGCTGGCGGTGTGCGTGGACTGGTGCTTGGCTGGCGGTGTGCGTGGACTGGCGCTTGGCTGGCGGTGTTCCTAGACTGGCGCTTGGCTGGCGGTGTGCGTGGACTGGCGCTTGGCTGGCAGTGTGCGTGGACTGGCGCTTGGCTGGCGGTGTGCGTGGACTGGCGCTTGGCTGGCGGTGTGCGTGGACTGGCGCTTGGCTGGCGGTGTGCGTGGACTGGCGCTTGGCTGGCGGTGTGTGAGTAGTGACTTGCTGCTGGTCACTACACACACTGCTAGCCAACGCCACTCCACGCAATCCGTTAGCTGGTGTGGTTGCTGTGTCAGGAATGTGGGCGTGTGAAAGTGATGGGTCCTTGAATGGCGCTGTCTGCTGGTGTGAGTGTTGTAATGTGCTGGGCCCGCGGCTGGCGGTGTGAATGGTTTTGTATGTGTCACACGTATGAAAGGTGTATGAATGGCCTGTAAGGAGGTTGGTGCCTTGTTGTGGCTTTACAGCTCACGAGCTGTGAGTCAATGGTTCAGTTTCTCGTCCTTTCAATTATTAACAGTGCATTTCATTTTTGTGAAATCTCTGGTTAATACAACTGTATATACTGAACCATCACTCACCCTCGTGCCAAATCCAACCGGTATGTATGTGTGCTTGAGGAATAGGTGGTTGTGCAGAAATATTTGTCTTTTCTGTCTTTCTCAAGCAGGGTGTACCGTGTCCCTTTTTGTGAATGTTGTAATGTGTTGGTTTCGTGCCTGGTGGTGTGAATGGTCTTGTGTGTATCACGTATGAAAGGTGTGTGAATGGCCTGTAAAGCGGTTGGGGCCTTGACTTGGCTTTACAGCTCACGAGCTGCGAATCACTGGTTCAGTTTTTTGTCCTTTCAATTATTGACAGAGCATTTCATTTTTGTGAAATCTCTTGTTAATAAAATGTTATATACTGAACCATCACTCGCCCTCGTGCCAAATCCAACCAGTATGTGTGTGCTTGAGGAGTAGATGGCTGTGCAGTAATCTTTGTCTTTTTTGTCTCTCTGCCAAGGTGTACATTTCATCTAAGAAAAACCTACCAACTGTAGATATTGTCATAAACTAAACACCCATAAGAGTACATGCTGATGTCTCTGTTGTGGATCCCAACAAGTTATCTTACCCACAATGTCCTGCAAACCTTAAAATGTGACTGTCACATTTTCCTTGCATTATTGTGCCAAACTTTTCACGCTGCAGAAAGAAACAACAAATTTCCTACCCCCAGCATTTCTCCAAGTATCCCAATAGAAATGGTACCTCACTTGTGTGGGTGGGCCAAGTACCCGCGGCAGGGAAGGGCCCAAAACCTATTGAGGTGACATCAAAATTACCTATCACAAACCAACCTGGTTTAGCAAGGGGGGTCCCATGAGTTTTTGGCCCCGGGCTCGGCGGCCATCTAGGGAAACCTACCAAACCCACACATTTCTGAAAACTAGACACCCGGGGAGTCCAGCGAGGTATGGCTTGCGTGGGTCCCCCAACATTCTCCTACCCAGAATCCCCTGCAAACCTCAAATTTAGCTGAAAAAAATCACTTTTTCTCAAATTTCTGTGAGGGAAAGTTCTGGAATCTGCGTGGATCCACAAATTTCCTCCTACCCAGAGTACCCCCAGGTCTCCCGATAAAAATGGTATCTCACTTGCGTGGGTGGGTCAAGGACCCGCGACAGGCAAGGGCCCAAAACCTATTGAGGACTGAAACAGCTGGTGAACACGCCCACTCACAGAGCTGGACACACCCTCGACCCCATCTTCGCAGGAGGGACTGACATCCGCTTCAGCAACACCACCCAGCCCCCTGGACAGACCACCACTGCATCCATTTCACCTTCAACACTACCACCGCACCCAAGCCCGCCCCGCACCCGCCACGAAGGAACTGGAGCAAGGACACAGAGGAACACCTCAACACCACCCTCCTCCAAGACCCCCCAGTGCCACGGCCGACACCAACTCCGCAGCCAAAGAATTTCACCGCTGGATCTTCTGCTGCGCCGACAAGCTCGCACCCCTCCGCCACCCCATCAAACAACGCCCTCTGAAGGCCGCCTTGTTCACCACAGAACTACAAGAAGCCAGGCACTCCTGCAGACGCCTAGAGAAAACCTGGCGAAACCGGAATACCACGGAAGCACGGAACAACCACAGGAGCGCCCTGAAGGAATACCACCAGCGCATAAGAGACACCAAACGGACCTTCATACGAGACGAAGTCCAGACCAACGCGACCAACGCCAAGGAACTGTTCAACATCATACAGCAATTCACCAAACCCCCAGCGAAGCCACGGATGTCACACCTTCCCAGGAACTCTGCGACAAGCTCAGCTCCTACTTCCATCAGACGGTCAAGGTCCTCTACGACAACTTCAGCGAACAGACGCCGGACACCACCCCCCACGCCACCGCTGCCGATAAGCCAACCATCATGACCTGGAATCCCACCACCGTCGAACACATCACCACGACCATGAAGAAAACCCACTCAGGAGCCCCAACGGACCCCTGCCCACCGCACATATTCCACAGGGCCTCCACCACCATTGCACCCGAACTAGGACGGACCATCAACGCCTCCTTCAGATCCGGCATCTTCCCAGATGACTGGAAGCGAGCGGAAGTTAAACCCCTCCTCAAGAAACCAACGGCCGACCCAACGGACCAGAAAAACTACTGGCCCATCTCTCTCCTCCCTTTCGCGGCCAAAGTCACCGAGAGACTCGTAAACGCCCAGCTGACCGCCTTCATCGAGGAGAACTCCATCCTAGACGCCTCCCAATCTGGATTCCGCAGCAACCACAGCACCGAGACCGCCCTCCTCACCGCCACTGACGACATCCGCATGCTACTCGACCAGGGACACACTGCGGACCTCATCCTTCTAGACCTCTCCGCAGCTTTCAACACTGTTTCACAATGCACGCTCGCAGGCAGACTTCACGACGCGGGGATACAAGGAGCCGCCCTCAACTGGATGCAATCCTTTCTCTCCGGCAGAACCCAGAGGATCAGACTCCCTCCCTTCCTCTCCGAACCCACCGATATCAACTGCGGAGTACCCCAAGGATCATCGCTCAGCCCCACGCTTTTCAACATCTACATGGCCCCCTCGCCGCCATCGTCAGACAGCATGGGCTCAGCATAGTATCCTACGCAGACGACACCCAGCTCATCCTCTCACTCACGAAGAATCCCAAAGACACCAGACTCTGCTTCCACGAAGGAATGAAGAACGTCGCACCCTGGATGAAAGACAGCTGTTTGAAGCTCAACTCAGAGAAAACCGAGGTCCTCATCCTCGGACCCTGCACCTCCGCCTGGGACAACACCTGGTGGCCCTCCGCCCTCGGGAATCCACCCACCCCTACAGACCACGCACGAAACCTCGGCATCATCCTCGACTCCTCCCTCTCCATGAACCGTCAGATCAACGCCGTCGCTTCCACCAGCTTCAACTGCCTGCGCATCCTCCGCAAAACCTTCAAATGGATCCCCCCGACTGCAGAAGGACCGTTACCCACGCGCTCATAACCAGCAGACTGGACTACGGAAACGCCCTATACGCCGGAATCAACAGAACTCTTCTACACAAACTCCAGACCGTCCAGAACGCCGCAGCCAGACTCGTACTCGGAACACCGCATCACGAACACATGACCCAGCACCTACAAGACCTCCACTGGCTCCCCGTCGAGAAGAGGGTCACCTTCAAACTCCTCACCCACGCCTTCAAATCCCTCAACAACATCGGACCCAAATACCTCAATGAGAGAATCTCTGTCCACGTACCCAAGAGGAACCTCCGCTCCGCCGACCCTGCCCTGGCAGAGGTCCCCGCATCCTCAGAAACAGAGCAGGCTGGAGAGCCTTCTCCTTCATCGCAGCCAAGACCTGGAACGAGCTCCCCGTGAACATCAGACGCTCCCTGACCCTGCACACGTTCAGGAAGGATCTCAAGACCTGGCCCTTCGACTGACCCGGAGCTGCTCCCCCCACAAGTGAAATATCATTTTACTCGGGACACTAAGGAGAACATTGTGGGGTAGGACATTTGTGCCGGCACGGTGATTCCACACAAAAATATGTGGAAAATGTGTTTTTTTCAGCTAAATTTGAGGTTTGCACGGCATTCTGGGTAGGAAAACGTTGGGGATCCACGCAAGCCATACCTCATTGGACTCCCTTGGGTGTCTAGCTTTCAGAAATGTTTGGGTTTGGTAGTTTCCCAAGATGGCCGCCGAGCCCGGGGCCAAAAGCCCAGGTGCCCCCCAAAACCAGGTAGTTTTGTTATAGGTAATTTTGAAGTCTCCACAGTACGATTTGGGCCACTTCCTGTTGCAGCCACTATGCCTACCCACACAAGTGAGGTACCATTTGTATCTGGAGACCTGGGGGAACGCTGGGTGGGAGGAAATTTGTGGATCCACGGAGATTCCAGAACTTTCCCACACAGAAATTTGAGAAAAAGTGATTTCTTCAGCTAAATTTGAGGTTTGCAGGGGATTCTGGGTAGGAGAATGTTGGGGGACCCACGCAAGCCATACCTCGCTGGACTCCCCCGTGTGTCTAGTTTTCAGAAATATGTGGGTTTGGTAGGTTTCCTGTAGGAAGGTGGAATCTGACTACATGGTTGCCCCCACTTTTTTCCTGGTGTTTTGTTGGTTTTTGACTTAGTTTGGCTGGGAACCTGCTATTCAGGTCCCCAGCCTATCTGCTTTCTCTTTAAACGACTTGGAGTGCACTCTAGGTGCACTAGTGATTGGATACTGTGGTACCTTATGAGTCCCTAGTATATGGTACCTTAGGTACCAAGGGCATAGGTACTTCACAGGCCTACCAGGGGCTGCAGCATGTATTATGCCACCCCTGGGAAGCAGGCTAAATCTGACACCACAGGCCTGCTACTGCAGCCTGGGTGAGGTGGTGCTAGCACTCCTCACTGAGATATAGGTTCCCTATATCTCTCCTACACACACATATAACCCTATCAGTCACCCCTAAGGCAGGCCCTATCAATCCTGAGGGCAGGGTGCTTGGCTTCTATGTGAGGGGGTGCCTCTGCCTGAGCAGGGCCCCTCTGCAGCTCTCAGAGTCCATTCTCTGGTGCTGTTTGTGGATGCGGTTAAACCATATACTTTTAGTGCATTATATCCTCGCGGTAAAATGCTAACTTCGGAATGGCTGCATCGAAACATGTCGTGTTTGGTGTCAAACACCTTGGAATACTACCCCCCCCCCCGCCAGTCCTGGCGGCGGGTGTAGCATTCCACCCTTCTAGAGTGATAGACATGTACCTACTGTGGAAACGCGGTAGAATCCGACAGAGCCCTGGCATCACAAAATGGATGCCACCAGTCACAGACACTGGGCTGCCCTCCTGCTGATGACCAACACTCGCAGTGGAGGGAGCCCCACAATAGATATCCTGTCCCAAGGGGGTGTGACCACCTCCCAGACAGGGTTTAGTGTATTGGGGCTGGGTAGGTGCACTCTTAGAGTGCTTTGAAGTCCTGCACTGGGGGAGCAGAAGGCTCCTCTGTGCATATGCCAGTTCAAACCGGCTCAGGGGCTACCTGTCCCTGCTCTGGCGCGAAACTGGACAAAGGGAAGTGGGTGTAGCCACCCACTCCCCTGACCCTCCCATAGGTAGGGTCATAGAGCTAGTCCCTCCCCTCCTTTTAGTATAAGAGGGGGAACCTGTGCATTGCACCCTAGATTTCCCTGGACGACGCTCTACAAGAAGAATCCTGGACCTTCGACGTTCCACTACCTTTGGAAGACTGAAGAATCTCCTTGGAGTCAAGGAGTGACTCCCCTGCTTGGCAGGCACCAAAAACTACAAACGACGGTCGCAAACTACGCCGCTCCCGCCGGAGTCCGAAGTCCCTGCAGCCCAAGAAGTAGATTTCCTGACTTCTCAAAGGCCATCGTGAGTCCCCAGCGAAGCTGAGGCCAGTGGACCCCAAGAGTAACGAGGAACCGCGACCCCTGGGTACTGTGCACTATTGTCGAGTGCAACCCCTTCACAACGTTCCACGAACTTGTGCTTTGGACCACGTGTGGTCCCAGCCTCCAGCAGGAATCCCTCCTAAGATCAGCGGCCTACCACGTCCCGAGTGACCGTGGGCCCCTGTGAGAGAATCCTCCTGAGGCGTCTTTGCGATCCCTTGCCAGCCGGCTTGTGGGTCCCCAGAAGACTTTCCAAAGAAACCAAAGGGCTTCCCTGGTTGCTCCAGGCCTGCCCTGACTTACCCTTGCTGGGTGAGTTCCACAGACCTTGCTGGTCTGTGCCATTGCCTCTTCACACTTTCCTCGAGACTTGCTGTTACCAAGGCGTGTTGGCTCCGATCGAGTTGCCGACACCGCAGTAAGCCGCAGACATCGTGGGACACGCCGAATCCAGCTCCTGGTTGTCGTCGATGCCTCCTGGACCTCGTGGCTGAAGAGTCAAGGCAACCACGAACAACCTGAACCCTGCAACGACGGTGGGTATTCATCTTCCTTGCCCCGAGTCACTGCCAAGTGACTTTGAACACTGTCCCCTCTGCTTTCAGGTCATCCTTCCACCGAATCCAGGCTTGGATTCCACCGGACACTTCTTCAAACCATCACAAGCAGCAAGTCTTCTTTGTTCGCCATTGAAAACGACGCCGCGACCCGACACCAAAGGACACCTGTGCACCCGGCTTCCCTGGGTGAGGTAACTCCAGCACTACGGTGCTCCTGTAGGTGTGGGCCCTCGAACTACTTACCCTGTAAGTGACTTGCTTGTAGGTTCACCAGAAGTATCCTAAAACTCTTACTTTCCCCATGCGATTCTTGCACTGACTCATACCTGGTTCGCGTCTGTGTTAGACACACCGCGTCTGACTCCCTTGCAAATCCTATCTGTAGACAGTATCCTCCGACTCGTACTGAGTCCGATCGGTGTGTTCGCCTCGAACACGAAAGGGACCTTGAACATTGATATCTCAATCGCGTCTGAGTGCATAGACTCGTACAGGATTCGCATCGGTGCCAGGTCACCGCGTCCGTCCCCTGTGGGTCTCCTACAACTACCTGGGGTGGTTATTGGGGGTCCCTCGATTCTAGATGCCCTAGACCTAGGTCTAGCAAACTAAGATTGTAATATTCAATTGTGCTAAACTTATCCTGATAATATTTGACTTGTACATATGTTCCTATCCTCTAATCTCATAAAGAGATTAGTAGAGAGTGTTTATTAATAAATACATATATATTTGATATATATACCTGTGTGGTGTCTTTTCATTTGGTGATTCAAGAGATTGTGTGGTAAAACAAGCTGCTTTACATTCCTTCAAGACTTAGCCTGAAGGCTGCTCTCCACAGCTTCCACTAGGATAGCTTTCTATAAAGGTTGTCTTAAACCTATCTACCATAAGAGTCGAATTGTTCTGGTGCAAGGTGTCCACTTTAATTAGTGAACAGCATATACCAGGCCAACTTCTCACATTGGTGGGCAGCGTGTGGGATTCCAGCTTGCTATTGTTTTACCAGAAAATCTCTATTTGAATTACTAACTGAAAACCACTATAGGTACTTAAGGTACATATAAAGTCAAGCTTAGTATCGATAAGTTCTACTGAACTTAGAGCTGTGTGCCAAGGGATAGCACACCCTTTCTACAGCTCAAGCTAGGATCAGTAGGCCACAAACTAGTGTAGGTAGTACAACACTGCACAACACTAGAATGTCCTTAAAGGGTGGAACCAGTGGATCCACTCAGCCTCAGTACAAGGACATGGCTTTCTCTGACTTGAGAGCCATGTGTGTTGAAAGACACCTGAGACTAGGACAGAGTCCCTCACCCTTCACCTGATAGATCTGCTGACAGCAGATGATCTTAGATTGGCTCTAGGAGCCAATGGGTCTGAATCAGTGGGTGGGTCAATTACAGTATCTGGGTCAGACGATGAAAATCCGAATGACCAGTACTCTGTGATTGAAGGGCCAGGCCTCAAGGGGCCTGAAAAGGACAGAGGAATTCTCCCTAAGAGAACTGACAGAGTGGATGAGAGGCATAGGTCCCCTTCCAGGGAATCTGAGCACTCTTATCACTCTGGCAGAGAATCTGTCCACCAGAGGAACTCATACTTTCCCATAAGAGAGACCTCCTCTGAAAGAATGTGCAAACTGCTGCAGTATGAGGAAGCAAGAGTTGCCCTCAGAACCAAGCAGTTGGCACTGGATAGAGAAGCCCTGGAGATCCAGAGAGCTTCTAGAAGAGAGGGGTTAGAACCCCTTGGTGGCAGCAACAGTGTCCCTAGAGGCAGAGAATATATTCCAGACCATAGGAACCTGAGCAAGGTTGTTCCTCACTACCAGAGTGGGGATGATATCCACAAGTGGATAACTGCTATGGAGAGGGCCTGTAGAGTCCAACAGGTCCCCCAAAGGCAGTGGGCAGCAATCTTGTGGCTCTCCTTTTCAGATAAAGGTAGAGACAAGCTCCTCACTGTTAGAGAAGAGGATGCTGATAACTATGAAGTCCTGAAGAGTGCACTGATAGATGGGTTTGGCTTAACCACTGAGCAGTACAGGTTAAAGTTCAGAGACACCCAGAAGGCACAGACTCAGGACTGGACTGACTTTGTAGATTGTGCAACCAAGGCTCTGGAGGGTTGGCTGATTGGCAGTAGGGTTACTGATCTCAAAGGATTGTACAATTTGATCATGAGGGAGCAGATCCTTAATAATTGTCAAAACCAGCTTTTACACCAGTACCTGGTGGACTCTGATCTGACCTCTCCCCAAGAATTGGGAAAGAAGGCAGACAAATGGGTCAGAACCAGGGTAAGGCCGAAGAATCAGGGTGGTGACCAGAAGAAAGATTCTACCAAGTCCCAAGAGAAAGGTGGGGATAAATCTAAGGATAAGTCCACTACAGGGCCCCAAAAGTCCTCTTCTGGGGGTGGGTCCCAAACTCCTTCCTCTCCTGAAAAGAAACCATATTGCCATGTCTGTAAAAAGCCTGGACACTGGAAAACTGATCCCAGTTGTCCCAGGATTGGCAATAAGGAAAATGTTCCTCCAGCAACTACTACCACCCCTCCTGGTACTACCAGTAGTAATCCTCCAGTTGGGAGTAGTGCACCCAAAAAGTTAGGTGCTTTTGCAAGAGGAACAGAGGTGGGCCCTAGTTTAGACAGGTCCCCCTCAACAGACTCCTCAGACTCTGATGGTGGTATAGGATTTGCCACCTTTACCATGGGTCCCATTGCATTGGGCAGGTACAGACTGGAGCTAATGATTAATGGTCAGAAGGCTGTGGCATTCAGGGACACAGGGGCTAGTGTCACCATGGTGGCATGGAAACTAGTCCCCCCTCACCAGCTTTTACCTGAGTTTAAATACCAGGTGACCAACATTGATGGTGTCAGGACAGATCACCCCATGGCCATAGTCAATCTCAGCTGTGAGGGGGTCACAGGCCCAAAAAGAGTGGCAGTGTCCCCCAACTTGCCTGTAGATTGCCTGATGGGCAATGATCTGGAAATTTCAGCCTGGGCTGAAGTTGAACACCAAACCCATCTGAAGATGCTAGGCGTCCCTGAAAAGCTAGTGGGGCTGTGATGGCCACAGCCCCAGCCCAGGGAAATGCTGGAGAGATGGAGCCTGGAAGAATGGCCCACTCTCCCCCAAAAGAGAGCACAGGGGTTGAAGAAAAGTCTACTTCCCCCCAGACAGCAGGTAAGGGTCAGCCTCCTCAGGGAACTGATCCTACCCCTAGTGAAGGAACTGCCCCAGAGGTAGTCAGGCCTGGCATGGCCCCACCCCTGATGGCGGAGGACCCTTCCAAGGTGGTACCCAGTCTGGAGCAGGTAACCTGCCCCTCTCTACCCTGCCTCAGTCAGCCCAGGGCTGCATAGGTCAGGGAGGTCAGTGGACCCCACAGGGCCCCCTGTCCAGAGGAACCCCCCCATCAGCAGATTAGGGGCACCCAGTCTAGTAGCCCTAGCCAGGTGAAAATTCCTCCACACACTGAGGGATCCCCCATACCTTTGTGTAGGGACCTTCCCCAGAAGGACTCTGTTAGGCAAGGACAAACCTGGAACCAAAAGGTTCCAAACCTGCCATGTCCCTCCAGTGTTCCACCCAAAGGGACCCAACCCCCAGCTGTAGGCAGCCAAAGGTTGACCCTTAGAGCAAAGTGCAGCTCAGTCATGGAAAGACAGGCATACATGGTGACCAGTGATCTGAGGAAACTGAGACCAACTTCCCTAGGGTCTCCCTTCCCTGCTCAGACACCTCATCAGCCTTGTCCTTTACCAAAACACCCCACAGGTAGTAATTCCCCATGGTGGAGACCCTCTCATACCCTTAGGGTGAGGGATAACTTAGTGGACCATAAGACAGGGGGTAACCATGCTAGTGCAGGTACTTCCTTATATGGCCACTCAGTAAATACAGGCTCACCTGGACAAGGTTAGCCTCATCTCCTTTCGTTTGGGGGGTTATGTAGGAAGGTGGAATCTGACTACATGGTTGCCCCCACTTTTTTCCTGGTGTTTTGTTGGTTTTTGACTTAGTTTGGCTGGGAACCTGCTATTCAGGTCCCCAGCCTATCTGCTTTCTCTTTAAACGACTTGAGCACTCAGGTGCACTAGTGATTGGATACTGTGGTACCTTATGAGTCCCTAGTATATGGTACCTTAGGTACCAAGGGCATAGGTACTTCACAGGCCTACCAGGGGCTGCAGCATGTATTATGCCACCCCTGGGAAGCAGGCTAAATCTGACACCACAGGCCTGCTACTGTAGCCTGGGTGAGGTGGTGCTAGCACTCCTCACTGAGATATAGGTTCCCTATATCTCTCCTACACACACATATAACCCTATCAGTCACCCCTAAGGCAGGCCCTATCAATCCTGAGGGCAGGGTGCTTGGCTTCTATGTGAGGGGGTGCCTCTGCCTGAGCAGGGCCCCTCTGCAGCTCTCAGAGTCCATTCTCTGGTGCTGTTTGTGGATGCGGTTAAACCATATACTCTTAGTGCATTATATCCTCGCGGTAAAATGCTAACTTCGGAATGGCTGCATCGAAACATGTCGTGTTTGGTGTCAAACACCTTGGAATACTACCCCCCCGCCAGTCCTGGAGGCGGGGGTAACATTCCACCCTTCTAGAGGGATAGACATGTACCTACTGTGGAAACGCGGTAGAATCCGACAGAGCCCTGGCATCACAATATGGATGCCACCAGTCACAGACACTGGGCTGCCCTTCTGCTGATGACCAACACTCGCAGTGGAGGGAGCCCCACAATAGATATCCTGTCCCAAGGGGGTGTGACCACCTCCCAGACAGGGTTTAGTGTATTGGGGCTGGGTGGGTGCACTCTTAGAGTGCTTTGAAGTCCTGCACTGGGGGAGCAGAAGGCTCCTCTGTGCATATGCCAGTTCAAACCGGCTCAGGGGCTACCTGTCCCTGCTCTGGCGCGAAACTGGACAAAGGGAAGTGGGTGTAGCCACCCACTCCCCTGACCCTCCCATAGGTAGGGTCATAGAGCTAGTCCCTCCCCTCCTTTTAGTATAAGAGGGGGAACCTGTGCATTGCACCCTAGATTTCCCTGGACGACGCTCTACAAGAAGAATCCCGGACCTTCGACGTTCCACTACCTTTGGAAGACTGAAGAATCTCCCTTGGAGTCAAGGAGTGACTCCCCTGCTTGGCAGGCACCAAAAACTACAAATGACGGTCACAAACTATGTCACCCCCGCCGGAGTCCGAAGTCCCTGCAGCCCAAGAAATGGATTTCCTGACTTCCAAAAGGCCATCGTGAGTCCCCAGCGAAGCTGAGGCCAGTGGACCCCAAGAGTAATGAGGAACCGCGACCCCTGGGTACCGTGCACTATTGTCGAGTGCAACCCCTTCACAATGTTCCACGAACTTGTGCTTTGGACCACGTGTGGTCCCAGCCTCCAGCAGGAATCCCTCCTAAGATCAGCGACCTACCACGTCCCGAGTGACCGTTGGCCCCTGTGAGAGAATCCTCCTGAGGCGTCTTTGCGATCCCTTGCCAGCCGGCTTGTGGGTCCCCAGAAGACTTTCCAAAGAAACCAAAGGGCTCCCCTGGTTGCTCCAGGCCTGCCCTGACTTACCCTTACTGGGTGAGTTCCACAGACCTTGCTGGTCTGCGCCATTGTCTCTTCACACTTTCCTCGAGACTTGCTGTTACCAAGGCTTGTTGGCTCCGATCGAGTTGCCGACACCGCAGTAAGCCGCAGACATCGTGGGACACGCCAAATCCAGCTCCTGGTCATCGTCGACACCTCCTGGAACTCGTGGCTGAAGAGTCAAGGCAACCGCGAATGACCTGAACCCTGCAACGACGGTGGGCATTCATCTTCCTTGCCCCGAGTCACTGCCAAGTGACTTTGAACACTGTCCCCTCTGCTTTCAGGTCATCCTTCCACCGAATCCAGGCTTGGATTCCACCGGACACTTCTTCAAACCATCACAAGCAGCAAGTCTTCTTTGTTCGCCATTGAAAACGACGCCGCGACCCGACACCAAAGGACACCTGTGCACCCGGCTTCCCTGGGTGAGGTAACTCCAGCACTACGGTGCTCCTGTAGGTGTGGACCCTCGAACTACTTACCCTGTAAGTGACTTGCTTGTAGGTTCACCAGAAGTATCCTAAAACTCTTACTTTCCCCGTGCGATTCTCGCACTGACTCGTACCTGGTTCGCGTCTGTGTTAGACACACCGCGTCCGACTCCCTTGCAAATCCTATCTGTAGACCGTATCCTCCGACTCGTACTGAGTCCGATCGGTGTGTTCGCCTCAAACACGCAAGGGACCTTGAACATTGATATCTCAATCGCGTCTGGGTGCATAGACTCGTACAGGATTCGCATCGGTGCCAGGTCACCGCGTCCGTCCCTTGTGGGTCTCCTACAAATACCTGGGGTGGTTATTGGGGGTCCCTCGATTCTAGATGCCCTAGACCTAGGTCTAGCAAACTAAGATTGTAATATTCAATTGTGCTAAACTTATCCTGATAATATTTGACTTGTACATATGTTCCTATCCTCTAATCTCATAAAGAGATTAGTAGAGAGTGTTTATTAATAAATACATATATATTTGATATATATACCTGTGTGGTGTCTTTTCATTTGGTGATTCAAGAGATTGTGTGGTAAAACAAGCTGCTTTACATTCCTTCAAGACTTAGCCTGAAGGCTGCTCTCCACAGCTACCACTAGGATAGCTTTCTATAAAGGTTGTCTTAAACTAAGGGTGGGCGGAATTTGCGGAATTGCGTTCCGCGAAATTCCGCGAAACGGCAAAAAATCTCCGCGAGCACGCGGAATTTCGCGTGCTCGCGGAGATTTTGCTGCGCCCTTTATATCTGTAAGTGCTTCCTGTTGAGGTTTAATTTTTGTGACAGGAGCATCGTGCCAGCCCAGAATGAATCCTGCCCTGCATATTTATCCAAGAAGATGAGTCCGTTTTGTGCAATACCTCTACTCAGCTGGAGTACTTTCTACTGGCTAATCAGTAAGTGCTACCTCGTTGGGTAAATGTATAGTGCCTTTCCTACACTACACTACAGCTGCGTAAAGGACCTGAAGAATTTTCCCCAGTGACCTGTGTGTCTGTAACTTTGCCACCACGCCGAAAGCGCCGGGGTCCTTTGATTAAGCTGTCCATCATAGTGGGGAAAGGGCGGGAAGACGGTGCATACCACTAGTGTATGTGGGGTGAGGCCAAACGGACGGGGCTTCTAGGCCCGTTCACATGCCTCTTGTTTATAAAGGGTCAGAGCAGGATCTCAGCGGCAGACAAGGAGAAGGAACCTCCTGGTCACGGGAACTACACGAGGATTGCGCTCGAGAAAATCAAGGATGCAAAGACCTCCATCAAGGATTACAGCTAACTTTTCAGGGTGGCAATGGAGAGAAGGCACATCTGCTTAACCACGCTCACGAATTCTACACGAGGATTGCGCTCGAGAAAATCAAGGATGCAAAGACCTCCATCAAGGATTACAGCTAACTTTTCACGTTGGAAATGGAGAGAAGGCACATCCGCTAACCACGCTCACGAATTCTGCACACCTACCCTGCATATTTATCCAAGAAGATGCCTCCGTTTTGTGCAATACCTCTACTCAGCTGGAGTACTTTCTACTGGCTAATCAGTAAGTGCTACCTCGTTGGGTAAATGTATAGTGCCTTTCCTACACTACACTACAGCTGCGTAAAGGACCTGAAGAATTTTCCCCAGTGACCTGTGTGTCTGTAACTTTGCCACCGCGCCGAAAGCGCCGGGGTCCTTTGATTAAGCTGTCCATCATAGTGGGGAAAGGGCGGGAAGACGGTGCATACCACTAGTGTATGTGGGGCGAGGCCAAATGGGCGGGGCTTCTAGGCCCGTTCACATGCCTCTTGTTTATAAAGGGTCAGAGCAGGATCTCAGCGGCAGACAAGGAGAAGGAACCTCCTGGTCACGGGAACTACACGAGGATTGCGCTCGAGAAAATCAAGGATGCAAAGACCTCCATCAAGGATTACAGCTAACTTTTCAGGGTGGCAATGGAGAGAAGGCACATCTGCTTAACCACGCTCACGAATTCTACACGAGGATTGCGCTCGAGAAAATCAAGGATGCAAAGACCTCCATCAAGGATTACAGCTAACTTTTCACGTTGGAAATGGAGAGAAGGCACATCTGCTTAATCACGCTCACGAATTCTACACGAGGATTGCGCTCGAGAAAATCAAGGATGCAAAGACCTCCATCAAGGATTACAGCTAACTTTTCACGTTGGAAATGGAGAGAAGGCACATCCGCTTAACCACGCTCACGAATTCTGCACACCTACCCTGCATATTTATCCAAGAAGATGCCTCCGTTTTGTGCAATACCTCTACTCAGCTGGAGTACTTTCTACTGGCTAATCAGTAAGTGCTACCTCGTTGGGTAAATGTATAGTGCCTTTCCTACACTACACTACAGCTGCGTAAAGGACCTGAAGAATTTTCCCCAGTGACCTGTGTGTCTGTAACTTTGCCACTGCGCCGAAAGCGCCGGGGTCCTTTGATTAAGCTGTCCATCATAGTGGGGAAAGGGCGGGAAGACGTTGCATACCACTAGTGTATGTGGGGCGAGGCCAAACGGGCGGGGCTTCTAGGCCCGTTCACATGCCTCTTGTTTATAAAGGGTCAGAGCAGGATCTCAGCGGCAGACAAGGAGAAGGAACCTCCTGGTCACGGGAACTACACGGGGATTGCGCTCGAGAAAATCAAGGGTGCAGAGACCTCCATCAAGGATTACAGCTAACTTTACAGGGTGGAAATGGAGAGAAGGCACATCTGCTTAACCACGCTCACGGATTCTACACGAGGATTGCGCTCGAGAAAATCAAGGATGCAAAGACCTCCATCAAGGATTACAGCTAGCTTTTCAGGGTGGCAATGGAGAGAAGGCACATCTGCTTAGCCACAACCTCGCTCACAGAATTTGAGCTTCAACTCGGGCACCTGCTTTATTTATACCCGAATTCCGTTCCACTCGCGGATCGCAGAAGTTTCGACATTTCCGCGTTCCGCGCGGAACGCGGAAATGCCGAAATTTCGCAAGTTCCGCGAGCGGAACGGAATTTGCCGCCCAGGGTTATCTTAAACCTATCTACCATAAGAGTCGAATTGTTCTGGTGCAAGGTGTCCACTTTAATTAGTGAACAGCATATACCAGGCCAACTTCTCACATTTCCCTAGATGGCCGCCGAGCCCTGGGCCAAAAACTCATGGGACCCCCCTTGCAAAACCAGGTTGGTTTGTGAAAGGTAATTTTGATGTCGCCTCAATAGGTTTTGGGCCCTTGCCTGTCGCAGGTCCTTGACCCACCCAAGCGAGTAAGGTACCATTTTTATCGGGAGACCTGGGGGAACGCTGGGTGGGAGGAAATTTGTGGATCCACGCAGATTCCAGAACATTTCCACACAGAAATTTGAGAAAAAAGTGATTTTTTCAGCTAAATTTGAGGTTTGCAGGGGATTCTGGGTAGGAGAATGTTGGGGGACCCACGCAAGCCATACCTCGCTGGACTCCCCCTGGTGTCTAGTTTTCAGAAATGTGTGGGTTTGTAGGTTTCCCTAGATGGCCGCCGAGCCCGGGGCCAAAAACTCATGGGACCCCCTTGCAAAAGCAGGTTGGTTTGTGATAGGTAATTTTGATGTCGCCTCAGTAGGTTTTGGGCCCTTGCCTGTCGCGGGTACTTGACCCACCCACGCAAGTGAGGTACAATTTTTCTCGGAAGACTTTGGGGAACGCCGAGTGGGTGGAATTTTGTGGATCCACACAGATTCCAGAACTTTCCACCACAGAAATGTGAGGAAAATGTGCTTTTTGGGACAACTTTTGAGGTTTGCAAGGGATTCTGGGTAACAGAACCTGGTGAGAGCCAGTCAAGTCACCCCATCCTGGATTCCCCTGGGTGACTAGTGTTCAAAAATGTAAAGGTTTGCTAGGTTTCCCTAGGTGCCGGCAGAGCTAGGGTTCAAAAACTACAGCTAGGCACTTTGCAAAAAAGGGTCAGTTTTCACTGTGAAAATGTGGTGTGTCCACGTTGCGTTTTGGGCCGTTTCCTGTCGCGGGCACTAGGCCTACCCACACAAGTGAGGTACCATTTTTTTCGGAAGACTTTGGGAAACGCGGGGTGGGTGGAATTTTGTGGATCCACGCAGATTCCAGAACTTTCCACCACAGAAATGTGAGGAAAATGTGTTTTGTTTTTACAAATTTTGAGGTTTACAAGGGATTCTGGGTTACAGAACCTGGTGAGAGCCAGTCAAGTCACCCCATTCTGGATTCCCCTGGGTGTCTAGTTTTCAAAAATGTATAGGTTTGCTAGGTTTCCCTAGGTGCCGGCAAAGCTAGGGTTCAAAAACTAGGCCTGGGCGGTAAATTCCGTTCCGCTCGCGGAATTTGCGGAATTTGGGTAATTTCGCGTTCCGCCGAGAACGCGGAATTACCAAAAATTCCGCGGCTTCGCAGAATTGTTTGCTTGTTCGCGCTTTCAAAATGCATGTTCGCAAGATATTTCTCCCCGAGCACGCAAACAGCGTTCGCGAACAGGAAAAAAGCATCGCGAACGGGCGGAGCAAGCAATTCCGCATGTTCGCAGAACTTTTGCGTGCTCGCGGAGATTTTTTACCGTTTCGTGGAGTTTTGCGTGGCGCGACTACGCAAATTCCGCCCACCCCTATCAAAAGCTACAGCTAGGCACTTTGCAAAAAAAGGGTCAGTTTTCACTGTGAAAATGTGGTGTGTCCACGTTGCGTTTTGGGCCGTTTCCTGTCACGGGCACTAGGCCTACCGACACAAGTGAGGTACCATTTTTCTCGGAAGACTTTGGGGACCGCGGGGTGGGTGGAATTTTGTGCATCCACGCAGATTCCAGAACTTTCCACCACAGCAATGTGAGGAAAATGTGTTTTTTTGGACAAATGTTTAGGTTTGCAAGGGATTCTGGGTAACAGAACCTGGTGAGAGCCATTCAAGTCACCCCATCCTGGATTCCCCTGGGTGTCTAGTTTTCAAAAATGTATAGGTTTGCTAGGTTTCCTAGGTGCCGGCAGAGCTAGGGTTCAAAAACTACAGCTAGGCACTTTGCAAAAAAAGGGTCCGTTTTCACTGTGAAAATGTGGTGTGTCCACTTTGCGTTTTGGGCCGTTTCCTGTCGCGGGCACTAGGCCTACCCACACAAATGAGGTACCATTTTTCTCGTAAGACTTTGTGGAACGCGGGGTGGGTGGAATTTTGTGGATCCACACAGATTCCAGAACTTTCCACCACAGAAATGTGAGGAAAATTTGTTTTTTTGGACAAATGTTTAGCTTTGCAAGGGATTCTGGGTAACAGAACCTAGTGAGAGTCAGTCAAGTCACCCCATCCTGGATTCCCCTGGGTGTCTAGTTTTCAAAAATGTATAGGTTTGCTAGGTTTCCCTAGGTGCCGGCAGAGCTAGGGTTAAAAATCTACAGCTAGGCACTTTGCAAAAAAAGGGTCCGTTTTCACTGTGAAAATGTGGTGTGTCCACGTTGCGTTTTGGGCCGTTTCCTGTCGCGGGCACTAGGCCTACCCACAGAAGTGAGGTACCTTTTTTATCGAGAGACTTAGGGTAACACAGAATTGTAGAGCAACTGTTATTACCTATTGACTTTTGATGCATTTCTGCCTTCCAAATGAAAGACAATGTGTAAAAAAGAAGTCATTTTGAAAAATGACCTATAATTCTCATGCTAGTATGGGTACTCACAATTTCGGAAATGTGCAAATATCTACTGTTTCTAAAATCTATATTTTGTTCCAATTTCAGAAATACATAGGTGTCTTTCATACCGATTTTTCCATGTATATATTTTCCAAAATTAATTGCTATACACCAGGTACATAATAAAAAACCATTGCAAGCTGCTGCTCAGTTATTGGCTCTGGGTTCGTCGGGTTCTTGGTGAACCTACAAGTCCTATATATCCCCACAACCAGAAAGGTCCAGCGGATGTAACGGTATATTGCTTTCAAACAGCTGTCATAATTAGAAGAAATTACAGGTGAAAACGTTGACACAAATGGCTGTTTTTTTCAACTAATTTTCAATTTGTCCTATATTCAACTGTTAGTTTCTATAAAGAAACCTTAAAGGATCTACACAAATGACCCCTTGATGAATTCAGAATTTTGTCTACTTTTCTAAAATGTATAGCTTTCCAGGATCCATTATTGCTTTCATACCCATTTCTACCATTAACTAGAAGGAGGTTGAAAGCACAAAAAATAGCAAAAATAGGCTATGTCCCAGAAAAATGCCAAAACTGTGTAAAGAATTTTGGTTTTCTGACAAAAGTCTGCATTTCCCTGAAATCTGGGAAGATGGTGATTTCAGCACCACAACCCCTTTGTTGATACCATTTGCAGGTAAAAAACCAGACGCTTTCATCTGTAGCCCTTTTTTCCCATTTTTCCCCAAAAAATAAAAAACAGCTGTATTTTGGCTAATTTCTGGGTCCCCTCCAGGGGAATCCCCAAACCCTGGGAACCTTTAGAATCCCCATGATGTTGGAAGAAAAGGACACAAATTTGGCGTGGATACCTTATGTTGTCAAAACGTTATAGGGGCCTAAGCGCGAACTACCCCAAATAGCCAAAAAAAGGCTTATCACAGGGGGCGGGGAAGGCCTAGCAGCGAAGGGGTTAATATCTAAAGAAAACAAAGTCGGGCTAGCACGCAGCCCTGATGAAGTCCACGCTCAATAGAAATGTGTTCAGTTAATTTCCTTTGGGACCTCATCTCACCTAAGCATAGTTTGATTCATGTGGTCTCATTTATGCGTTTAACAAAGAGGGGTCCATTTCCATCTACTCTAGCATTTGCCATATTCTGATACTAGGTATTAAATCAGAAGCTGTTTTAAGTTCCACGAATGCCACATAAAGATGGCCCCTAGACAGCTGGAGGTACTTCCATTGCATTAATGTGAACCGGAAGATCTGATCTACGGTACTAGTCTTCTGTCTAAAACCTGCTTGCAGGGAGGATATCCACTTCTTAACTTTTTCTAAGACCTGGTGACAAAATGTCTTCTGTAGGTTGTCAATGAGGCTTATGGGACAATAGTTCTCAGGATTGTTCCGATAACCTTTTTTATACACTGAGATAATGTCCGCCCCTCTCCATGTTTCAGGGATGTTTCCGCCTTCCAGGATGTAGTTAGACAACTTATTAATATATGGGACCCATACTTCCTGTTCTGAACAGTAGAGGTTGCCTGGAATTTCTTTTGGCCCTGGAGCCAGCCTTCCCAGGCTTAAGATAGTTAACAGCCCCTCTTGTCTCTTCTAAAGTAAAGCTCAGTGTCAGATCTTTACTGGTCGCCCTAGTGCATATTGCCACTAAACTCGCATTGGATGGAGATGTTAGATCACTATATGATGAGATGTCATTGCACAATGTACTGAAATGTTGTTCCCAGCTATCGGCTGGGGTATGATGTTCCATTTGGTTGGTTACCCTTGAGCTGCCATGGGTGATTATAAACCAAAAGAATCAAGAGTTCCTAGACCTAGATGCTTTGAGCAAGTCCTCCCAGCTATTATCTATCCATTCTTGTTTAGATTTGGCAATACTGTCTTTGTAGCTACCCCTTTTTGTTCTAAACAAGTGTATGTCCCCTAGTTTCAATGCTGCTAATTGTGCAGATTTTGCTTGTTGGCACTGGGAATTGAACCAAGACAGTGTTGGATGGGTTAATGTGTTTATTGTCTGTGGAGCATAATAAGTTTAGGGTGCTAAACAATTCTGAGTGGACTTTCATGAAATGGCCCTCAGCATCATAGTTATCTGCCAAAGGTCCAACTAAGGTGTTGAAAGTATTGTAAATGGTTGTCATAGACTCTATGCTGTTCAGAATTGTCCCCCATCTGACCGCTCTCTTGTTGATAGTCAATGATAATGTACTATTAGAGAGGTCTTCAGTGTTACTTTTACAGTGAGGGAGTGTTGTAATTATAGACAAATAAAATGGATAGTGATCACTATTTCCCCTCTTACACACCCTAAAGTCAGACATAGTATGCTAGATATCTAGATCTAGAAAGATTTAATCAATTCTGCACTTTGACCTACCCATTGTGAAGGTGAATTCTCTGAAGCCGTCTGATCTAGATTTGCCATTACAGGCGTGCACACCCAGTTTGAGTGACAACACGCTGAGGTGTAGGGACGTATTGGACCAATTTTTTAATGGCTCAGCGTCTAATCTCTGGACGTCTCTAGCTCTGTCCTCCGTTTCCATAATGGAGCCAATATGGGCAATTGGTACAAAAGAGACATTAAAATCCCCGGCAATGACCAATGGGAAATTGAGGGAGCCATTAGATACAATATTATCTAGTTTAGACAGAGTGGATTTTTCCTTATGGTTCCTTGGACGATAGTAGACATTATGCAATACTGTGCAAAAAACTTTGGGTCCCTTAACGATCAACCGCCAATGCCCCCAACAAAGCTGCTCTAGTTTAAGGCCATGCACCTTAATGTGGCATGATCAGTCAAAGCTCTGTGTGAGTGTAACCCCAAGATATTCAAACACCTGTACTCTTCCCAGTGCCGCTCCATTGAGGGTGGGGTTGGCACGAGTTGTGGGGTAGGGGTTAAAAACCATAAACTTGGTCTTGCTGAGGTTGATCTCGAGCCCTCGCTGCTTGCAGAATGACCCAAAGCAATCCAAAAGATTCTGGATATCAAAAGGGTATTGTTTGCAAACAGGAGGGCCAGGACCTTAACCCTGGCAGCTGCGGGCATCTCTCTCACATTGCTCCAATTGCGACACCAAATCACTGATATACAAAAGAAAAAGAATTGGAGTTAACACACACTCCAGCCAGAATGGGGTCAGACAGTTCACCATGCGGTCCACATCTACTGGGCATACTTATTCAGATGCAATAACACATTAACATTTTAAATCCTTTTGCTTCAGCGTAAGCCCTACAGCAAATAAGTAGCTACTCATACTAGTCAGTATATATAGCGAGGTATCACTTTTTAATACACTTAAATCTTCTAGGTATTTCCTAAAGGCTAGGTGAATGCAAAGTGGTCATAGCCATCTTTTTCTTAGCCTTGCATAGGCTGGGAAAATAAACAGAACATGCAAAACATTTTCTTTGGTGTTCATATGACACCCAGAGCAAATGTCATCTTCCGAGTTAACTTTGCCCTTTTTTCATTGTGATGTGAAAGACCCAATTTCTAAAATATCATAAAGGAACTTTATATACAGGGTCTTGGCCAGCTGGGGTTAAGGGACAACCAAAAACTCTTCAAAATAGTGTCTGGGCTTAAGTACCAAAAATTGAGCTGACAGTTTCCCCAAATTAGAACTTCGATGTGAGCGAGCAATGGCATAATCCCACAAAATGGATTTCAATTGCATTTTTGAAGACCTAGCTGTATTTTGGCTAATTTCTGGGTCCCCTCCAGGGAATCCCCAAACCCTGGGAACCTTTAGAATCCCCATGATGTTGGAAGAAAAGGACACAAATTTGGCGTGGATACCTTATGTTGTCAAAAAGTTATAGGGGCCTAAGCGCGAACTACCCCAAATAGCCAAAAAAAAGGCTTATCACAGGGGGGCGGGGAAGGCCTAGCAGCGAAGGGGTTAATATCTAAAGAAAACAAAGTCGGGCTAGCACGCAGCCCTGATGAAGTCCACGCTCAATAGAAATGTGTTCAGTTAATTTCCTTTGGGACCTCATCTCACCTAAGCATAGTTTGATTCATGTGGTCTCATTTATGCGTTTAACAAAGAGGGGTCCATTTCCATCTACTCTAGCATTTGCCATATTCTGATACTAGGTATTAAATCAGAAGCTGTTTTAAGTTCCACGAATGCCACATAAAGATGGCCCCTAGACAGCTGGAGGTACTTCCATTGCATTAATGTGAACCGGAAGATCTGATCTACGGTACTAGTCTTCTGTCTAAAACCTGCTTGCAGGGGGGATATCCACTTCTTAACTTTTTCTAAGACCTGGTGACAAAATGTCTTCTGTAGGTTGTCAATGAGGCTTATGGGTCAATAGTTCTCAGGATTGTTCGATAACCTTTTTTATACACTGAGATAATGTCCGCCCCTCTCCATGTTTCAGGGATGTTTCCGCCTTCCAGGATGTAGTTAGACAACTTATTAATATATGGGACCCATACTTCCTGTTCTGAACAGTAGAGGTTGCCTGGAATTTCTTTTGGCCCTGGAGCCAGCCTTCCCAGGCTTAAGATGGTTAACAGCCCCTCTTGTCTCTTCTAAGATAAAGCTCAGTGTCAGATCTTTACTGGTCGCCCTAGTGCATATTGCCACTAAACTCGCATTGGATGGAGATGTTAGATCACTATATGATGAGATGTCATTGCACAATGTACTGAAATGTTGTTCCCAGCTATCGGCTGGGGTATGATGTTCCATTTGGTTGGTTACCCTTGAGCTGCCATGGGTGATTATAAACCAAAAGAATCAAGAGTTCCTAGACCTAGATGCTTTGAGCAAGTCCTCCCAGCTATTATCTATCCATTCTTGTTTAGATTTGGCAATACTGTCTTTGTAGCTACCCCTTTTTGTTCTAAACAAGTGTATGTCCCCTAGTTTCAATGCTGCTAATTGTGCAGATTTTGCTTGTTTGCACTGGGAATTGAACCAAGACAGTGTTGGATGGGTTAATGTGTTTATTGTCTGTGGAGCATAATAAGTTTAGGGTGCTAAACAATTCTGAGTGGACTTTCATGAAATGGCCCTCAGCATCATAGTTATCTGCCAAAGGTCCAACTAAGGTGTTGAAAGTATTGTAAATGGTTGTCATAGACTCTATGCTGTTCAGAATTGTCCCCCATCTGACCGCTCTCTTGTTGATAGTCAATGATAATGTACTATTAGAGAGGTCTTCAGTGTTACTTTTACAGTGAGGGAGTGTTGTAATTATAGACAAATAAAATGGATAGTGATCACTATCTCCCCTCTTACACACCCTAAAGTCAGACATAGTATGCTAGATATCTAGATCTAGAAAGATTTAATCAATTCTGCACTTTGACCTACCCGTTGTGAAGGTGAATTCTCTGAAGCTGTCTGATCTAGATTTGCCATTACAGGCGTGCACACCGAGTTTGAGTGACAACACGCTGAGGTGTAGGGACGTATTGGACCAATTTTTTAATGTCTCAGCGTCTAATCTCTGGACGTCTCTAGCTCTGTCCTCCGTTTCCATAATGGAGCCAATATGGGCAATTGGTACAAAAGAGACATTAAAATCCCCGGCAATGATCAATGGGAAATTGAGGGAGCCATTAGATACAATATTATCTAGTTTAGACAGAGTGGATTTTTCCTTATGTTTCCTTGGACGATAGTAGACATTATGCAATACTGTGCAAAAAACTTTGGGTCCCTTAACGATCAACCGCCAATGCCCCCAACAAAGCTGCTCTAGTTTAAGGCCATGCACCTTAATGTGGCATGATCAGTCAAAGCTCTGTGTGAGTGTAACCCCAAGATATTCAAACACCTGTACTCTTCCGAGTGCCGCTCCATTGAGGGTGGGGTTGGCACGAGTTGTGGGGTAGGGGTTAAAAACCATAAACTTGGTCTTGCTGAGGTTGATCTCGAGCCCTCGCTGCTTGCAGAATGACCCAAAGCAATCCAAAAGATTCTGGATATCAAAAGGGTATTGTTTGCAAACAGGAGGGCCAGAACCTTAACCCTGGCAGCTGCGGGCATCTCTCTCACATTGCTCCAATTGCGACACCAAATCACTGATATACAAAAGAAAAAGAATTGGAGCTAACACACACTCCAGCCAGAATGGGGTCGGACAGTTCACCATGCGGTCCACATCTACTGGGCATACTTATTCAGATGCAATAACACATTAACATTTTAAATCCTTTTGCTTCAGCGTAAGCCCTACAGCAAATAAGTAGCTACTCATACTAGTCAGTATATATAGCGAGGTATCACTTTTTAATACACTTAAATCTTCTAGGTATTTCCTAAAGGCTAGGTGAATGCAAAGTGGACATAGCCATCTTTTTCTTAGCCTTGCATAGGCTGGGAAAATAAACAGAACATGCAAAACATTTTCTTTGGTGTTCATATGACACCCAGAGCAAATGTCATCTTCCGAGTTAACTTTGCCCTTTTTTCATTGTGATGTGAAAGACCCAATTTCTAAAATATCATAAAGGAACTTTATATACAGGGTCTTGGCCAGCTGGGGTTAAGGGACATCCAAAAACTCTTCAAAATAGTGTCTGGGCTTAAGTACCAAAAATTGAGCTGACAGTTTCCCCAAATTAGAACTTCGATGTGAGCGAGCAATGGCATAATCCCACAAAATGGATTTCAATTGCATTTTTGAAGACCTAGTTAAGGAGTAAGGATCAGTCCAAACGGTCCTAAGCTCCAATTTGGTAAACCAAGATTCAACATACCTAAACCATGGAAACGTTGTGTTTTTGTCTAGTTCTAAAAGTTCTCTCACACCCCTCCTATATGGTTCAGGTTTCTGTACTAACCAGATCTTCACCCAGCAGAGGAGGGTCCTAAATACTGCTACATGCTCTACACTCTTGAGTGTGACATCATAGAACATGGGAATAAGAGGTGTACTTTTGGGGAGATGTAAAAGGGACCTTACAAAATTATTCTCACTCTAGGTCAGCAATTGTGTATTAGAAGGGCCCCTTTTGGAGATTGCAGTAGCCCTATGCTATAGTACTGCCTTTCGTTTTTGGATGTATGGAGCCCAGGATAGTTTACTATCTAGCATGATGCCCAGATACTCGAATCTTGTTACATGTTAAAGCTTCTTCTGCTTCAAACGTAAAACCCCTCTTAATGACTTGTGGGGTCTGATCGCCATAACTTTGGTCTTAGTAGCATTAGACTCCAGACCCTTGTTTTCACAATATAGATTGAATTTCTTCAGTAGCTGCTGTAAACCTCTAGTTGTTTGTGATACCAGGAGGATGTCATCTGCAAATAAAAGTGCAGGGATTGGGGCCCCAACTAACTTTGGAGAATCATTATTGTATTCAAGAAGGGCCTTAATAACATCATTCACGTAAAGGGAGGAAAGTGTGGGCGCAAGCACCCAACCTTGTCTCACACACCTACGTAAAGGGATACGCTCATTGAGCTGACCCTGTGGACCCCAGTGGACTTGAGCATAATTCTCATGGTGCAATCTTATTAGTTGAATGGGAAGATCCTCGGGGAACTCCTAGCTCCTTGAGCAAGCCCACCATGATGTCCTAGGAACTAAATCAAAGGCTGTCCTTAGATCTATGAAGGCTATGTAGAAGTGGCCATCCCTCAACTTTGCATTTTTTCCAGATAACGAGAATGAGCCTAAATACATCGTCTATTGTTCTCACTCTTGGTCTAAATCTCGCCTGGTAAGGTGACAAGATCTTATTGGCCTCTATCAATTCTATGATTTTATTCAGAATCTGCCTTGCCTAGACCTTTTGTAGAGTGTCCAGGAGGCTAACTGGTTTATAATTCCCAGAGTTGTATCGATATTTTTTAGAAATGGGAATTATCTCAGCACTTTTCCAGGTGTCTGGTATCGGGGGCTCGTAAAGCTATGGAGTTACACAACAGATTAACTTACGGGCCCCATATTGTTAAATCGTGTCGCAATAGCTCCCCTGGAATTTTATCTGGCTCGGGGGCCTTACACAATTTGATAGCCTCTATGGCTAACTTTGTCTCCTCTAGAGTGAAATATGGTTCTGGTGACATGTCCCTTGTTGAGTGACCACAGACATCATTAGAAGGGTCTGTGGAAAGTGAGTGATTGTTCTCATTGCCATGTGAGTAGAGAATAGCAAAGTGTTCTACCCATTCCTTCGGATTCAGAAAGCATTCTTACTTACGTACTTAGGGGCATATTATCAAGGGCTTTATCGCCGCTTTAGCGGCACTTTTACCGCTAAAGCGGCGATATTTTTATCGCCCTATTAGCAAGCTGTCGCTAACAGGCGTTAGCGACAGCTTTTAGGCGTTAGCGGCCGGGATTTAGATCGCATTGCATGTCAGCGATAATTATCGCTAATGACATGCAAGGAAGGCGTTCCCTACTAAAAGCGACTGAAAACAGTAGCTAACACCACTACCCCCTATTAGCAAGGCAGGCGAAGCGATAAAATAATTCGCGCTAAGCGCGTTTATCGCTAGATTTTATCACCTGCTAGTGAGGATGACTTACCTGTTTAAAGTATAGGAGGTGGATTCTAATGCGGAATCCACCTTAGCGATAATGCGAGAATATCGCTGCTTTTCCAGCGATATTCTCACATTTTGCCGCTATCGCTGGAAATTTTATCGCTATGGAGATAAACCTTGTTAATAGGGTGTTATCTCAGCGATATTTTTCAGCGATAGGCGGCGTTAAACAAATTCGCGCTAAGCGCGGTTAGCGATAAATATCGCTATTCTTGATAATATGCCCCTTAATTCTTTATTCGGTTCATATATTTAAACCATAAAGTACATAATAAGAAACAGCGCGGTGTATCATGCAAGTAATGAAAGTAAATATCTCATCATAAATATGAATCCACAGCATAAAAAGGACGACAATAAGAAGCAAATATAATTAAAAATATGCTAAAATTCTAAAAAAGACATGGACTTCCATGCATGCACAGCAACTTTCAGGAACAACCCAACACAGTTTGAAATGTCCTCATTATTCAGTTGAAATAATGTCTTATAGGCTTCTCTATAGTTGCTGATATGCAACTTCTTAATTAATGGTACCAAGATATATTTGGTATATTTTAAGTAGAAGTCACAAAAAAATAAGAAATGTAGCGTGGATTGTCCTGAGTTCCCATTACATGGACAGGGGCAGGCGTCTAGATTAGCTTGAAAGCCTAATCGGAAGTTTAATAAATATTTGATTAAACCTTCCCTGAAGCGGAACAACAAGCTTCGTTCCCAATGGTGTGTAGAATTAATCAAATAACTTTGGGGAGAGACATTCCATTCCTGGTTGAGACCCAGGTAGGCTATAGCTCTAGGTTTTTCGAGTTCCCTTCTCATTCTGCCTGCACGAATTTAGACCAACGTGCCTGCAATTGTTTTTTGTTAATGGAAGGGGGGCCTGCAGAATTTTCAAATAGCGGGGTACAATCTATCTTGGGCATTCAGGATGCTATATACTTTAACCAAGGGATTTTTATTCCTTTGTCGCATGTAAGACAATCTCTTATGATATCTCTTGTGAGGGCTCCCTCTGTGTTTTGCCAAACTGCATACCCAAAAAGAAACGGGCGGGTGCTGATGTAGTCCTCGACATGAGGATTGCCTAATTCTGTATGACAAATAAAGTAGAGGTAGAGATCGGAGCTCCCAAGATCTTCCTGCAGAATCTGTGTTCTTCTACTTGGATTGGGTGACTGTTCTCAATTCCCCAGACTTCAGCCCCATAGGTAGCAGTCGGGAGACATTGTAAACTATAAATCTGGGTTAATGGGACTAGGGGTTTCCCTTGTCTAGGGCGAGATAAACTAGTTATCACGGCTATTGCTTTGACCAATTTATTCCTGCTATTTGCTATGTGATTTTTCCATGAGCCGCTATCACTAAAAGTGATTCCTCAATAAGAGAAAGTGCTCGTGCGGAGGAGGCTATGGTCACCTACTTTCAAGGATAATGTGTTATATTTTCTAGGGCCACAAGACATAATAAAATACTTTTTAAAATTTGTTTTAAGATCTAATGATGCCATAAATTTAGCAAAGCCACTCACAAGGAGAGAGAGGGCTTTTGGTGTGCGAGCCATTAAAACGACATCGTCCGCATACAGCAGAGCGGGTAGAGGGGAGGACCGAATTCTGGGAACATCCTGGGTTATGGTAGTTAAAAAGGGCTGGAGATCGTTAATATATAAAATGAATAAAAGTGGGGCTAAAACACAGCCTTGTCTCACGCCTCTCATGATGTTGACATCTTTAGAAACTTCGCCCTTTGTATTTACTCTTATTCTTGCTCTCATACCTCCATGTAGGTAAGCTAAAAAATGTACAAGTGTTTCTTCCAAACCAAGTGAGAATAAGATGGACCACAATTTCGAGCGGTTGACACTATCAAATGCTGTTGATAGGTCCATAAAGCGAGATATAAAGGCACATTTTTGCAATGGTATATTTTCCTATAATTAGTTTAAGATTTAAGCACTGCTCTATGGTGCCTAATTTGGGTCTAAAACCGTACTAGCTGGGATGAAGTATTGACTTGTTTTTGACTCATTCATTAATCCGATTGTATATAACCCTGCCCAAAACTTTGGTGGTAGTGTCAATTAATGAAATTGGTCTATAACAGATGGGCAGGGAGCAATTCCCCTTTTGAAAAATAGGGACTATGATAGATGTCAACCATGATGCAGGAATAGGGGCGATTTCAAGGCTGTTAAAAACATTCAGCAATAGCGGCGCCCAGAACTTCGGAATATGTTTTAAAAGATCGATAGGTACCCCATCAGGGCCGGGTGCCTTACCACCAATGCTCTGCTGCAGTGCCACCTCTACCTCTTCTAAGGTCATTTGTAATGCACTGAAGCTAGGATCAGGCAGAGTATCAAAGGAGGGGGTAACCTGGGCATACATTTTGAAAAATGCATTTCCCAGTCGTGGCTAGAGATGTTACAGTCAATCTTTGGATCTGTACAATTGGGTTGCTTCATCTTTTTGAGTGTGGTCCAAAAAAGTGTGCTATTTCTACTTTTTGCGGCTAGAGTGAGTGAGTCCCGTTGTTGAGTCAGAAGTTCTACTTTCCTGAGTTTTATAGCTAGTTTATATTGCTTACGGGCTACACTCACGGCTTGAAAATTCTTTTGAGCAGCCTTCAGTGTGCGCCGCAGGTGACGATTAGCAAGAGAACAATCCTGGTTCAACCAGCACAGTCTGATAGGAAGTGCATTAGATGGTAGCGTAAGCTCTTTCTTGATTTTACCACATAAGTGGACAAAGGGGACTACTGCAGGATTGGTAATATCGCCCTGTTTAAGACAGGACTGTATCAGAGAGTATATTTTGTAACAAATTTATAAAAAAAGGCGTTCGGGTACTACTGATCCCCATTTCAATCTTAGTCCATCTATAGAAGGATCGATATGGCTAGCTCCAAGCTCTTTGTTAAACTTTGGCTTGGGGGCTATCACAAAAAATGTTTCAATGGGGTTGTGATCGCTATGGGTAGAAGGAAGGACATTTCTATATGACAGAGAATCTATAAGATCGGAGGATATGAATATATAGTCGATGGTAGATTTGTTGCCTTGCCCTTTAAATGTGGGAAGGATGGTACACCCACTAGATGCCATATCCATAACACTAACTAAAATGTGAGCTGCCAAGAAAGAAGCCAGCTCACGTCCCCTGGGGCTGAGGTTGTTAACAGTGACAAGTCCCTCCATATTGTTGTGAGATAGCTTCTTATGCTCGAATCACTGGGGAGAGCCGGACAGAGTCTTACGTTAAAATCTCCTCCCATGCATAAGCCCACCGGTTGACCACTGTCTGCTATGGCAATATGGAGGAGGGAGATATGTTAAAATATAGAGGTAAAAATTGTGTTAGGTACATTGGTAAAATCGTTATTATAACAATTGGTTATATATTGTCTGGCCTCTTCTGCATCTTATTGTTAAAAAATTTGCGTTATCAACTTTTAAGGCCTTTGCGCTTCCCCCTGCCTTGATATTGATCCAGGTTGCTAAACCCCCTATTGCGCGGCCAGATCTTGAGGGGGTTGCTGGTTTATGAAAACAGACAAAGCCACTACTGTACACCTCGTTTATCACCCAGGTTTCCTGAAACATCAAGATATCATACTGGGCAATGAAGGAGAGCCACTCTGGGCATTCGAGTTCAGACTGTAATCCTGCTATGTTCCAGCTTAGTATCGTTAAGATATTATTTTTAAGGCTCTTGTTAACGCATAGGTCTGTTGTGTTCTGATGCGTGAGTTTGGGGTCTAATACGGTGATAACCAGATCAGGCCCATCAGGAATGATGGGTTTCAGTCAATCGGGGCCGTCTAGGCCATCCAATATTGCAAACCTATTTTCCAATGGGAGAGGAGGGAAACATATAAGGGGCCTCATCATCACAGGTTTATAATAAAAAAGACAAGTGGGAGACAGCAAATGTTGGTGGCAAGGCCCTGACTGTCTTCCTGGTGACTAGGGGCCAGATGTACGACCATTGGATTTAGCGCCTCGCAATTTGCGACAAATTGCGAGTCGCAAATTGCGAGGCGCTAAATCCAATGTACAACAGTGTCAGAGACACTGTTAGCGATTCCCAATGGGGTCGCAAAATGTGAGGCTCATCAATATTCATGAGCCACTCGCAATTTGCGACCCCATTGGGAATGGCCAGCCTCACAGGGATGGTGGCCTGCTGGGGTCAGCAGACCACCATGTCTGTGACTGCTTTTCAATAAAGCATTTTTTTTTTAAATGCAGCCCGTTTTCCATAAAGGAAAACGGGATGCATAAAAAAAAAAAAATGAAACGTTTTGTTTCATTTTTTAAGGGCAAGTAGTGGTCCCTGGGACCACTGCCTGCCCTTAAAATATTTTCCCCTGCATTCACAAAGGGGAAGGGGTCCCCTGGGGACCCCTTCCCATTTGTGAGTGCTTTACCACCCTTCTGAGAAGGGTGGGAAACTGCGACTGTTTTGCGACCGCAATTGCGGTCGCAAAAGGGTCATACATAGCTGGAGGACTCACTATTAGGAAGGGACGCCCTCGGAACGCCCCTTCCTAATAGCAGCTCGCTATTCCTATTTTGCGAGTCACAAATAATTTGCGACTCGCAAAATAGGAATAGTACATGGCCAACTCGTTTTTTGCGGTCGCAAAGGGGTCTGAAACCCCTCTGCGACCGCAAAAAACGGTCGTACATCTGGCCCTTAATAACTTGCCAACAATTGGTGTTTTACGTAGGCTGATCACAATGCAATCTCCCTCAATGTTTTTCTTAGATTGTCCTACCCAATCCACCCTTCGGACCATTAATAGGTTATTAATGTCACACAGCCTAAAGCCTCTAGGCTTAATTAACCAGTCCACACTCTTATTTCTTAGGTCCTCCCAAGATTCTCTTTGGTTAGTCCTCAATGGTGGTACTCCAGCCAAAACAACTACGTAAGGGCATGCTGCTGGTGGAAGGTCCAGGATATCTGAGGGTCTTCTAGGTGCTTGGGTTATTGTAGTCACACAGGGCGTGCTATTGCTACGTGGGGACGCAGTATGATGGAGCCTGCGAATAGCGCGATTAGGGTTAATAGCAAGGTCTTTCCCAGATGAAACTGTGGCGGATAAGCCCCGATACTCAGTTGGAGTGTGGACGCTATGGGCTGCTTCAGGAGGCCTGCGCAGTGCTATGTCCGAGGACAGTGGTTGAGCAAGTGGTATTGAGCTAGGGTAACAGTCAGTGTTATTGGGAGCACGACCCGAAAGAATGGGGCGATCTGTGTAATTACATTTCCGCTCAAGTGCAGTTAATCTCTCCAATATAGGCTTTAACTTTGTGTCCAAAATATTACTGAATCTTTCGCAAATGGTATCGCAAAGGGAAGTGTCCGGTTGGGGAGAACCTAAAGTAACATTACTGGTTGTGTTGCCATTGGGTGGCATCTGTAAGTCTGTTTGCTGTGAGGCTTGTTGTAGGGGGAGTTGCGTAGGTTGGGAAACCTTACCCGGCTGGGCTGACTGGGTCCATGTGAGTAGTTGATTACTGCTTGCCGCTGTTCTAGGTGGCTGCTTCCTCTTGCTTCCTGTTTGTTTATTTGTTAGCCCTTTTCCTCTTAGTGGCTATATTTTTTGCAGTGTTTTCAGATGGTATAGGCTCCAAGTGTGCTTTTTTCTGACTAGAAGTTGCAGGCCCTCTACTGGGGCTTATAGGGGAGCTCACGATTATGTGTGGAGCGATGGGCGTGTATTTGGCATTTACAATCCACCCCCTGTTTGAACCATGGGACTTGCGTTGATAATAGTGTCCCCCTCTGTTGCTCCTTCTACGAGCAGCAACGGGGGGAATATCCTGTGATCGAGAGACAGCAATACTCACTACTCTCTCCAACATGGAGTCAAGGGTCACTGAGGGATGTACTCGTCCCCCCCTCGAGCCACCATCCGGTCTCTGCTTTGACATGGCAAACTTAGTAGATGGACCAATCTGCTCCCAGGTAAATTACAAAACTCCCAATAGTAAACCAGGAGAGTAGGTGCGTACTAGTTTTAAACTGGTACCTTCTGGCGCAAGAGCAATGCAAGTAACACAAGCAACACGCACTCATCACCAGCAGACTGGACTATGGAAACGCACTCTACGCCGGCATCAACAAGTCCCTACTCTGCAAACTCCAAACAATACAGAACACCGCCGCCAGACTCGTCCTCGGCATCCCCCGACACGAACACATCAGCCAACGCCTACGAAGTCTCCACTGGCTCCCCGTGGAGAAAAGAGTCACTTTCAAAATCCTCACTCACGCCTACAAATGCCTACACAACAACGGACCCAAATACCTCAACAACAGAATCAACTTCCACGTACCCAAAAGAAACCTCCGATCTTCCAACCTCGCACTGGCCGAAACCCCGCGCATCCACAGAGCCAGAGCAGGCGGAAGATCCTTCTCTCACATTGCAGCCAAGACCTGGAACGAGCTACCGGCAGACATCAGACGCGCCCCCTCCCTGAACACCTTCAGGAAGACCCTTAAGACCTGGCTCTTCGGCTAAACAGATCTGCGGACCCCCCCCCCTCAGTGCCTTGAGACCCTCACGGGTGAGTAGCACGCTTACAATTCCCTGATTGATTGATTGAACACAAGCAACGCAAGCGGCTCCCCTGCCGTGGCGCTGCTAGGGCTCGTAATCCAGCTCCCTTCACCTCATTAGGTACCGGTTCCCAAAACTATCCTCGGGACTCAGGAGCAGATGCTTGATAAATAAGTGCACACTACCTCAAGAGTTCTTGTCCTTTCCCCGGTTTGTCCTGGAGGAGGTCTCCAAAAGCGAGGATCAGGGGTATGGCCCAGCCCGGCCTATGACGGCCTAAGACGGGCCCGTCTTCGCCCGGGCCAAGCCCGGGCATGCCCCACGCGTGACCCTCACTGCGGAATGCCATGTTTGACTAAAAGACGCTCCGGCGCCTATTGGGCTCTCACAGCCCTTCCTCCTCCGGAAAACAGGGCTGATGCTGTTGCGGCAGTAAGAGAGGCACAATCTGTGAGTCTGATTCCTTGGTCCCATGAGCTATATTTTTCCAGAAAGTATTATAAAGTATTACCTCCAGACCTTGCTGCCTCAACTAAGTCCTACCAATTAGAATCATCCCAGTTGCACTTGGCTACTATCAATGCTCTCTTCTACTGTGCTCTGGCTGCACATACCTCTTGCAGTAATTTAGATTCTGAGCTTTCACTAGGACATTTTTTGCCCCACTACATTACTTCGCATGACATGAATTACTCGACTTACCTTTAGTTAAGCCGGGCAGTTGATTTTCTTGCTGGTACTTAGAAGTCCCTTTAATGTGCAAGTCAGATTATTATGTATATCGACTATAGGGATATCGATAACAGGAAGGTCAATAAACAGAGTAAAAGCCATAGAGTGAGCATTGTAGATATTAGTTAAAATTGCTGTATTTCCCAATATCAAGTGCCACTTTATTTGCATGAGATAATTTCCCACCATTGGTAATAGAGCAGGGGGTCCAGCAGAAACACCCAATTCTTTAATCAATAACAATCCTGGGAAAATGTATTGTAGCGGGTAATGATCGCTATCTTCCCTATCATCTCTCTTGAAATGAAGCATTTTGTAGTGGCCCCTATCAAGAAATAGTCTATTTTTGATCTGGTCACACCTCTCTTAAAGGTGGAGGAGCCTAGTGTGTCTGAGTTTGTTCTACCATTACCGGCCTGCAGGCCATTTGCAACTGTAAAAAGAGCCATCTGCATTGCGGCCACCATACAAGGGACATAGAAACTAGCATCATGGGAAGGTATACCCCATGACTCGTCCTCCTTCTCAGTAGCCTAGTCAAAGTCACAAAGTGGCCCATATATAATATTAAAATCCCCCCAATAAAAATCATTTGATGGTATCTTTAAAGTTCTCCAGTACAATTAGGGTTGGAGATTCCATATTCCTCTGCCTCGACCTAAGGTAAACATTAAAGAAGTACAAACTGGGCCCTTTTGGAGTGTACATTTTTAGCCGAAGAATATCAGATGAGTCAATACTCAGAGTCTCTATATGTGCATTCATTGCTATTTTAACCCAAACAAGTCCCGCTGATGTCCTGCCATATGTGGAGGCAGTTGCGTTAGCATAAAATGTTTTGTAACCTGGTTTATGAGATGGGTATGTTAGCCAGGTTTCCTGTAGCATACAAATATGGAATCGTTCAATATAACCCTACAAATCAGGGTCCGAAAGCTTTGCTCTTAGCCCTGCTATGTTCCACAAAAGTATGTTTAAGGCCTCAACAGATTTAATATCAGCTTGCTTGGGAGGGCGATACCAATCTTTGGATCCATATAATGTGATATAGCAATCTCATTAGGGTCATGGACTACCAGACTTGATTCCTTCACAATATTAGAGTTTAGAAGTGAAGCTGGTTCATGGTGAAGAGTGGACGTCATGTTAGACAAGCCTAACTGTAAAGTTGTCACTTCAGGAGGATGAAGTCAATCTATAGGTTTCTGAGTAGACGACAGGCACGGCCCGTGGTAGGAGTGCCGGTCGGGCGGTGACGTGGGGCGGGGGGTAGTAAACTACGGATTAAGGCCGAATACAGGTAAGTGAACATTTAAATAAATAAAACGAATTTCGTTGCGCGCACTGCATCGCATTTGGCGATGCAGCGCTCACAACGGAATTCGTTTTATTTATTTAAATGTTCACTTACCTGTATTCGGCCTTAATCCGTAGTTTACTACCCCCCACCCTGCCCCTCCCCCGCCCCACGTCACCGCCCGACCGGCACTCCTACCACGGGCCGCGCCTGGTAGACGAGGAGGATCACTAAATGCTTGAGCCTGTGTGTTCTTATCAGATGATTTAGATCTCATATAAGGAAGAGTATAGTCTGAGCGATACCTACAGCTGCTACAGCAGTTGTAGATATAGAGTTATTCCTCTGACTCGTAATCCCAGAGAGGTGAAGTGTAGGTATATTTCATTTAAATGTGATTGGTACATGGTGGAATAGAGGGTCTCTAAGCTTCATAGCTAGTAACCCATCCACCATATCTCGAGTTCTTAGATTAATGCAGTCCAACACGCCTGTGACACCCCGAATACACTCAGCGCCTAGATTAACTGAGCGTACCAAAGACAAGCATTGGCGCTTGTGCCTGATCCAATGTATTGCTTTGTTTATCAAGGATTCCCTATCCTTTTTTGCATTACAACATAGTTTGGGAACACTTATCATGTACACTGTATTGTTAGTTTGTTTTAGTATGCCTATTGTGGTATGTGCGTTTGTTCGCTGCAAATGTTATTAATGAGGGTTGACCCTAGTAGGAGGAGTTTGCTGGAAATCTCTCCCCATTCCTCTCATGGCTGGTGGCCTGTGAGGAGAGTAATATACTGGGGCAATATAAGGATGCATAGGTTTTTGCCTAACAGAACACAAACTTCTCCAATTAGATAAATAAAGTACCTAAGGGTTAACAATATTTAGGAGTCATAGATCAGACCAGTTCAATTTATAGTTTATTATTAATCAATATAAATACTTTGTACAGTAAAAAGGATTTTATCAAAGCTATGTACATGGGTTTTGCGAGCTCCACGAGTTCAGAATATATATAAACAAAACAAAAAACATAAAACATCACATCATAACATGTTCAGAAAAACAATCACACCCAATCACCCTCTACAAGAGGCATACATGCCAAAACATTAAACGCAAATTTAACACAATGTCATAATGATTATTCCATGTTATTGGTATGATAGTCATACATCTTTAGGACTTCTGCGTCCTTTCTCTCATTTATGAAGCAAAATATGTAAAGACAGAATTGCGCCAATAGCACGGAAAAATCATTATGACATTGTGCTAAATTTGTGCAGTGGGAGGAAGGAATGCGCTTTATAGTGCCGGCAGCACAAGGGTCCTCATTCGCAGCCCCTGGGTATTGTTGGAAATGGAGTCCCTCCTCAGCAAATCCAAGTTTGGTGTCCCGTGAAGAAGGAGAAAGGCTTTAAAGCGCCGACAGCACTCGGGCCTCCTCCTAAGCCCCTGGGAATTATGGGGCAGGGAGTCCCTCTTCAGCGGGAGAAAGGAATGCACTTTGTTGGTCACAAGAAACATGTTAGGCTACATGGCAGGATCCGTGTTAGGAAGAAAAGCTCTAATCACAGTGTGTGCAAACTCCTTTTTTAAGAGGCCTCCACTTCCTGGAACCAGAAGGAATGCGTTGAAGGTCACATGGCGCAAATTTGCCATGTTGGAGTGGAAAGACCAGTAACTGGGGAGAGGAATTGTCAACATATATGGCATCTGCATCAATGGTTATTTAGATGAAGGCTGCTATATGAAGCATAGAGGATAAATGTGCGGCAAATGGTCAAGGCGAGTTGTGCTAATATATGGAAACTGTATGCTTTATAAATTTGGACTCATCCAAGGCCCATGGACTGGACACAAACCAGAAGTAGTTAATTGTTTGGGGGGTGTGAATAAGCAGTCATCTTGGAGTGGTGAAGCCACAGATGTCTGTAGTTATTTGAGTGTAAGGAGAGCACATGAAGGGCTAAAGCAGGCTCCACAGAGGAGTATGGTATGCAGTAACAGTAATTAGAAATAAGCCTTCACCCAGGTTGATGTCATCAATTATGTCATATGAGATGTCATCAGTGATGTCATCAATAATATCATTTAACACGTCATGATTAATGTAATATGTAAGGCCATAAGCAGTGCATGGCGGGGGTGTAAGTTATAATTAGCTCTGTAAATTATAACTGGTGAACTTCAGTGTTTTATTTTGGTTTTTAAACATTAGTTTTTGTATTTTTTCAACACCTAACTATGATGTTACTTTAGCCCGTAGTTTTTCGGTGAATTTATAGTGTTTAGTTTTTAACATAAGCTAAATTCTTATTGCCTTACCTAACAATAACATCATTTTAACCTTTGTTTTCTTAGTAAATATCTGAGTTTTCTTTAGCACAAAGAACTTATTATCACACCTAACTATACGTTATGTTAACCTTTGTTTTTTCAGTGAGTTTCTAGGGATTTTTCAACATAAAGTAAGATCTTATTACCATACCTAACTATAACCTCACTTTTACCATCGACTTTATACAGTGAATTTCAAATTTTTGTATCATGGGGCATTGTTCAAATGAGTTTGGCTGCTTCATGTGGCAATCTCTCTTTGACTTGTGTTCTTCTTTGCAAGCAGCCAATACAACATGTGTGCATCGTTCTGTGGTCGACAACTCAACATCACCATTGAACATCCATCTTCTTCACTGTTGCTCAATGATGACATTGAAGAGCCTTTGGAAGATGAATTTGATGACGATCTGCTTCGTTTACTCTCTATTTGCCTCAATTGATGTTACCGTTTGGCCTTGTGTGTTTGGCTAGAACGCCTCTGGAACTTTCAGGCGTCCATTTGCTCTTCTCGCTGTGACGCACTTAGTTCTTCTTTCGCTTTGCAGACCATTATGAAATGGTTTTCTTTCCCATAGCCTTTGCATATCTGTCCAATGGCAGGACATTTACCTTCGTGTGGAAAAAAGAATCCACATTGGAAACACAATTTCTTTTTCTTTGGCGACATCGTCTTATGGGCATTCACTTTGTCCTTCTGCTTACTTCTCCTGATCAACGCTGATTCCTTCTGGCCTGTTCCATATTCCATATCAGCAGACTGTTGATCTGCGTGTTCCTCAGCTCTCGCAGCTATGAGTACCTTTTCTAGACTGAGTTTCTGTCTTAGCATGCTTCGTCTGAATGAATCGGAGAGGCAACCATCGATGACTTTGAGACACATAGCTTCTTTGTCATTGAATTCACGAAACTTGCGGTGATTGATGAGGGTATCAAGTCTTTCAACAAACTCGTCCATCGTGTCACCAGCCTGCTGTCTTACATGGTTAAAAATTTATCTTTCAGAGTCGATATCGGGCATTGGATTGAACTTGGCTTCCAATGTTTCTTTTTATGATAGTACGATACTTCATCAGCTTGTGATATTTTCGTTATCACTTCTTTCACTCCATCACCTGCAAGGTTCTTTAAGTATTTGATGATCGTTTTATCAACTTCTTCTTCTGGAGCATCTATGAAGTCATCGAACGTTTCAATCCATGCAGGCGGTCTGGCACCAATATTCAGCTTTTTGGCAGTATAGAAAGGAAGTGGTGTTTTCAAAAACACAGCAGCATCATAACTTGTTTTGGGGCTTACTGATGTTGAGACTATATGCTGTCCTGACTATTGTCGCTGCTGATTTTCACCTGCATCTTCTGTAAGAATCAGCCATGTGCTTACATCTAGGTCATTGCACTCAGGCTGCTGTCGTACGGCACCATCTTCTTTCTTAACGATAAGTGACAGTTTTGTCTCTTGCACTTTTTCATCACCGCCCTCAACCTTGGTTGTCATTACCTTTAGCATTTCTTTCTTTATCAATGATGGTTCATTGTTATGCTGTGGCACAGTATCTCTTCTTTTGGTCTTACCAGTAGGGTTCTTGCAGGCTTTCTGACTGTACTCCTCTGTAGGGCCTTCACCTTCTTTGAGGGCCTTATAAGAGATAGAGCAGTGCTTTGACTCCACATTTGCCAACCGTAGACTGCTTCTTGTGGCGCACGTTGGACGTACAAGCAGTTTGCTGAACCTCAGTAAACTCTCAGGGAGAGTAGACTTCTTCCTTCGGGGCATGTATCCCATCCTCATCACCAGTAGTCACGTCCTCTCTAGCTCTGGACCACACCACACACAGAGCTCTGTAACACATGTCTTTGGCACCAACCCTTAACTGAACGCACCACGTCATAAACTTTATTGATCACATCCAGACACCCAGATAGCTCCCAACCGATTACGTAGCTTTGTAAGGAGTCCGCTGAGGACCACAAGGGTCCTACTGCACATGATCACACAACACTACATTTGGGATACCATTTGGCTGTATGCTCATGACATGCCATACTGTAAATTTACTTGGAGTTGGAAGGTTAAACTACTTTTAAAGTAAACCTCAACTCACTAATTGCTATGAGTGAGTGTTATGTTGGAGCTAATTGATATAATATTTATTTTTAATTATGGCCAGGGGCATATCTTCGGCAGGGGGGGGTTCCAATATTTATTTTCAGTAGGGTAACTTGTCACCAGTAACTGACAAGTCAGATTTGTAATGTACAAGGAGACTGTTTACCAGTGTGCAGAGTAGATGTTGTGACAGGGCTCAGGCAGGGCGCAGATGGGTTCAGGAGTCGGAGCTGCACATGGACAACAGTGAGCCCATGCAATCCATCACTGCCAGTAATGGTTGAGTTCGCAGACAAAACATCTGTGGGCGATGGGGTTTTCCTTCCTGTTGCCAAGAAAGCTTTTCTTAGACAGTCAGAATAAAACAAACTCTCCTCTGTGCTGGATCTAAGGAGTCCTCGGCTGAACATCCTGCTCTAGCCTTCCCGCAGCACCCTAGTCTAAAATTCAGTCGGGTCTCTGTATCCTTGAGTACTTTGCTGTTTTCAAGTAGTGGGAAGATGGAACTGCCTAGTTGTGTCAAGGGTAAAAATGATGAATATGCTGCTCTGCTCCCACAGTAAAAGAATAACCACATCAGCAAGCAAAAATGTGCATGTTAATATGTGTGTCTATGAGGGTGCACATGAGTAAATATACATGCATGTGTGTGTGTGTGAACATGTGGGTGCATGAGTGTGCATGCACACCAATGTCTGTGAGTGTGCCTTTGTCCCTATGTAAGTGAGCTTGTGTATGCATATCTGTGCATATGTGAGTGTGCACACATAAAATGCGTGTGTGTGCAGGCGAGTGTGCACCAGAGTGTGTGAGTGTGAATGCATTTGACTGTGGGTCTGTGTGAATGTGCACATTACTGTCTGTGTGGCCATGAGTCTGTGTATATGTGGACATGAGTGTGTATCTCAACATGAGTGTGTGTGCAGAAATCTGTTTGAATCTCAGCAGCTTCACTTAGCCTTTCATCCTTCTGAGGTTGACAAAATCAGTACCATTGAGTTGGGCAACAGTGAATGTCTGTTATTCAATGCTGCGACATCTGTTATTCAGTACGGGGACACCCTAATGTGTGAATGTGCACTTTTGCAAATACACATTATGTTTGTGTGTGCACATGAATGTGTGTGTATGTGCACACATGTGTGTACAGAAATCTGTGTGTGTGTGAAACTCAGTGGCTCCACTCCACCTTTTATCCATCTGAAGTCTATCAAATGAGTACCATTAAGTTGAGTAATTATAAACGTCTATTATTGAGCGCCGAGACATCTGCTTGCCAGAGCCACAATACACCGGGATGAATGTGCGCTTTTGCAAATACACATTATATGTACGTACACAAGAGTGTCGTACACATGAGAGTGTGTGTGTGTGTGTATGTGTATGTCTATGTCTGTCACCATGGCTGGTACGGCACCCAGCAGTTCCAATTGAAATAATTATTAAAAATGTTACTTTGCAAGTCATGAACGGCTAATTGAATGGTGAACGGCTTTACAAGTAGGGAGCTAGGTGCATTGGCACCTGTATTCCTGTGTAAATGTCAATCATGATTTAAATAGTTTGAGGCACTCCACATCAAAACACGTTTGGCAAATGCCTTTGTGAGTCGCTAAGGCATGGGATGCAATCCTGCCAAAGAGGACTGCTTGTCTGAATATAGTGATAGAAAAAGAATCCACAACTTGAGGCACCAAGAGACGATTCCAGGGACACTGGTCCACCGCACCTTCCACCCTGGAGACTGCAGATGTTGCTGAATAAAGGAAAGTTATGGTGGTGTAGCGGATCTAGTGTTACAGGTTATCAGCTCTACAGTATTTACTCTATCTTGAGCTCTTTCTGCCCTGCAACCACAAAATAATTTTTGAGTATTATTTAGAGTTTGGCAGATGCAAGACATTGTTCAAAACTTGAAAGATGTGCCTTTTACCCTATTTGGTGTACTTAAATGTATATTTAGAGTGTTTACATTTGTGTATACCATAGATAGGACATCTGTCATAGATAGGGTTGGTTGGATGTCCCTCCTCCCCAAAAGTGTAACTAACCCACTTTGTCCTTCCACACCCAAATAGATTCCTATACTGAGAGGCAGTCTTCTTATTTGTCTCCAGCATGCTGGGAATCATGCCTAGATATTGACAGCTTCCCTATAGTGGACCTTGAGTGTGTCAGAAGACACACTGGATTTTGTAAATGCTTTAGAATTGTAGAAAGTACAACTCTAGTGAGCCTCTGCAAGTAATAAATAAAAGATGTATGATTCCTTTCTGGGCCATGTTCTCCTACCTAGATAATGAACTTATCCAGAAGGGTGTCATAAGCCCCTAAAGACCCATGAACAAAATAATTATTTGGCCATGACCACTGTTTCCTAAAATATTGTGCTCTGATCTTTAGCCCACAGGCCCACCAGTAGCAACTTGTGAACTTTCAAGCTACAGACTTGATTTCAAATTGGTTGCACACTACCTTCCAAATGAAGGGCCTGGTTACCTGCAAAGGCTACCATACTTTTTTGTCACAACCATGAACCTCAAAGGATATGACACTCTAACAATCTGCCAACCAATGTAATAAAAAGTAAATGGACATGTTCATCAAGATTATAGGGCTTGAGGCTTTTTGTTGCTCTTGAAAATCCCTCAGAGGACAGCCAAGCTGACCTGTTCAAGAAATTCTTTAAGACCAGCTGCACAAACAAGCTTTTTGCTCTAAACTAAATTTAAAAAAAACACAGGCCACACTTAGGGGAACACCTCTCACTCTGGTCTGGGGCCGCAACCTCATACTCAAAAATGTTAACATTTGGCCACCAAAACACATATTTTCTGAAGATGAAAGGTGGTATTTCAGGCCAAAAAAAGCTGTGATTTTTTCATGAAAATAAAAAAGCTATTGTTTAGTGGAATCAAGAGTATTAAATTGATAATATAATATGTGACTTTTAATATACTGAACAGCTGATGCTTACGGACAAAATGAGTGCGCTAGTGCCATCTGAAACACTATTCTGTAAGATTAGCATTACCCCTCTGTTGCATGAACCTTTAATTCTCCATTTCCTGGGCAACAGCACAGCTGAGCCTGCAAGGGCTCTTTAGGCCTCTTATACTGTCAGAAATTCCAAGATGAGTGTATTTTCTCAACCATGGCCCTTCCAAGAAATATGATTAAGAATCTATTTGTAAGGGTATGAAAGAAATTAATGTTACAGATATAGCTAGATGCTAAGGCAAATGATAGACCATGTTCATTATTATTAAGTCCCTCTATCCCCTATAGCTCTTTAGAAACTGTGCTGAGGACACTTGACTCTGCAACACCTCTGTGGAGGTTCAGATATAGTGGAAGAGTCTGGGGTGCCCTTTTAGAGCCTTGAGTTTTTTAGCAAATGTTCTTAGCATTATACTTTTCTATTTTATAAAGGAGTTTAAGGTGCCTCATCTTTTTACAGGCTGCTAGGTATTTGGCTGTACCTGGTTTCCCTGCTCTGTCTCCCCAAGGCCAGGTCTGCTGCGGAGTGTGGGGTGCCGATAAACCTACACTTGTTGCCCTCCCTCAGCCGTGTGTCTGCTGCTAGGCCTAGTCCATTGGTGTATCTGCTCTCTATGCCCTCCCCGCCCTACACTGCTGTGTTTAGGAACAGGACAGGAGTGGACAACATCATCCACCATCCAGACTATTTTACTGGCGCTCTGTGTTGACAGGCCTGCTTACCTTCGGATTGGGGTCTTGTAGGCAGACTGCTATTAATACTAGGTAAGAGAAGAGATCACTCTGCAGCCAGGAAATATTCCTATGGTGAATACCTAGCTTAATACCTAGCCTTTGTACAGGCGATGGTGGTAGCAGAGTGAGTGTGGGTATCAGAGATAATGTGCTATTTGCACTTGCTACCATGATTTTCAGTGGGTGGGGGGGGCAAGTGGGGGTGCTTGCATCCCCTGCTTTTTTCACTTGCCCTTTCAAAAAATGTCAAGATCGCACTGCTGGTATTGAGATGACATCACTGTGCGTCGTGACGTCTGTGCCTCGCAAGCGCAGGTCAGCTTCACTGCAATATCACGCTTCACGTGCCTCTGCAGCCTCCCATCTATGCTTTTGAGTGTAAGACAGCTTCTGCCCTTCTGTACCACCCAAAAGGTAGGAAAATGGTGGCTCTGGCTCATGTAACAAAAATTAATGGAGGAGGAAAAGACATAACGGGGAAAAGAGATGATAGACTTACATGGGGAAGAAAAATCCATGCAATGGGAAAGAGATGACAGGGTTGGGGAAAATATACATTCAATGGTTTGGAAAAGAGATGCAGGAGTGGAGGAATGGAACACATAAAAGGGGGAAGAGATGGCTGGGGTGAAGGATGAGAAGACATAAAGGGGGGAAAAAGATGGCATGGATGTGGGAAATGTGGGTGCAATCTGTTGCTGTGGGTTTATATCTTGAGCTATGGTGTTGTATCTGTTGCTTTGGAATTTTGTCTAGTGCTCTGGACCTTTATCTAGTGCTGTGGGTTTATGTCTTGTGCCATGGGTTATAACTGGTGCCGTGGGTTTATATCTGGTGCTGTGGGTTGATATTTGGTGCAGTGGATCTATATCTAGTGCAGTGGATCCATTTCTTGTGCAGTGAGATTATATCAAGTACTGTACCTTATCTGGTGCAGTGGCTTTATATCTTGTGCCATTGGGTTATATCTGGTGTTGTGGGGTTATACCGTGTGATGTGGGATTATATCTGGTGATGTGGATGCCATCCAGTGCCAAGGCAAGTGCTGTTGGTTTATAGCTGGCTCTCTGGCAAGTATTTTGGGTGCCATCCGGTGCTGTGGGTGTAATCTAGTGCTGTAGTAACTGTTGTGCATACAATCTGGTGCTGGGGCAAGTGAAATCTGGTTCCGTTGGTGCAATCTGGTACTGTGGCAAGTGCTGTGGGTGCAATCTGGTGATGAGGGTGCAATCTGGTGCTGTAGTTGGTGCTGTGCTTGCAATCTAGTGCTGTGGCAACTGCTGTTCATGCAGTCTGGTGCTGTGGTAATTGATGCAAAGTGATGCAATCTGGTGCTGTGTGTGTTATCACTCAGCTCGGTGTTGACCTGATATTAAAATTGAGATACATGTGGATGCTCTTTGTTGCCACTGCATTATGAAAATAGGGCTTATATCTAAATGGCTTCAATACTTGCTTGGGCAAATAAAGTTTATAGTGTTCCATATGTCTATGATTTTTGTTTATGTTCCTTATTTCCATATACATGCATATGTCTCTACAAGCAAGGTCATAAATTAATATGGATATATTGGTGTTGTGGGTACTATTTAAAGCTGTGTGGGTGCCATCTAGTGCTACACATTTATATACATATGTATATATTACGTACTGGCAGCTCCCTGGGGCTAAATATGACAAATGCGGGGGCATGCAGCCCCCCACAGCCCCGGGGACCGCCACCTCCCCGGGGCTAAATGAAATATTAATACGGGGGCACCTCCCCGGGGCAAATTATTATAATTACAGTGGGGGGCCACGCGGCCCACTGCAGCCCCCGGGACCACCACCTGCCCAGGGCTAACTCAAAACTGCAGGGGGGTTGTACTGCCCCCTTCCTGGAGCCAATAATGACTCTGGGGACCGCCACCCCCCAGGGCCAGCTCCTGCAATGTCCTGGAGTGCCCACCCCCGGTGCAGTTTGCTATGGCTTGGCGAAAGCATTACTGCTCCTGCCAAGCCATAGCAAACTCTGTTCTGCTTCTAGTAAGCAAGAGCAGAAAAAATGCTCTCGCTTACTAGAAGCATTATAATATTGGATTGTATTTTAATTCATCAAAAAAACTAACAGATGATTTTAAATACAATCTACTAATATATTCATATAGCCCAGCAGAAAAGTATGACTTCAAGAAGGATTCAGGTGGAGCACGCTGTTTCCGTCATGTGTGTATTAATAAAAAATCACCTTGGCTTTGCTACTCTCCAGAACTAAAAGGTGCTATTTGCAAATATTGCACAGTTTTTCCACAGCCAGTTCATCGTGGGACACAAGAAGCATTCATAACTATGTCTTTCACTAAATATAAAGACTTTCATGAAAGTGCATGCAACCATGTTTAATCATCTTGGCATAAAAAAAACGCACTAGTGGATGCAACACGCATTTGGCAATCAGAAAGAAACAGGAAACAAGTTTTGTTTGCCAAATAGACAGCAATGTGAAAAGGCAATTTGAAGAAAATCAGAAAAAGTTATTTCCAGTTTTGTCCATTATCTTATTTTGTGGCAAACATGACATTGCTTTACGTGGGAAAAAAAGTACAACCGGAAATGTGCAAAGTCTATACCAATTTCGCAGGAGATGTGATCCTAAAGAACCATCTGGAAAATGCACCAGTTAATGCACGTTATACATCAGTTCGAGTTGAAAATGAATTGAGTACATTATGTGAAGAAACATTAAGAGAAGATCTAGTATCCTTTGTCAGTATGCCAATGGATTTTCCATTATTGCTGATGAAAGTGCTGATATATCCTCAAAAGAACAGAGGTCACTTGAAGTGCGTTTTGTAGACACAAATAGCAGTAGCACCATAGCTGTCATCAGAGAAGAATTCCCTGGAGTTGCACCCTTAAAAGAAATGTATCGTATCTGAATTGCAAATATGATTATGGATACAAGTTCTAAATTCGAATTAAACTTAGAAAAACTCCATGGCCAAGGACATTATGGATGCTCTACAATGGCAGGAAAGGAAGGCAGTGTTCAAGTCATTATAAAGAGAAAATATCCTAAAGCTGCTTTTGCTCACTGTGCTGCACATAAACTTAATTTGGTTGTTAATTACCTGAATGCTGTTACTGATATACGGAATTATATTGGCACAGTAAAAGCCATTATTAAGTTTTTCCTTGAGATGCCAAAAAGAAGATCTCTTATTCCCAAAGTGTCATTGCTGAGTGAAACACGATGGACAGCAAAATGCAAGAGCATATGGATTTTTAGCTCAAACTTTGAAGTGATTTTTGAGCAATTAAGCTCACTGGTCACTGCAGCATCAGGGAAAACACGTCAGGATGCATATCATTTGCAACTTTCCTCAAGCACAGTGAGCTTTCTCTTTTGCTTGACCATAATTTCAAATTACTCATCAAGACTGGAATCTGTAAATCAGCTCTCTAAGCTGTCCAGCTTGATATCCTCAAGGTGTGTAATCATGTGCAATACCTTCTGACTGTGTTCCGTGATCACAGACAAAAAGCAGAAGAGCAATTTAAGGAAATATTTTTAAATGTTCAAACAATGGCAGAAAAAATGAACATCAAACTTTGTGTTCCCAGACAGTTTAGCCGGCAAGTATCTAATTTTCGTTCCTCTTCTGTGGAAGAATATTATCGCCAGTCCATCTTTGTGCCATACATGGACTCTATCATCGCATCATTAGAAAGCCGGTTTGGCAATGAAAACAAGAAAAACTTCAGTCTGTTCTCACTTTACCCAAAATAAATGGCAAAAATTACACTTGAGCAATACAAATACGAGATTGCAAACATCAGAGAAACTCACGACATTGAAAACATGGAAGCCGAAGCAGTCACATGGTTTGAGATCAGATTAACAAAGCAATTTGCCAATGGATTTCTGGATTTGCTAAACCACACAGATTTATTTCCATCAGTCCACAAGCAATGCTCATTGCTCTCACATACCAGTGACCACTTGAACAGTGGAAAGGTCTTTTAGTACAAAAACTGGTTGAGGTTGACAATGGTAGATGATCAGTTATCGTGTTTGTGCATGATAAGATTTCATCGAACAAAATATGATGAAAAAAAACAAGAGCTGATTGAAAAAGTAATTGATACATTTGCACAAGACCACAGATGTTCACAGTTCTTTTATCAAGATCACTAACCAGTGGACAAAAACTGTATAAAACTACTCATCGATTACAAGTAGTAAATGCCCTTTGTAAATACCGAAAGTTGTAAAGTTAGACTTTTGTCTAACTTTACCTTTGTGACTCGGGCCCTATATGTTTTATTTTCTAATTTGGATGAGAACAGTTGTTATTTATATCCATATATTTAAGTTAATATATTTAATGGTATTTATTTAAATATATTTAACTTAATACATTTTCAAAATAAATACATTTACCATAAATTTTAATTGTCATTCATTTGTGCATGTTAACAACAAATGCAGAATCTACATTTTTTTGTTCCATAATTCAGTTATAGTGCCTTGATTATGCATGCATGAATAATGTGGTGCATTCAATATTGTTAACATAAAAACAGATTAGAAATTGCTAATCCGGCAATGGCAGCTTGATCCTTCTATTAAGCTTTTGCATCAGGTTTCTCAACCCTTTGCATGCCTGCGCTTTATGTGATAATGACTATCCCCTGCCCTTTGACATTGTGAAAAAGGGTCGGAGGATGGATGATGTTAAAATCATGCCCCGCCCCCACCCCTGAAAAAAGTTCTGCGGACGACCATGCTTACTATATTTCTTTAAGTTTGTTGAAATTACACATCTGGACCCCATAAATGCCATTTACTGTGTTTTGACATGTGACCTTGCCTTGGCCATTTTGTAAGCTAGGAAGTTTTTTTTCTTAAGAACACAGTGAAAAAAACTAAATTCAATCACCCAAGCCAAGCACACAACATAGAGCTGGAGTGGCACAAAACCCTGCATTGCCTCCATAAATGTTAGTATATGACATGTGAAAGTAGCATTGCATTTGTTCGTCGTAAAAGCAGCACTGTGTCATCTGCTTGGCTTATACAATTGTCTAGCATTCATTTATTATTTTGCTGGTCTTTGGGGCATGTTCTGGTGTACAATGTTGTTTCGCCAGCCTATGCTTCTATGTATTCATTAATGCTAGTAAGAATGTTTCTTACTTTTCTAAATGCCAAACTAATTCCCTTAACTATCCCCCAAACCAAACAATGCCAAACCACCCTCTGTCTTTTTTAGTTGTGTATCACCGTTGTTTCTTGGGAAATCTCAATCTCATACCCCCTAACATTATTGACAAAGCTATGCCCCTGATTATCGTATTTTGGGGGGCATTAGGGCCCACTTATCTACACATTTATGACCTATTAAAACTATTACACCTGGGAGGTGGGAAACGTTAAAACACACGAGGAAGGAAATAGCAAGTACAAGCTGTCATTAGTGGCACTGCAGTGTGTCCTTTACATAGTGGGGGCATTTGTGGATTCTAGTATGACAATGCTGCCCTAGATTTCAAGGGTAAGTTTGGTTATTGATACAACAATGAAGCTTTGCATGCTGAATGCTTTTGTTAATACTGGCATTCCAATAATGCTTTACATAATAGGGAACTATGGATACTGGCATGGCGGTTATGTAGTGGGGCAGTTTTGGGTACTGGTATGGTACTGATGCTTTATTTGATATGTCAGTTTAGGGTAGTCACATGTGATTTGCTTTACCTATTCAGATATGCAGCTATTTCCATGGCAATGGTGTTTTACATACTGGTTGGCAATGCAAAACATGTCATGACAATTTGTGCTTGTTATGATGAAGCAAAGATTACAACAACATTTTGGCAGTATCTGTTACATGCTGCATAAATTCAATCAATTATTCATGAAATTGTAAATTCAGTAAGCAGATTGTAAAATGTTCCTGAATCAATCCTAGCGCTCTTAGCAACATCCCTGTCATCGTCCACTACTCTCTATCATATTAAGCTGGCCCAGACTTAATAAGCGACCCAGGCCTATTGGCCATTATTGACCATCCCTGAGTGGCTGGTACGTTGATTAACACCATATTATTACCTTCCTCCATTGAAAACTTGACCTCCATTGAAAACTTGACCTACACCTAATGTAGGTGTACCTTCCTCCATTTGAACAACTTGACCTACACCTAATGTAGGTGTACCTTCCTCCATTGAAAACTTGACCTACACTTGAAAACTTGAAAACTTGACCTACACCTAATGTAACTGGGCTTATCCTGCAATAGTATAGTAAAACATTGATATGGCATGGAAGAACCTTCACATATGATGGCACTTCCTGATATCATAGGAGCAATTCTGATAGCATTGTATTTTCTAGCACATTAATGATACTAGGCTATTATCCTGCACAGGGCAGTGAAGACATTACATTTTGACAAACATTTATATCTGGAGTTACTTCTCCTAGCAGGAGATTTTCAGTAGGAGTTTTTCCAGTGGAGCACTGTGTATCAGTGATCTCCCCTGTACATAAAGTTTACCTGCTGTTCATCTCTTGAGATCCTGGATGTATCCTGTGCAGGACTTGGGCAGCGCATGGCTGACCTGAAACTGACAAAGAGATTAAAGGCAGATATGCCTATAAGAAGAACAGAAGAATTTAACTACAGGTTTAATGTGTCTAAAAATACAGTGTTATTTGGTGAGAGACTACAGCGTTGTATGGCAGGCAAATCAGGCATTCTCGGATTCTGCAGCAGACCTCTTGGCCTTTCAAAGCACAAACATCCTGTCCTGAACGGTGAGCTTTCCCTGTAAATTAGATGCGGATGAACTGCATTACAAAAGAATGGTGCAACAGATGTGGGCGAACCCTCACTCCTGCTCAAATAGAAAACTGCACTTTCCTAGAAGAATCCTGATATCAGCAAGTTCAACAGCACAAGAAGCACCAGAAACAGACAAGCAGCTGTGTCAGAAATAGAATAGGCCCTCACTTCATAAAGCTAATATTTTCTTCAAGGTTATCAGAATTATGGCAGTGAAAAGTAGAAGCATTCCTCATATTATCACACCTGTTTTAAATAAATGATGTGTAATCAGTGAGCTCTGAGGAATCCAACATTGCGTATCCAAAAGTTGAATTCCGAATTTGTTGATGTATAGTTTTGCTGACTTGAGTTTTTGCAGCTCTCTGTGTATCAGAAAAGATTGAGTGCCAGATGTATTGGGGATCATTGACCCTGGACTTCACTTAATTTCTTGAAGTGGAATGATTATACTTTTGCAGTCCTCTGTAGCATATATTTCCACTCGCTGGAGGGTGCAACCTTGCATTCTGTCCCGATGATGGCACTCACGGTCTTGTATATAATTAGTCTTTTGGCTGAAACGTCAACAACACATAAACTTGAACATTAGAAAATACATTTTATGATTGTCTCACTATAATTTTACATAAAACAGCCAAGTTGTTTCATATTTTTCGTTTTCACCTGACTACTCTTCTTTGTACAGTTGAGTTCAAGATTAGCTATATAGTTCCTCCATATTTGCAATTTTCTGCCATAGGATCACGTTTGTTTCCATGGGAGTTGGAGAGGTGTGACAATTACAAATGTGGTAAATTGTTGTATTGTCAGAATATAAAGTAAAGAAATATCTTTCTTTAGGATGCCTCTTTTCTATTAGTAATACTCATGGGACAATATTTCCTTAAACAATACTTAGGACACAATGTTTGTGTCAGATGATGATCTGACAACAATATTCTGGTTCATCAACATGGTAAAAACCAAGAGATTTTACCTACCAAAAGGATAAGCATGTAAGTACGGTGTAACAAAAAAACCAAAATACCAATAGACTTGTAGGATGCATAAGGAAAGCAGTTTCTCCACAAAGAAAAATATAGTTACTTTAAGGAGAAAAATAGGGAAAATCTCACATCTGCAATTAACAGAGCAGAACATCCATAGAAAAGATTTCTGATTTTTACCCATTCCTCAGAGACAGAAAACAAGATCTTCCAATGAGGCGATGTCTAGTAGAAACATGAATATATGCAATAGATTTATTTACAATATTGCCTTCCCTACGCAAATATGTCATTAGTGGGAGCAAGGATTTATTTATCATTAAATAAGACATGTTGAATTTGTAATCAAGGGCAGCAAACATTAAGTCATTTTTCAGACATTGGCCCGAGGCTATATGAAAACAACATTTAAGGCAACTACTTAATATAAATCAAAATCTATACAGTGAATTCCGTCTGTCTTTTTTGTTTTGGGGCAGTAATCAGTCAATCAGCCTGACGCAATTACCTTTCTCTTTTGTATCCTTTGTACCTTAAGAAGTGTCAACACTCTAATGAACTAATTAAGATGGTTGGTACAGAAGATTGGGACTGTTTTCGTAAGACCTTGTGAGTCTTTAGAACACGTATTCCAAGGCTAATAAACGTTATGAGATAGGATTCCAGATTAAACTTCATAGATTTATTCTCAAATATAGCCATTACAGAAAGCAAAACGTAATTAGGTAGTTAAATAGGAACCATGTCAGTCAAAAGTAATATTCTACAAGGAAACTAAACTAAGGTTAGCCTCGGCAGAAAGCCCAAAGAAAGAACTAAGTTTAAAGCAAATAGGCAGACTGACATAGAGTTTGATCAGTTAGAAAGCCCAAAAAGAACTGGCTCATCACCAAAATGCAGCAGTTTTTAGAAGGTTTTAGGGTAGAAGCCAAACACATTTATGGTCTGATAAGTCATGACAGTGTTGAACTACAAACAATTAAAACAATCAATATCCTATTAAATATGATACTTCTAGAGACACCTACTTTCTACTGCACCTTATTTAGTTAGGCTATGCAACTAATTAAAGAAAAGAATTATCAGTTTTATGTAACACAGCAATACAGTGGTTTGTTTAGCTATTGTTGAACTGGATCGCCTCTTTTTTTCACAGGGGCGCACCTTTCAGGTGTCATAAAAACCTTACCAGTGAGAAATGCTCCCATTGAAACAAAGAGTGCTGCAGGGCTCCTCCTTGAGTCCAACTTTGTTTAATGAGTGCGTGCGACCGCTGGTGGAGATCATCGAATGCTATGGATTTACCATCATCTCATATGCAGATGGCACGCAGCTTATCATTCCACTGTCACAGAATACTTATGGTTTTGCCTTGCAGAGGTTGCTAGGTGGATGGTCCTGAATTGCCTCAAGCTCAATGCTGGGAAAACCGAGGTTTTGACCTTGGGCGACCAGTCAAACATCTGGTCCACTGCATTGAGGCTTAAAGAGTTGGGCCCAGTACCTGATTCCAAACCTAAGGTCAGGAACCTTGGTGTTTGGTTTGATGAAACAATGCCTTTTGACAGTCAAATCACTGCAGTGGCAGGAACATGTTTTGACCAGTTTAAGATGTTGAGGGAAATGTGTGCTTTTTGCAAGAGTTGGCTAGACAAACAGTAGTTCAGGCCCTGATTGTGTCTAGGCTCAACTATTGTAATGTTTTGTATCTGGGAGTAACACAGTGGCAGATCAAGAGACTCCAGAGAGTGCAGAACTGTGCTGCATGTCTTTTATTGAACATGCCAAAGCGTACATTGATTGAGGCCATACTTAAGAAGCTTCATTGGCTTCCGGTGATGCAGAGATCCTCTTGCAAAGCCTTGTGTTATTGTCACAAGGCATTTGCTAACAAAGGTCTACGTTACCTTCAATTCTTTGTTAGACCATATGTACCATCGAGGAATTTAAGATCAGCAGGGTAGATATTGGCGATTGTTCCCAAAATGAAGAAAGTGTGCATAGGTGGGAGCTCTTTCAGCTATTTAGCAACAGAATTGTGGCATGCTTTGCCACTGTAGGTTCATCAGACCCAGTTGGAAGGTCTTTACACAAAAACACTTGTTATTTTTCGGTCTGGATTTATGGGGGTTTAATAGCTGCATGAACGCCTGTTAATACCTGTACTAAGCATTGGGACACCTCGTATGAGGTAGCTATGTGCTTTAGAAATTGAAGTGTTATTATTCTTATGATTATTGCATGACATACACTGAACATTGGGAGGAAACCTTGAAAGGTTACAGCTTAGAGGAACATCTTAAATATTGCTTCCATGAACTGAACACAGATGTTACATTACAGACACCACATTTGAGCCTTCTTTTCCAATGATTTTCCTGGAATGGAAACACACACAAGCATACACAAACATGCACTATAATTCTGCAAATATGAATAGCTGTCAATGCAAGCTTACTGCACTATGTCTAAATTAAACATTACTTCCATTAGTAAAAACTCGACTTCAGGAGCTTAAGGGGTAAGTGCAGGTTAAAGTGCTTCGATCCTGACTAATCAATACAGGATTGACAATATGATACTATTAGTGTTTTGGGAATCGTGAAGAAGTCACAGTTTTAGTGTCTTGAAGCATGTAACTTGTACAAAGTCATCTTACAAATAGACTAGAGCCCCTTCGAACACTGCAGAGCAATGACAAATTCCCTTTCAGCTAATGCACGATGAGGAAGAAAAAAACATTACAATTTAACACATACAAACACTCTGTTAGCTTACAAACAAAAATGAAACAAATTGCATGAATTTAGATCCCTCAAACGTCTGCTAAATAGATCGATCACCTGACTCCATCCATTGCATGAACACGGGCTATGTTAAGCTGCCTAAAGTCCTGCACGCTTGTACTATTATCAAACATATTTTGTAGGAATTGTGGTAGTGGGGATGGTGGTGTTTCCCAAACGCTTATTATAGTAGTGGGGAGAAAGGGTGCATTTTACAGGACAATTTACCTGTTTTATAGGTTTACAAGGAGATCATAAGAAAAACAGGGCCCAGGAGCAATATTCCTCTGCGGGGATAACTCATTTATATATCCATAAAAAACAATGTGCCCTTGATCAAAATTAATGGATGAAAAGCAATTTGGCACTGGGTATATGGCGGACACTGTTCGATTATTGAGTCAGTCTCTTGAGATATCCACCCAGGTAAAATCATCCTATGGGTTTCCAGTGGGACATTAACAGTATTAGAGGCTATTTGTATCCTAATTTTTTGTGAGATAACATTCCAAATGATAGGTCCGGTAGTGATTTCTAGTGCTTTTTGTTACATGGAACTTTCCAAATGTGTAATTTCATGCAGCCTTTTTGAGTTCCCCCTGGCTTCTTGCCTGTTCTATGGGCAGCGCACTGTTTCTTTGGTGATATTGCATGACTGTGAATTTGTATCACCTGAGGGATTGAGGATCCACTGGCTGCACACAGGTCAGCCAGTCTCATAGCGATTCACTGGTGGAGTGAGCGACATTATTCTCTCCTCACCTAGCCCTGGCTTGCACACTATTGGCAGGCTCTACTTCTGGTGTTGGTTGGGACAGATGTGGAGTGATGTCCCACCCCTTCAGCATTGTACTGGTTCTCAAGAAGCCAACAGGAGGTGGCTCTGGAAGCAGGGACAGTAATGAGGAGTTTTATTCATGTCAGCAGGGTGGCAGGACCCGTACCCTACAGGACATCTGCCAGACATTATGAGGTCTGAGGGTAGAACCTGAAGCTCCAACAACGCTGAAGCTTCTGGCCTGGCCCCCACATTGCGTTTACTAAGGCATGCTGGCCCCGAGATTCCCTAATTACATTTAAATAATGAATGCATCAGTTTCACCTTAATAAGCATGTCCCCCAGTCATCATGACTGGCATGCAAGTGGGCCCCTGACCCACCAGACATCTAGTTCTCCATGTAGGCCAATCAGACAGTTTCTGTGCCTTCAAGAAGAGAAAAATAGACCTGAAATATATTTTAAAACAGAGTCAAATGTTAAGCACTGTGCAGCAATGCAAACTTGCAATTGTTCATAATTACAAATAAAAATATCTTTTTATTTTTTTTAATGAAGCACTTGCTCCTTAAGTTTTTCAGTTTTATTTTATTGCCAACATTGAAGGTTCTCCCTTTAGTGAATTCAGGGAATGAAACTCTGAGTGGGTCCTCTCTGGATCTGATTGAACCTGTGCCCTGCAGGTTGCCGACTGGTCTCAGAGGCAGGTGCTCAACTTACCAAGGTATTAGACTATTTTTCTGGGAAAAAGGGAATAGTGCATTGTTTTTTCCCACGCCCTTTAGTGATAAAATCATCACCTAAAAAGTGTCCCTCATTGGTGAAACGAGAGAGAGAGCATCATGCACGAGTGGGGAGCTATTTACAGCGCTCTCCTGCTGTTCAATTGAGGGTCACAAATTAGATACTTGTTTAGGAGCACACTGTGTGGGTGCCCATAAGCCATCTGGGGGTATTACACCAATCATTTTTTGAAAGAGGTGATGTATTGGCTATCTTTCGATGGATTGAATTTGCCAATGGGCTTAGTTGGTGCACGGGTCCATGTATGCACCACAAGATTTTGTCAAGTTGATATGGTTGCATAACAGTCCTTCCTACCATAACCCAGAATGTATAGGCTGATGCAAAATTTCTCACAATGTTTTGTAATACACCTCTGTATGTTCCTTTTTATGAGAACCTCACTAGAAGCTGTAATAAATGTTAAACTCTGTCCCTAAATTTAATCCCAAATGTATTTTTGGTAGACATTTTTTAGCAGTCAAAAATAACACACATTTGCCTGTGCACTTTTTGCATTGCTTGTTGTTGCAGTTGGCTGTGCACGAGCAGCAGTTGTGTATTCACAGCTCCTTTGACTGCGGATCTCGCCCTTTGTGCCATTTATCATGGCTTCAGCTGGAGCACTGCTGAGATCTGGCTGCTGAGCTACCCTCTCAGTGGGTAAATGTAAATATGCACAGTAGCAAGGCCCATTAGTGTAACTTTACATTTAAGAGCACTGATTGATAGCCCTACTTTGGTGAGCACTTTAAATGGCCCGTCAGCCGGCCTCTGTTCCTTACACTTAAGATGTCTCCATTATAAACTTTAGGGCTCTATTCGGAAACACAGCAAACAATTGGAGTACTGTTCTTTTTCCTGTAGCAGAACAAATCCTACTCATTTACTGCCATAAATCACGACATCTGTATTTATTTTTTAAAGATTATGAAACAAAGCAGGGGTCCTTTAGCATACGGGGGCGTCCATCCATCATTCTAGCTAGCAGGCTGTGTTTTCATTTGCTTGTGTAATTTAAAGCATTTTTGTAAACTGAACTCCTATGTCTGTATAGTTATTTAAAGGAGAAATAAAATAAACAAGAAACATGCTGTAGGTTTTCACAGATGGTATTTAAGTTAGTGTAAGTGGATGGATTAGGAGAGATTGTTGACTTTAATTGGACATACTACAGCACCTACTAGAGCGCTTGATGCCAACATTAATGCAAACGTATTTTGAGACGCAGTTAGTAGTAAATGGGCAACTTTGAGCAGTTTAGGTCCCACAATAGAATATGGTAAGAAGCCATTTTACAGATTTCAGCATCATACAATGCACTTTTATATAGCTCGTATAGGCTGTGGGAAGGTGAACCAGAGTGGGAATGCCCTGAATGTTTGTGAATACCCACAATCCTACAGGTTTGTGGATATTCACAAACCATTTTCTGACCCCTTGTGCCCATGGAAGTAGACAGATAAGCTCCTACAAAGGAGAGGAGTTAGATCCCAATGCATGATGCATTTTGGGACATTTGCGACTGGTAAAATTAATTTTCCTATGTACCAACCCGACTTTGCAAGTCGGTAACCTATTATCGACTCACAAAATAGGGTTTGCGTGTCGCTATTAGGAAGTGGCGTGTAAAAGGCGTCCCTTCCTAATAGCGAGTCGCACTGGTATGTATGAATATTTTGTAAGTCAAAAAAAAACAATTTCCCTTTGGGTTGTTTAAGCACACACCATTTTTACCTCATACCACATACATGCCAAACACACTTATATCACCAGAGAGTGTCACAAAGTCTCCAAAGATAATATGTAATTGTTTTATTCAAATTGGTTCTACTAAATACATTTTTTTTTTAATACAAAATACATATAAAACAGATCCAATGTTGCACCATCAATTAACTACAAGTGTGAAAATTCATATACACACATTGATACATATATATATTCAATACGGGAGAAAAATAGACATTTAGAATTTGTCATTAGATGCACTACTCCAGTAGACATTCCATGATCAAAACATCTTTGTACACAATTTTTTCTTTTGACCAAGATTAGTTAGATGTAGTGCTTTTGTTGTAGCAGCCCAACGCGTTTCGGTGGTTACTGTTGTTTCTACCACCTTCTTCAGGCGGAAATACTTGGTATCTCCCAATTATCTTATCAAAATTGGTCATGTGATTAAAATCAGTTCACTTAGTAATCTGGCTCATCAAAATGGACTGACCATAGATACAACGTCCCTTAGTTGCGATAAACTGTACTCTCATGGAGCCTGTAGACAAGTGATGCAGGGGAGAGATATTGTATCTACAATTCAATTGATCTGTGCTTATGGGACAAGCTAGACTCCAGAATCTCAAATTTCTTTACTGCATCAATCTTCTTGTATTTACAGCGAGTTGCGTATTATCGGGACTGAAAAGTCTCCAACGCGCACCCTTCTGACCTTCATTAGCCGAGCAAAGGGAAATTGTTTTTTTTTACTTATTGTCGTTTTGGTGTCCTGTCCCTTTGGTAAAGGGGGACCCCTCTCACATCTTTTGTGAATATTTTGTAACCAGTAATGCGGTCACAAAATATTTGCAGATTGCTACCAATTTCAAATTGGTGGTAAGCCATTCGCAAATGGTAAGGGGTCCCCAGGGGAAGCCATTCGCAAATGGGAAGGGGGTCCCCTCCCCTTTGTAAATGGGGGCACCAACATTTTTTCAGAGCAGGCAGTGGTTCCACGGACCACTGTCCACTCTAAAAAAATGAAAAGAAAACTTTTCATTTTTATTTTTGTAATGCATCCCATTTTCCTTTAAGAAAAACAGGATGCATTTTTTTTTTTAAACTGCTTTATATAAAAAGCAGTCACAGACGTGGTGGTCTACTGATTCCAGCAGGCCACCATCCCTGTGAGTGCCGGCCATTCCCAATGGGTCGCAAATTGAACCTAGCCTTGTGAATATTAATGAGGCAATTCCCTTGAGACCCATTTGGGAATCGCAAACAGTGTCTGAGACACTGTTGTACATCAGGTTTTGCGATTCCCAAATTGCAAGTAGCTAAAAATCGCAATTGGCGAGTCGCAAAGCCTGACGGTCATACATGTGGTCCTAAATCCCTTATAGGGTAAAAAGGGGAAGTGAACACACACAAAATTGATGCAAATGTAGGGGAAATGGTTAATTAAAGGGGATACATGTTTTCCCGTACCAAAAAAAAGAAAAAGGCTAGTAATTGTGTTCGTGCTTTCTCTGTTTTGTATAGATGTAAACATACACAGAGAATATTTTTGCATGTGAAAAGAGGAAGTCACAAAACATTTTTTCAGGGATACTCCTGGAATGATTAGGAAAAAAAGGGTCCAAAAGTTGACAAAGTCAATATTTCACCTAAAAATGGAGCATTGGCGATGTCACAAATACACTGTAAGCAAAGGTCCATGCCGTATTTACTTCATTTGAGGGTTTGTATTGCACTACACATATCTTTTAAGTTACTTCAAAGCAAACACACCTGGAAAGAAATGCTGAACAGTTAGCAAAAGCAAGCACAGAGGAGGAGAACATATCCAGTCAGATAGAGCGAATGCCCAAATATGATGTTCTGCAATCACAGACGCAAGACTCCCTATATGTCTACTATTAAGAGAGCCTGAATAGACCAGTGTTCAAAAGTTTCCAGAAATGAAATTGATTAGGTTCAGACTTCAAAAAGGAAGTAGGTAACTAAACAGTTTTGGACCTTGTATGTACAGATCTATGACATTTGAAGCAGATGATCAGCTGTGTTAGTGTGGAGCTAAATGCACCTTTTTTCAGAAGGCTGTGTGGAGGCTGTGTGCAGAGAACCTTGATTTGAATCCTGGCTTTGACTAACAGCCAGTGTAATACTTTCAGAGCTGGTTTCATGTGCTTACATTTACATAAGTTAAAGCAACGAGCTAAATATTTGTGGATTCGTACACCACACAAAGTGGGAGGTTTATTTAGATTTAATGGTATTTACACAAAAATGGCCAAATGTTCCAACCTTCAGTTTATTTTCCTGCTCATGCCTACCCATATACCTGCCAGCTTTTTCCAAAAAGTAGAAACTTGAATTAATGTGTATGTATTATGTGGTATTTTGCAAAGCACAAACCTAGCCAAAAGGCAGCAGAGTGCTGATCAGGGTCAAAGGCAAGCACAGGGGCGGCTCCTCCGCAATGGCAGAGGAGCGTCGCCCCACTGCCTAGCTCAAAGCCAGCAAGTGAAAAATAAAATGATGTTCTATCATAATTTTATTTTTATTTGCCGGCTCGGAGTCAGCTTGTGCAGGGAGGGGCGGGCACAGGAGGAGGAGTGCTATGTACACTCCTTAAGTGCGCACATGTGTTTGGCCGGCCGACTCAGGACGACCAAAACACACATGCGCACTTAGGTTTCTCCAGCCCGACTGCATTGAACAGCTGGGCTGGAGGAACCCCACAGACTCCCTGGCATGAGCAGAGTGTCTTTTCCGCCCACTCAGGCGGAGAGCAGCGCGGGGGATTCGATGGGAGTCTGTAACCTGGTCCCAGTGTCTGCTGGGACAAGGAAGAGAAGAGAAAGCATGATGCGGGAGGTGTCTGGCACCTTAAGGTAAGTTATTTTATTTTTTAATATATTCTAACACCCCTGCAGGCCCCCCATTCTCCCCTTCCCGCGTTCCCTGCACCCACACCACCACCCTTTGTTTGTGGCGACCGCCACTGGGCAGTCATACAGTCAACAAATGATTGAAGAGGTAGCAGGATTCTAGGAGCAGAGGTGTACTGTTACTGCATTGAAATGCAGTGCTCTTTAAAGAGGTGTGCATTCAGGTATTTCCCAAAATTGGAGCAGCGTTTGAGCTGTCCCGACCCATACGGGGATATTGGTTCAGATTCTGATTGCACAAATGGAAAAAGCCTGTTGCCTTATCTGTTCTTTTTTACACTTCTTAGGGGCCGATTCCGATTTTGGGCGGAAGGGCACCGAACAATGGTCGGAGCCCTTCCGACCGAATCGGAACGTGCCGGCCGGATTCCTTTCCGACCGAGCCATTCCGATGGGCTCGGTCGGAAAGGAATCCGACTCGGATTTCCGGATGGCTTACGACGGGCTCGGAGAGCCCGTCCGCCGTCCGGAAATCCTTCAGTACTCCCCGGTCGCCTCTTCACGACCGAGGAGTACGATGGCAGTATTTCACTGCCTTTTCGTGCGGTCTTTCCGGCATGAAAAGGCAGTCGGTAACTGTCTTTGGGGGCCCCCAGTAGGGCCCCCATGTGTGCGAGGCCGCCAAATGGCGGCCTGGGGGCACCTATGGTGCCCCTCTGTTGATCCCTGCACCCGGTGGCAGGCACCTTGGGGTGCCGGCCACAGGGTGCAGGGATGAACTGCACCCCTGCTTTCCACAATGAAAGCATGCATTCCGCTTGGAATGCATGCTCCCATTGTGTAGTATACGAGTGCGACCGAACAGGGTTCGGTCGCATCGTACTTGCAGGGCCGTAACCGACGACAGCCGGTCGGTCGGTTACGGCTCCTGACCGATGTCGGACGGACCTGAGTCCGTCCGACATCGGAATCGGCCCCTTAGTCTCCAGTATGATTGGGGCCTTGCTACAGGTGTGACGAGAGCTGTGTGAGGCATTGAGATAAGTGGGGGTTCTGGTGGTAATGGTTTTGTAAAAGATACAGCTGGTTTTGAAAATTGTGCGGGCTGGAAAGAAGAGGCATTGGAGTTCAATCGTGCTTAGGGTGATGTGATCATATTTCTTCAGGCCATGGATGAGACATGCTGAGGCATGAAGGATTCCTGTAAGGGATGGCTAATGTGGAGTCTGGGAGGAAGAAATACGGAGTTTCACGCTTTTAAAGAAATTCTCAGTGGGTCAGATTAGTTGACAAAAATGCAAGCTTTCTGGTCGGGATATGAACTATCACAGATTTTTTTAAACGTATGGGGTTTTGAGATCATTTGTCAAATTGCAGGTTGCAAGAAGAGAACAACAATTGTCTGTGTCTCTTTTGTGATTTATAACTAATCAAGGAAATTAAGCAGTATATTTATCAATCATGCCATTTTGTTTAAGGAATATTCAGCTTACCTATGTCAATCATATTGCACTTTGCATGAACCTAGGAATGAATGGTCTAGTTTAGTCACTTGAAAATGAACGGGTAAGAAAAAGTATGGTCCTTAAACAATCTGAACTTGTAAGGTCAGTTCTTTTGCTGTGAGGTGTTTTTAGAGCCATCACATTTAGAATGTGACATCTTGTCTTCATCTTAAAGCCGTCACATTTAGAATGTGACATCTTGTCTCCACCTATCTGTGCATTTCACACTTCATGTTGAATAGATTTCGGCATGATGAGATTCCTTTAGGTGAGTGCTCCGGGTGTGGTGACTGGAGTGCGAACCAGTGCCTCATGTTGTGAGGCGGACCCAATCTTCAATGTACCCGGTATCATAATGTAGTTTTAGGCTCCTGAGTTCAATCAACATGCGAGCTTGCTTTCGCTGACATCAGCACTTTTACAATGGCCCTTGGTTTCCAACTCAAATTACTTTATTTTATGCCTCTATAACTTACCTTACTTTTGAGGAAGGCACGTGACTGAAAAAGGAGCATGGGCGGTGGCGACAATGCATTTAATGATCATCAACGAGATTATGCTGACTAATCTGGTGTTGGGTAAGGGGACAACAAAAACAACTACAGGACTGCAATCTGGCAATAGCACAAGCTGATTCGAGGTTGCACATATGTGACCAATAAAATGGTGGCAAAAAATAACTCAGGACGTGAAATCTTTAATCGTGTAAAAGGTTTTATCCATCCTATAGCCAGCTCACAGCTTGTTTTCCCTTCACTGTAACTTTGTGATAACATTTACACGAGCTTCTAGCTTCTCCAGTGAGCTTGAAGTGCCAGCACAGCAGCTCCTGTGCACCTAATGGAGCCTCACTTGCTGCCTTCCATCCTCTCTCTGTACAGGAAGTGAAATTGATGATACCTTCAATAAAGTGTGGCTGGCTTCTAGAACCATGTCCACCTAGAGACTTTGCAATGGTAGCAAAGGTTTTGGCTCCTATCCTGGTCACTCTTTACACTACCGCCATCATGACAGTAGAGGTCACTCTGCTCTGTAAGAATGCAAGGGTCCTCTCACTCTTAAAAATAACCCTCACTAGACCTTAAGGCTATGTCTAAATATCAGACACATATCTTTGTTCACTGTGCCTGCCAAATTATTCGAAAAAAATTATTAAAAACAGCTTTATAATTTTCTTGAAGCTAATCTGCTGCCAGTCGCGGCCGGCATGACTCGAGGGTAGAGGGGCGGGGGATCGCAGGGGAGTGAGGGGGGTTTAATTTGCCGGCCCGGTCCCGCATCGTCTTCTCTGCAACAGGAAGCAGAAGCAGGCAGCTTCACTCCCCTCCCCTAAGCCAATCAGAACTCTACAATGGCAGCGGTGTTATTGGTCGGGACGACGCCCAGCCAGGTGCCTATGAGGATGCCATTTTCTCCATGTAGGCTGCATGCAGCTTACATGGAGAAAATGGCAGAGTGCGCATGACTGGTTTGGTCGGCCCCAGAGGGCTGACCAAACAGTCAGCGCCCACAACAGTGGGCAAGCCACTCCTCCCCTGCCCTCGAGCAGGAACGCCGACCCGCCCGCCCCCAACCAAACCTTTCTGCTTTCTCGCAGTGCGAGAAGCAGAAACATAAAATGGTATTTATAATACCATTTTATATTTCTGCTTCTCGCACTGCGAGAAAGCAGTGGGGCGACGCTCCTCCACCCACATGGAGGAGCTGCCCCTGTCTGCTCCTAATAACCCCCAGTTGGGCTTGCTTTTAAGCTAACCATAGCACAGAAACTGCACGTGTGTCTATCACAGACAATCTAAGAATGACATTGGGCCAGGGAGGTTCAGCTGAACTGGTCCTTTTAGACCTCTCAACAGCTTTTGACTCCATTTCACATTCCATCTTCTTAGAAAGGGTGTATCATATTGGGGTGTTCAGACAAGCCCTCAAATGGCCGGTGTCATTTTTGACAGACAGAACACAGGCTGGGTCTCTTGCTCCCTTTGTGTCCGCTACCACTACCATATCATGTGAGATACCCTAGGGCTCTTCACTTAGCTCTGCACCTTCTGATGTATGCATGCTCCCCTTGTCCATGCTAATACGATTGTTTGGCTTTGAGACTATCTCATGCATGGATGACAGCCAAATTATAGTCACTATCTCTGACATTGTCTCTGACTCACAAGCTAATTTCCAGGCCTGTTTGAGAGTGACTTCGGAATGCATTCTAATTTCCTTTAGCTCAAATATGACAAGTCAGGAGTCTTGTTTGGGTACCAGCACGGTAGGAAAGTGAACTATTCATTGTGGTGGATGGTAGTCCATCTCAAGCTATTAAGTCACTAACCTGTTATGTCCAGGCATAGATTTCAGTAATTTAAACCTGAGCTCAACCCCTGGTTGCTATGGAACAAAGCAGACAGGCTTAACATAGAGAAAATATGTACAGCATTTAGAAGTACCAAAACCATTTAAAAGGCAAAAACACAACACAATACAAATCCCACTCCAATTTATTAAAATAGAGAAAAACCAATAAACAAAATGATATCAAAATGGCAAAATCTAAGAAAGGGAACTGAAGACATGAATTTGTAATCCCTTTGCTGCTGAGGTTTTTTCCTCCAGTGGAGAGCCCTTTTTAGGTCTCGGCTAGGCAGCACATGCGCTGTCTCGTCGAGAGATGCTGTATACAGTATTGTGGGGGAAGTTCCGCCCACTTTCTGCCCATGCTTTTGATTGGCTCAAATCTGAAATCCTGCATTCTGATTGGTTGCCGGCATATTAGTCCCGCCTCCTTCCTGCCATGACGTCATGTTTATCATTCCATGGCTATCAGCCCCTTTACTTCAGCAACTCTTTTGTTCCCCTGCCTCCCCCTGTTCCCTTCCGCAGTCTGTGACTTCTCTGGCCACCCCCACCCCCCCACCCACTCCCGTTCCTGCCTTCTTTGGCGCCCGCATTTTTGTTTACAATGCAATAGGATTCACGTAAATACGAGTCCTATTGCATTTGTAAATGCTTGTTTTTCCGATGATTGGCTAACTGAATTCGCACTATATTTTGCCTGACCTGTCCCTCTCTCGTGATTCACACGGCTGCATTACCCGGAGCGGAGCGCAAGCGCTTTCACTTTCTAAGCAGCCTACGCACTCTGCCCTGATATCCACGTGTCCACTCTGTCTCCCCAAGACCCTCGCTTCCTCATTTGTTGCAACATTCCTAATCGCTCTCCTGCCCCTATCCTCGTGTGTTTGCTATTTTTACCCCTGCCTGCTTCTCTAGTCTCCGTGTTTGCCGCCTCTCCCCTTTCTTTCACCTGTTCGTCCCCTCACTCCCCCGTGCCCGCCTCTCCATTCGCTGTGCCTGTGGTAGGAGGGGTAAAAGATGGATGCAGGGGGCAGCAGCGTGCCTGTTCCGGGAGGCGCCGGCAGCAGCAACAGGGACTTGAAGGCTCCCAAACATATGTAAAGACGGGAGCAGCAGCCCCAGCTGCACCGCCAGTACCAGAGCCCACCTCACTAGCAACAGGTCCGGCGCCAGCAGCGCCCCCCCCTAGAGCCCCCCGCAGCCTCTCCCACCCGCAGCAGTCGGCGGCCTCAGCCAGGGTCCGGCACCACAGCTTCTCGGACACCGAACGCTATTTTCACTACCGCACCATGGACCGTGCAGTCAATAACTGTTAGGGTGAGTGTATGTTTGATTTCCTTGGTTGTTCGGCACACCTTTTCCACCGTCCAGTGCAGCCTGTAGATTGTAGTGAATCCGGCGACAACTTGTAATAATAAAAAAATCTCTGTAGTTCTTGCAGTGTTTTCAGTATCCCCACCGCATCAACAAAAAGTTAGTTGTTCTTCTCCGCCATTGTCACGGGAAAAAAATTCATGGTACTGTGAGCAGAAGGCAGTACTGTTTACATATTGATAAGCAGCATCGAACACAAATATTACTCTAGGAAGAAAAAATGCTCCACTTTTTAGAAAAATCGATCCCGTTTGGTTTTCCACTGCAGCAGTATGGATTTGCACAAGAGGTTTAAAAGAACCTTTGTTCTCCTAAAATGTCTATAGCTGGCAACCATGTGCTGATGAATTAGGTATATTTGTTTTCCCATGACCCTCCTCCCCGCCCGTGTTGAAACTTGAGGTTTTTTATAACTCCGAGTACAGCATGCCCACCACGCACGCCATGTCCGGCACCGCTATCCCACTTTTTGTGCTATTGCTATCCTACGGCCGTTGGCAGGTGAGTGCCCATGGTTGTAGTGTCTGTTTCACCTTGGGGTGGCAGTTTTGCACCTTAGTTTGAGGGCGAGAGTGACTAAAGCACGTAAAGAAGATTGCTGTCAAAGGTGTCACTTGTTAAGTTAAAGGGAGTGGACGATATTCTATTGGGGCAGGGGTGGGGTGCTATCTTCGATCTATCCAATTTCACTGCCGGTTGTAGTGGTGCATGGGATGGGTGTGCTTAAATTGCTGCTTGTTCTGCTGGTGAGAGTGACAGGCGATGCACCAAAATATGTGCGTGAAGACTGAGATACAGGTTACATTACCAGAGTGTTCGAGTTAATTGGACAGTCAAGTGACTGATGGTATCTCAACGGGCCCAACCTCATTGGGTTAAGTCGTGAATATTGCCACGGTTGTTTACCTGGAACAATTAACAATTCTTTAAAACAGGGTCACTTTGCATGCTACAGCTCTTGCCGTTCAAAAAGCTTAACGCAGCTGCCTGTCTAACGTGCATATAGGAGTGAAAGGAGAGCACAGCTTATGGGTAAAAATCTTTATTCCAATTGTAGCACACAAAAATCTCAAGCACCGTCATGTGCTGCAGTTACAACTGGGAGCATCTAGTTAATTTAATGAGCTTAAAGGCATCTGGAACTAGGGAGTTCCTACAGTCTTAATAACGTGCTACCTCCCTGACAGAAAAGCGGATATCTGTGCAACATGTCTGTGCAACATGTTCAGCACACTTTGAGTAGTGCATAGATGGCATGAAGATGAAAATGCAGACAGGCAGAGTTGGATGACCCACCAGTATGGACTATAAAATTGGTGGAAGTCAAGTTTTTCCAGTAAAAAATGTTTGAAAAGTGAGAAAAGATTAGGCAATTGGTGCTAAAAAAATATTCCACCCGTTAACCCTTATTCCGACCATTGGCACTCAAAATAAATGCACCCATGAAATCCTACAGGTACTGTTTTGTACTGGCTCAAGTAGTGCCCACCCTTTTCCCACACTAACAATGGAGACCTTCATCTCTGTTCTGGAAGTCAAAAGGCAATATTTCTCTCCATGTGTTCCCATACCTGGCGTATCACGCAGTTTGGTGCTTACTTTCCCTCCATGTTAAAGAACAGTAGATGTTTCAGCACCCAGGCTAATGTGCTGTATAGCTAAATACATATAATGTCCCAAAGGCGAGACCGATTGCATTGCAAATGCTTGTTTATATTTTGGGTACTTCACGCTTAAGCCTTCATAGAATTTTTCCACCTAAGGTATTCATGCCAAATTTGCATTCTGATTTTTCCAACATCTTGGTGATTCTAAAGGCACCCAGGGTTTGGGGATTTCCCTGAAGGGCATCAAGTAATATAGCTAAATTTTGTGTTTTGGGGGAACATATGGGAAAAAGTGCTGTGCAAGAAAATGTTTGTTTTTGTTTTCTAAAATTGACATCAATGAAAGGCTTGTGCTAGGAGCCCCATCATCCCAGCTTTCAGAAACAAGCAGAGTTATATCAGACACCATTTATTTACCACAGTTTTTGCATTATTATTGGTAGTCAATTTTCCTTTCATCCTATTTGCAGTTTATTACAGAAAGCGGTGTGAAACAATGGGTAATCCCAGAGAGCAATGCATTTCTGAAAAGTAGACGAAATGCTGAATTCAGCAAGAGGCCTTTTGTGTAGATCCCTGGATGTTTTCCGAAAGAAATTAATTGTAAAACTAAAATATAATAAAAATAAATAGAAAAACATAGCAATTGGTGACAACAGATTTTATCTCATCATAGCCGATTTCCAAAAGTAATAAACCATTACATCCATCAGACCCTTCTCTTCACGAAGATATACAGGGTTCATCAAAAACACAATTCCCTAAGCCAACAACTGAGCAGCAGCTTACAATGATTTTTTTGTGTACTGACTATGAAGCAATTTATATGGTCAAATCTAATGACTAAAAAATGGGTATGAAACAAAACTATGTATTTCTGAAATGTACACAAGAAACTGAGTTTAAAAACAGGGGTAATTTCTACACCTCTTAATTTGGGGTTATTCATACAATCATGTGGTTCAGATGTCATTTTGCAAAATGTGTTTTTTCTTTCACACTGGCTTACATTTGGAAGCCAAAAATGCAGAGAAATCCAGTTGTTAATAAAATATATTCTTCTTTTGTGTATTCCCACATGTCTCTTGATAAAAATGGTCCCCCACTTATGTGGCTGGCCTCGCACCCACAACACAAAACACCCCAAAGGCATAACAGGGAGACATCACATTTCTTTACAATGTGGATAGCTGTGGACTTTGGCCCCTTGCTCAGCCACCAATTAGAGTAACCTACCAAACACAGACATTTCTGATAACTAAACACCCAGAGGAGTCCAGGGTGAGGTGACTCATATGGATCCCGCAATGTTTTCTTACACTTTAGGGGTTGCAGACCTCAAACTTAGATAAAAATATATTTTTCTCATATATCTATGAGAAAAAGTTCTGAAATCTATGGGGATCCTCAAATTTCCTACCACCCAGCATTCCTGATAAAAACAGTACCACACTTGTGTGGGTGGTCCAGTGCCTAAGACAGGATAGGCCCCAAAACACAGCCTGGACCAATCAAATTTCTCCACTCAAAACCAACCCTTTTTTTGCAATGTGGGTTGCTGTGGATTTTGGGCCTGGGTTCGGCCTCCACCCAGGAAAACCTACCAAAACCAGATATTTCTGTAAACTAGACACCTATGGGAGTCCATGGTGACCTGGCTAGTGTGGATTCTCCTACCTTTTCTTAACCCACAATGCCTTTCAAACCTCAACTTTGCCTAAAATTACTCATTTTACTTCTATTTCTGTGATGGATGCTTCCGAATCTGCAGTAATCCAGAAAATTCCTACTATCTAGAGTTCCACATTTGTCCTAATAAAAACATTACCCCACTTGTGTGGCTGGGCCTAGTGCCTGAGGCACGATCAGATTAAACGAAGAAAAATAGTACTTGCCAAGGGCTCCTATTGTCGAAAAATCTGGGGTGACCATGCGCGAAATGGGGTTTTCCTTCAGTGTTTTTATTGTTAAGTTTGACTTTTTTTTCTATTTTCATTGCATAAATAATTCTCCTAAGTTAAGACTGTCTGCTCTGTACCATATCTACCAGGGAGTTGAGCTCAGGGTAATTTAGTGACTTTAGGGTTCACTCTGACAAGTAAAGAAATGAGTTCTTGGGGTAGGTGACCACCCACCCAAAGAATTATTTAAATTCCAACAATTGTTTAATTATAATCTGCATTTAAATAACATGAGCATTGTTGCCTTTTAATTCAGTTACCCACTTGTCCATGGCCTTCAGCTCCCCATCCAGGCCAGGGCAGACCATAGCCAGAATGCACTGCATCATAGGGGTCAGGGAGCACAACTCAAGCTTCTTTTCTTGGGAGGACAAGCGAAGTTTAGTTAGTGTGTCTAGTCTTGTCCACCACCGAAGGTCCTCCCATCTTTTGCAACTATGAATTCTGAGAGGTCCATAGGCCCCATGGTGGCTCATTTACCTGGCAATGACCCGCCGAATTTTCTTCTTATAATGAAGGATTCCCTACAGAAAGTAAGAGAAGAAACAAAAAAATGTTAGGTATATGTTATTAGCAACCACACAATTAAACTGTGACTATTGTTAAGTATGTTATTATGTTAGATGTGTTAGCAACTCTCAACTGTAACAGGAATAAAATCAGTCTTTTTTTAAGTAGATATTATAAACATGTAAAACAATGGATACTTTTTCATGGCCTGATTTAGAGTTGGTAGATTTATTACTTCATCACAAACATTACTGATATCCTGTGTGCCTTATAATTGGTGCATTATAGCCTATTGAGTTTGTAATAAGAAGAACGGGATACACATAATGTTTTTGACAGTGTACCAGTTCTCCAATCGCTAATTCAGGCCATCAGTCCTAGAAATCGGAATAAACACACTATAAATTATGAACAAGACATTTTTGTTTTTTTAAATATGTACGCGCCTGATTTGGAGTTTCTCAGCTGGATTCTCCATCATAAACGTCTCTCATATTCTGTTGCCCTTATAAGATGTGTCTTATCTCCTGTATAAACAGAAGAAACCTTAATGAAATCTATATATAAACTTGTGGTTTCTGATTGCATATTTTTTTAAATCATTAATGATAATGGAGAACCTTATTGTAAAATTAGTAGGGGTATTCTTGTACAAATATTGCCTCCCTAAATTAAACAATGTCAGCAATATATAATTTACAATTTTTTTAATTACTTTTTTTACAATGTATTTAATTTAACAAAGAAAATATGGGTGTTTGCCCAAGGCGCTATGTTTTTACAGTTCTAAATTCTATGAAAGACACACAAGGTCAACACCAGGCCTGGGCGGAGTTCATGGAGTTTTGCTACGCAGAACTTCGAGAAGTGAAAAAAAACTCTGCGGAGTTCCACAAGCGGCGTAGTGCAGTGCGAACTGCTGTTCGTGCTGATCTTCCTGCCACTAGAGTAGAAATTCTCCCCGAGCGGAAGGTTGTGCTTGTTAACTTACCGTTGGCGAGTGGGGAAAAAACTCTGCTGCGCTACACGGAGCAGAGTTTTCTGCACTCCAGTAACTCCGCAGAGCACGGAGTGCAGAAAACACTGCAAACTCCGCGAACGGAGTGGAGTTTACCGCCCAGGCCTAGTCAACACTACATGCCAATTTCTAATATCTTGGATAATGATTTATATTAGGCCATAAATAGATTTATAATAGCTATCACTTATAGATAATGACAATATTTTAACATTACTTATTATTTTCTTAATTCTATCACAAACTTACACACAAAAATATTTTTAAATAGCATGGGATATAAGGTGCTTACCTGACTCTCTTCTGGACCGAAATAGCTGGCTGTAGTGTGTCAGACCTCCTCCACAAGTATTTCCACTACCTCTGGGGTGACTTTGGGGGGCCTGTCACCTGTACCTTGTTGGGTTCTAGCTGCAGAAACTGAGAAGCAACTGTTGAACGGGTCTGCTTCACTTGATGGGTAGGAGGCAATTGACAAAATAGCCCTCAAAAAGTGCTCATAAATATGATACAAATATAAGTCAATGTATGCATATACGTTGAATGACAGATTCCGTCAATAAGGTATCATTGTAATAAATGTGTGGCTTGTTGACGGAAAAGGTATGCACAGATTCCAATTGAGGGGCTGATTCCGATTCGGGCCGGAAATCTCTCCGACCGAGCCGGACCCGGAGAGATTTCCGACCGAATCGGACCCGTGCAGCCCGACCGAACGAGTACGATGCGCACGTATGCCATCGGACTCGAATAGGTCGGACTCCCATTGAAGTCAATGGGAGCCGGTCGTACAACGCGTACGCGGGCTCCCATTGACTCAATGGGTGCGAGGCGGACAAGGGCGCCCCCTACAGCGTGTACGCGGCGAAGCGACTCGCGCCGTACATGCACAGGTAGGGGGGACCCATGGGTCCCCCCTGTGTGCGACTCGCGCGGCTATGCGTACAGGGGGTCCGACACGGACCCCCAAAGTACGGCTCCGACTGCTCTTTCGAGCCGGAGTGCGCGGCTCGGTCGGACTGCTCGCGGCGCGCATCGTACTTACCCGGCCGGGGAACGTCTCCATTGCGCGGTGCGAGTCGAGTCCGAGCGAGTCGGTCGGTGCGGTTAGACCCGGGAACGAGTCGGTCGGAGCGGTCGGGATGCCCGGACGAGTCGGTCGGCGATTTCGCATCGTACTCGCTCGCCCGGACGCGCGTACGAATCGGTCGGGCAATAGGGCTCCGAATCGGATCCGGTTAAGCCGAATCCGATTCGGAGCCCTACCGGCCGAGATCGGAATCGGCCCCTAAGTGTCCGTCCTCCATGACCGATGGGTCAGGCATCTGCCATGTTTGTTCCACCACCATAACACAACATTTTCTGCACAACGCATATGCCTGACAATATGGCGGATGGGTAGTGCTGTACTGATGCAAAGATCTGTCAGCCATGACATTACTTCTGTCAATAGCAAGAAGAACGCCTACAATAATAACTATACATGTACACCATACACAATGTAATGAATGTTACAGTAGGAAGATTTTTTTTTTAAATGGTAAAAAAATTACACAACATACATACAATGATGTAAGACATAAAAAAAATATAAAAATAAATAATAATGAATTTCTAAGTCAATTTACTCAATTATGATATTAGGTTTTGGGTGCATTCTTAAGGGTTTACTCATGGAAACAGAATGACAATATTTATTGATACAAACAAATATAATGAATAATAAAAATATAGTTTTTGAAAATGTTAAAATTTTTCAAACTTTTCAGTGTACTTGTCCTCCTCCGTAAATGATTTGATTAATATGGACAATACCCATGTCTTCCCAAATAATAATAATGATCCATTTGACTCATATTTTTCAGATATGTTCATCCACCAGCCCAATGAAGTAGGGGATGGATACCTCAGTGAGCAGAAAGAGAATTCAAACCACGGTTGATCTGGCAGTCATGCAGGAAAGGCACATCATTAGACTGCACAAGCTGAATCAAGGCAGTTTAGAAGCCTTATCTTTGCAGTTTCACTCACAACTTTTTCCAGACTTTAAAATCCAGACAGCCTTTCCACCTATTGTGAAGATAATGCGATTTTACATTTCTGTGCCACTGGCTCCTTCTAGTACACTGTAAGTGACTCCAGTGGGATATCATAGCCAACTTTCTGAGCTGTCCTCAGCCAAGTCCTCAATGTTATATTCAGGTGTATGAATGACTTCATCTAATTTCCTATAGATAGTGGTACATTTAACAACATCAAGGCCAAGTTCCATGGTTTTGGAGGAATATCACATTTGTTTGTGTCATAGGTGGAACACATGTTGCATTGGTGCCACATCATGCCTGGGAGAAAGTGTACCACAGTCTAAAACATTCCCACTCCATCAATGTGCATACAAGATTTTTACATCATCAGTGTGGGTGCAAGTTTTCCTGGATCCACCCATGATTCACTAGTGCTACGCAACAGCTCCATTCCACAACGGATGGCAGACTTTGCATTAAGGAGTGTCTGGCTTTCTGGTTAGTAGTATTTGGATACCTGTGTGAATTGCTATGTGCATGTGTGTAGTTCAAGATATATTTTAATAAATTTCTTCTTTTTCATTATATTTCTCGGGTGACTCACTTATCCCAGTCAAGCTTGGCTTTTAACCCCACTAAGGAACCCAACAATGTCAGGAGAAGTACACTTCAATGAGGCCCATGTACAAACAAGGAGGGCTCTGGATCGGGCTTTTGGGCCAATCGGGGCACTGTGCCATTGTCTGGACAAAACCGGAAGGCCCTCCTCTACTTTCCTGGAAGGTCTGCAAAATAGCTGTTTTATGTTGTATGCTGCACAACATTGCACTGCGTGGAAACATGCCCTTCATCCCTAATTATGACTATCAGTGGGAACCCCAGAGTGATTTTGTTGAGATGGGTCAGCAAGATAACAGTGATGAGGATGAAAGCGGTGACCTCAGGTGTGAGCTTATTGAAAACATACTTGCCTGATGGTAAGTGGCATAAATTATTAATTCACTGTAAAATTACATATATGGACATCCTGAAAATGTATGTAACCTGTCCTGTATTGTGTTGTTTTAGTATTTAACATGATAGTTTTCTTTTTGCAGCAAAGTATTTCTTATGTTACAATGTCAAGTAGTGATTGATGTACTGTTTTGCAGAAGAGTAGCTCCCTTACAACAAAAAAATCAATCAGTCTTATTGCAAGTGTATTATTACATGTGTAAATTGCAAGAGGTGGTCCATTATATATTTATTACTGTGAAGAAAATGAAGACTTACTGATGGGGTTAACCTCTCCTTCATCCATGCTGACCAGGACCTTGAAAGAGAAAGTAAAGACATTAAAATAATTAAGGACAAGGGAAAACAGACCACAGACAATCAACTGATAGGAAAGAAAGCCTCTCTTCTACTTCTCAACAGAGACACCAGTGGATGACGCCACAGAAAGGAAAAGCATGACAGGGAAGAGGAGGCATATAGCATGGAGGAAGACCATGGAGTTATAGAATCCCCAAGAGAACCCAGACCTGAAAAAGACGGCAGTAGATGACAGGGAGAACGCTGCGGCATGCAACTCTTCAAAGCCAAGCTCTTACCAACCCCAGGACCGAACAAGCATCAGGCTCCTACGATATTCGAAGAGGAGCATGGCTTCACCAGGCAGGGATGCTAAGGATCAGGTGCAACTACAAATACCCAATGAATTTATCACCTCAGCCTCCTGCCCTCACAGAGAAACAACCCCTAATTTCTCTAAGTCTGTGAATAAATAGACTTAAGGAAAAGAAAAAAGTCTTGTCCCTACTGCTGTTTGTGGCCAAACACCAACAATTACCTTTGTGACAAAGGTCACAACCTGGAAAAATAAACACAGACACATTTGGGGCTACTCACAAAGGTTACTTACACTCATGAGTAATTTACACGTGTAAATTACTCTTATACTTTTGAATAACTTTACTGCTTTTGCCAATTCACAAACTCTGAGTGTAAAGTTGCTCAAAAGTGTAGATTTACATGTCTCCACACCCAGAAAAAGGAGGTGGAGCCAGATTTACGAGTATAAGCTACAACTGCCAAAAAGAAAAACTAGTAAGCCCAGCACCACACATGGCCAACCACTAATAAAATAGCACACTCCCATAGAAAATAATGGAGACAGGTACATAAACTATAACCCCTCAGGAAATGTCACATTAAATTAAAAATAGTTTAAAATATATTTCAACGTATATATATATATATATATATATATATATATATACTTGTATATATACATATATATATACATGTATATATACATGTATATATACATATATATATATATATAAGTGGCTGTGTGTAAAATGTAGGTATTCATTAATTATAACATTTTCACAACCCTTTTTGAATGTATAATTTAATGCAAAATTAAACATTAAACTATAATTAAACTGCTTTCATTAATTCTAGTTTGGCTTCTACTGAAGGCTTCAGATCTTCTGTCCTCAGGCAGAGTGGCCAACACAAATGATGATGATGATGATACAGATCTGGATGTTTGACTTTTGAATAAAAAATACAATATTTACTTTACGTTACTGTAAAATAATTTTTTGTTTCATTATAATGATTACTTATTTTTGAGGCATGTTTTAGTGATGGGTTGATGGATTAGTATTTCAAAATATAACATATTTCAAATAAAGATCCAATTGAGTTTCCTTGCACATTAGAAACTTCATAATATGGTGACATGTTTTTATAATCACATTTTCTATTAACACTACCATGCGAATTTTGATTTCAGATGTTGACTGAAGCTGTATCCAATGAAGTCACATCAAAGTCAGACACATTTGCCACAAGGTCCGGCTGATGTTCTAAAGGTCTTGGAAGTTCAAAAAAGTTCTAAGTCCCTACTCTCTAGAGTTTCTGGAGCAGCTCCTCTTGGTCACTTCAACGACTATCAGGACCACAGAGACCAGCAATTAGGTTCCAGGATGCTCTTCAAAAGAGGCCACAAGCATGGTCTAGCCCGGTTCCAATTGCTACTGGTCAGCTGGGCACTTAAGGAAAAAGGTGTGTTGTGTTGTGTCTATGTAGACACACAGGAGATCAGCCAACTTGCCCTTTAAGTCCACCTTTTTGTCATGGGCATCCAGGAGCCCAAGTGCGACACCCTAGCTGTGCCCTCCCCCACCTATTGTGGCGCATAGTCAGGGAGGGTGCATGAATGATGCTCTAGGCGCTGACATAGGATTCAACACTCACATAGAACTCTATGGTGTGGATGTCAGACTGCTAGGAAGCATGTACGCGTGGTTTAACACCTGTCTTTATGTATTGCCAATCTATGTTCTTGAGCAGTGTCAGTGTGGGGCTATCTTGAATGTCAAGACTACGTTTCTCAACATGCTCCCAGCCATCACAGGAAGCATTGGGTGAACAGGTGACCAGCGGTCATCCTGGATGTAAAAGGCTTATAAGCCATGCACAAAGTTGGCGCCCCTGTTTGGCATTCTACCCTTGATGGAAGACGGTCCCATGAGACTCAGTTCGTCCTTCCAGATAAGGCCTCTGTCCTGAAAACCCTTTGAGAGATCATCCCATCCAGCACAGGAGAGAGACCTGCACGGCAGCAGCAATCAAGGTGGAAGCCGCTGCAGCTCCCTGACATGCATCGCATCGCATCCCATCGTACAGCTAAGTGCACCAGGGACATTCAGCGTGTGCTTGATGTGCTACGCACATTCAGACTGCCTTCTTTCGCTCCCGATTGCCGCTAGTGCCAGCGCGCTTCAAGCGCTTGCTTTAATGTTGGCGCTCCTATGAGGCATTACACTGAGAGCCTCAATGCCTCTCAGTGTTTAAATGTGCTCACACCATTGTCGAGCATTTGAGGGACAGTATGCCATTTGCTGAACTTGTCAGCAAACCCGTGCTACGAGCGCTAGCTAGCATTGGGTGACATTACGCTTTGGGCCTCATACTGGCCAGTTGCATTGAGTGTGCGCTTCCGAGACTTTATCATTGGACATGACTGAATTGCACTATGCATGACTGAATGCACTTTTGCATCCGCGCACAACTAGTGAGATACCTGAGAGTCAAAGTGACTGAGGGTTGCGCATGACTGACTGAAAGCTGTGGCAGTGAAGTGGCACAAACACAGCCTCCATTGGAACCACCAAACAACCTGGCACAGTAAGGGTTCCATTCCGATGGTAAACTACTAACCAGATGTGGAAAGAGTGATTATCCGAGCTCCTCCGCTATATACAGCGATACATCCAAAAACTAATAATCCCTGGGTCGTGCAATACCAACCTGAATACACGTAGCCTCCAGAGACGCATCAGGCGACATACCACAAGGTATTCCAGATCCCCGACCTCATCAGTAGGCTGGTTTTATTATTTTATCCACACCCTCATTCCCTTGGGTGAGCTACTAGGTGAACAGTACCATTTGTTTGCCTCGCAGAACACTAAAGGAAGTGGATGGAATGTCCTCTCACCATTGCACCTGCTAGCCCAGGATAGAAGGTAAGTGCAGGCTGTGAGTGTGCGCAGGCATCTAACATTTTTTGTTTCTCTTGGGTAAAAGTGAGAGCAAGTCCACTCCTTCAGTCGTCAGGTTCAGGTTTCACCTGTTCTTCTGCAGGGCCAGAAAGTGTTCTGAGGAGCTGGCTGGGGGTGGAGGCCCACTTTTGTACAGTTGAGTAGCTGGTGGGTGGGAGTGAGTCTTGTGCACCATTGAGGAAAAAGTTCCCAGGGACAACCCAACCTACTTTTTCAGCACATCCAGTTTGCTTTACTGCAACCTGGCCCAGAATGCACTATTCGAATGGCAATCCATGATGGCACAGGCTTCTGCCCTTAGAGGGAGCTTGTGTCAGGGGTGTGTTTCGGGAAATTATGGGGCATATTAGCAAGACCGGCGATAAAATTATCGCCGTTTTAGCGGATGGAAACTGCCGCTAAAACGGCGATAATGGGCTTGCTAATATGCGTTATAGAATTCCAATAGAAGCCCAGGTTAGATGTCCTGCACATCTAACCTGGGCTTCTATTGGAATTCTATAACGCATATTAGCAAGCCCATTATCGCCGTTTTAGCGGCAGTTTCCTGCCGCTAAAACGGCGATAATTTTATAGCCGGTCTTGCTAATATGCCCCTATGTGTGTTGTCCTTCTAAGGTACACCAAACTGGTCTGTTCTGGGACCAGTTCCACCCCTCCATTGAGTCAGAGCAAAGTTAACTGCTATATTCCCGGGATCTAAAGGATTCACCCTCCCTGCTCTCTCCTTACACTAAACTATGAATGGCCATACCTCATCATTGGTCCTTTGTAGTAAATTAAAATCCTGAACCTTCCCAGCTGCTCTTACTGTCCTGTCATTTAACCTAACCTAACCCAAAGCCCATTGTGTCACCAGGTCTTTGCTCTGGGAGAGGGTTTTACACCTAATTAAGATCAAGCACTGGCAGGGCAGCTGCTGGCAGACTAATGCAAGTTAGCCTTCAGGAGCTTCACACAGGGAAAAGGTAATATTCTAAAAATTATGATTCCTAAATATTCATTCAAATCCAACTTCACCATTGAATTGAATATTTGAACCGCTTCTCTAGCTTGTCCCAAACCTGAGATAACAAAATTAATGTTTAAATCTGCACTCTAATTTTCCTTTTAGAACAGCCAGATCTTTCCACAGTGAAAATAGCTTTTTGGGGGCTTGTCACTGTATGGACATGCTAACATTAAACCTCTACATTTCCCATTTTTAAATACTAGGGACCCTACCTTGTGGCCTAAAAGGCCTACTTAGCGGTGACTTTGTAGTATTTAAAAGAAAGATTTTCCTTGTGAAAGAGGTTATTTTGGCAGGCTGGACTACAGTGTACACTGCAGCAGTCAGGCTACATTGGTATGCCTGAAGCTATGTTTTCCTTCTCACATTAGTGGATGGCACAATATGCACTGCAGTCCACTAGTGACATTTAACTTTCCATGCCATGGGTGTAGTTTCTACACCATATACTAATACTAAGAGAGTTCAACATTTCAGACAGGGATTAGCCAACTTTGACATGTTTGGGGGTCATAGCACATACACATGGCACTGGAAGGCAGTCCCACTGCGCAGAGTCTACAAATCTGCAATAAAATTCAGCAAAGAAATGGTGGTGACAACATAAAAAGGGGCATTTTCTCACAAACACACTCTATACGTTTTGATAGCATAACATAACATAAGCTGGGGCAGTTGGTGGAGGAAAATAAATTCACTGTTTGATCATGAATAATGCTTTATTGTGATTTAATGATGATGTGAAGTCCTATATTCAAATATCAACTTATTCCAAGAGAATCTATTAAGTTCCGATGATGACTAAGACACAATCAAACCAGAGATGAAGTAGTGCAAAGAAGAAAATACTAAGCACCTATGATCTGGGATGTCATCCCTGTATCCATTCTCACCACAGCCTCAGACCAATTTAGGGAAAAGTTGAAGGCACAGCTGTTTAAATATTACTACATTAGTATGAAGTAACAGTCCACCTCTGCCTCAGAACCCAGCTTCTCCTCCAATCACCTTTTCACTGTATTATTGCCCAATGGCCCTGTACTGCACCCTGGTGCCTTTTGGCTACATTAACACTCTACAATTGCCACATACATATATACTACATATGTGTTCTTTTTATTTCCAGGATTAAAGCTTGTACCCCACCCCCACATAAAAAGAGAGGCTGCAGAATGTGACTGTCTCTTGCTCTGTGACTAGACCAACGTGTGGCCTATTTGCCTATATGAGGAAAAAATAAAAACAAAAACAAAAATAATAAAAAAGTATTATGCCTGAAAAGCTGTGCCTAGTGCAAGGTTCTGAAAGTAGCTTGGAAAAGTATTATGAATTCCAAACAGTTGGAAATTTGCACTAATGACAATTCTTTGGCTGTAGATTTTTGACTATATTTAAGAACTGTCAACAATGTGTTTATATATGCTTTGTGAAGGTTGTTAATTGCTGTTGTGTTGATATGTGACAGGAAGACATGTAGGTACAGGTTTAGAAAGAAATAGCTGCATTGTGCTACAGGGAGAGAGCAGCATAGAGCCACATTTATTAAATATGCCCTGCTGCTGCTGTTAATCCCTGCACTAGTTCTCTTTAAGGCTGCCTAGCTCGACACACACACACCTTTGCCCCAAAGTTCAAAGGTGTGTGTGTGTGTGTGCTGTCTATCATAGATTTGGTACTAGAACAATACTGTACCAGTACAAAATCTTTCGCTTATGCAATTATTTTTAGCATTTCCCACATTGGATGTGTGCTGTACAGTCAAGCACACATGTAATGTTTGAAATGTTAAGAGAACTTAAAACATGTCTATGACTTCGCACCTGTCTCAAGGAGATGCATATTATGAAACAAAGCAAGGTCTCACAATCTTTGTAGACCTGGTATTGCATCACAAAATGATGGTGGTAGCGCTGGAATGCCCCAGTGCCTCCCATCAATTGCCTCGCTGTGACGCAATGCAGCACTATGCAGTGCAAAGTGTTTTTTTGTGCTATAAATCTCAACTTTCCATTGCAATAAAGTTCTGCGCTGGGAAGTAAATACCATATCAAGACTCCGTGCTTCTTTTTGACACTTTACATCACTTTACATTATTGCAAAGCCTTGGTAAATTTGCTTTGTAGTGTACTTATCTGTTGTTTGATCTCTTTGCCCTCTCCGATACATTGGTTTTCAACTTCTTGGAGAGATTGTGTCCCATTATTGTTTACCTATGCTGTAATTCATAAGAATTCCCCTGCAGAGTCCACAGGTCAGAAATACAGTTGTGGAGCTCAGAGGTTTTGTAGCTGCTTGATACAGCCTACTTACCCCAGCACTATATCTCTCCACACTACAAAAAGTGGTTGTGGTAGGCCCTGGTAGCACTCAATACACATGGTGACAAATGCTATACAATGTGGATTGTGATTGTTGTTGACCTTCCACTACTGCTTATACTTTGCCACATTTATTTCACAAGTAAGCAGGGCCGGCTCTAGGGCGGTGCGATCAGTGCCACAGCATTGGGTGCTGACTTTAGGGGGGCGCTGTGTTTTCAAGTACAATATAGTTTTAAAAGCACCTGCTGCTGCCTTCCTTGTCTCCAGCAATTTTCTGGTGATTAATGTTCCTGCTGCAGAGAGATCTGAGTTTTGTCTAGGGGAAGTTTTGACTCATTAAGTTGCACAGGAGATTAATATGCCTGCTGCAAAGCACGTGTACCATGCAGATCACAAAGTGTATGTAATGTAAATAGGTCATTACGTTACTGCTTCTGTCTGAGAGGCCCTTTTGTTACTTGCAGTTTATAAGTTTAAATCTTATTAGAACATTGGAATGTGGAGCACTCCATTGAATACAATGGAGTGCTCCGAGCTTCTACGGGCCGGTAAAGGCCCGCAGAGCAACATTCCAATGTTGCTTTTGTTCACAGCTATTGCTGTGAACAAAGGCCTCTCGGAGCTCGAGGGGATTTATACCCCCACGGGCTCCGAGAGGCCTTTGTTTTATTTGTTAGAACATTCTGCCCTCTAGTGGCAGAATGTTCTAATAGCCTTATAGCCCTTCGTAGCTGGGCTATACTGGCTATTAAAGTCCTGCTCCCTTGTTAAAGGCCCGAGCCTTCGGCTCGGGCCTTTAACACTGGAGTGGGCCTTTAATAGCCGGTATAGCCGCTACGGTGGGCTATAAGGCTATAATATAGAACAGTGAGCTATTAACTATCACCAAAGAGCTGCATGCAAACTGCGAGGTATAGATTAGAGTGTTATGATTTTTCCCCCTAGTCTTTCATTATCCTAATGTTGCAAAAAGGGTTCACTTGGGTAGAAATCAATTCTTATTAGTAAAGCCAACCCCTAACCATGGTGTTAAGTTTTAAAATCTGAGTTTGTGACTTTTCCAGGCCAAGCACTCTTAAACTATACTGGCTACCAGTAGGGGTGACTTGTGACTCCTACACCTTGTAGTCCTCTGTCTGTTGTAACATTTCCTATACGCTGATTTACACACTTATGATTCATTGTCTTTGTGTAATGTGTATGTGATGTAAAATGCTCTGACACCTTACTCTGGTATGAGTGGCGCTATAAAACAAAAGAAATGCATAAGAGAGAGAGTGATTATGGAGACTTGAGGGTGTAGGAGAGTAGGATCTGCTTCACATGGGTACCCCCACTTTTTGCTGATGCTTCACTGTTTTTCGACATTAGTCTGGCTGGGGCCCTGCTAATCAGAACCCCAGCCTAGCTGCTTCCTCTCTAAAATGGTTTCCATGTGCCTTAGGCACATCACTGATTGGGATCTGGAGTGCCCTTATAAGTCCCTAGTATATGGTATACTATGTACCAAGGGCATAGGTACCTCAGAGGCCTGCCAGGGGCTGCAGCATGTATTATGCCACCCCTGGAAGGCCATCCAAACTGACACCACAGGTCTGCTACTGCAGCCTGGGTAAGGTGGTGCATGCACCCCTTACTGTGATATAGGTTACCTATATCACGAAATACATACACACATATAAACCTATAAGTCACTCCTAAGGCAGGCCTTATCAATCCTAAAGGCAGAGTGCGTGGTTCCTATGTGAGAGGGTGCCCCTGCGTGAGCAGGGCCCCTCTGCAGCGTTCGGAGACCATCTCTGATGCTGTTTGTAGTGCAGCCTGACCATATACTCTTAAGCGCATTATATCCTCGCGGTAAAATGCTAACTTTGGAATGGCTGCACCTAAACATGTCGTGTTTGGTGTCAAACATCTTGGAATACTACCCCCCGCCAATTCTGGCGGCGGGGGTAGCATTCCACCCTTCTAGAGGGAAAGACATGTTAACCCTGACTAACCCGGTAACTTCTCTCCAGAGCCCTGGCATCACAAAATGGATGCTGCTGCCACAGACACGAGTCTGGCCTCCTGCTGCTGGACGAAACTCCGGCAGGGGAGGCCTGGACAATAGGTTTCCTGTCCCAGGGAGGTGTGACCACCTCCCCAGACAGGATAATGTGTATTGGGGCTGGGCGGGAGCACCATCTGTGTGCTTTGAAGTCCTGCACTGGGGGCACATTTGGTGTCCCTGTGCATACCCCAGTTCAAACCGGATCAGGGGCTTCCAGCCCCTGCTTTGGCGCGAACTGGACAAAGGGAAAGGGGTGTAGCCACCCCTCTGCCCTGACCCACCCATAGGTGGGGCCACAGAGTAGTCCAACCCCTATCTTTAGAATAAAGGTAGGAACCCAGTCCTTAGGACTTTAGATTATACCTGGACGAAACTCTGAAACTGAATCCTGGACCTTCGACGCTCTACGACAAGATTAGAGGACTGAAGAATCTCCCTTGGGGTCAAGGAGTGACTCCCCTGCTTGGCAGGCACCAAAGAAGCATCTGTCCGGTTCGCATTTCTGAAGCTCCCGTCGGACGCCGAAGTCATCGCATCACCAGAGGTAGATTCTCAGACTTCCCCGAAGCTACCCTGAGTCCCCAGCAAAGCTGAGGCCCGTGGCTATCGTGGGTGACTTGAGACCGTGACCCCTGGACACCGAGCACATTTGCAAGTGCACCATCTTCTGGGTCTCCCAAGAAGTCGTGCTTTGGGCTCCGAGTAGCCCTAGCCTCCAGCACCACCTGCACCGAAGATCACTGGCCCCCACTCCACGAGTGTCCTGTAAGCCAGCTCCACGTGCGGCGTCACGAGGCTCCTTCGCGGTCGCTAGCCCGTTGGCTAGTAGCCCTTAACGAAGGCCAATCCTTTCCTTACTTGGCATCCTGGTTGCTCCAGGCCTGCCCTCACTTACCCTCGCTGGGTGAGTTCCACAGACCTTGCTGGTCTGCACCATCGACGATCTACATCTTACTCGAGACTTGCCGTTGCCAAGGCTTGTTGGGTCCAATCCGGTCGCCGACACCTCAGCACTCGACAGACATCGTGTACCAGCCCGAATCCTGCTCCTGGTCGCCGACAACGCCTCCCGGACCTCGTGGCTGAAGAGTCAAGACAACCGTCAACGCACCTGAAGCACTCGACATCGGTGGGCATCTGTCCATCGCCTTCCTGGTCACTGGCTAGTGACCCAGACTCTGTCCCCTCTGCTTTCAGGTTCACCAGAACTCCGATCCACTCTTGGATCCACCCGGACACTTTTCTCTTGGCCGCCAGCAGCACTTTGCAGCAGATCGCCATTCGAATCGACGACGAAACCCGACCCCGAAAGGCACCTATGCACCCGGCTTCCCTGGGTGAGGTAACACGAGTACTCCGGTGCTCCCGTGGGTAGAGACTCTTCAAAGTCCTAGATCTCAAAGGGTTTTGTCCTAGTCCTCTTTTAAGTGTCCCTTTTCTATACTTTCCCGATCCCGACTTTCTCCATAGAAGTTAACGGCGTATCGCGGTTGTGTATTTACACTGCACGCGTCTCCCGTGGGTCCCCTGTGTCACTACCTTGGGTGGTTCCTTGTGGTCCAAGCACTTCTAGAGGCTCTAGGCCTAGTGTCTAGTTCAGTCGTGGTTCGCATACCACTTTATTGGTATATGGTTTGGTACGCCCCTAGGGCCCAAACGTGTATTTGTGCTATTACTGTGATTTAATATCTTATAACTTATGTATTTCGAACTCTAGCCTCATAAAGAGACTAGAGGGGTGTGTTTAGCAATAAATACATATATTTTGAATATATACCTGGTGTGGTGCTCTTTCATTTGGTCACTCAAGAGATTATAGACTGGTAAAACAAGCTGCTTTACATTCCTTCAAGACTTAGCCTGAAGGCTGCTCTCCATAGCTACCACTAGGATAGCTTTCAATAAGGTTGTCTTTAACCTATCTCCAATAAGGGGTTGTTTGGACTGGTGCAAGGTGCCCACTATAATTAGTGGACAGCATATGCCAGGCCAACTTCTCACATTGGTGTGCAGCGTGTGGGATTCCAGCTTGCTATTGTTTTACCAGATAATCTCAATTGAATTGATCAACTGAAAACCACTAAAGGTACCTAAGGTACATATAATTTAAGCTTAGAATAACAGTAAGTTCTACTGAACTTAGAGTTGTGTGTTAAGGGATAGCACAACCCTTTCTACAACTCAAGAGAGTTTAGTAGGCCACACTAGAGTAGGTAGTGCATACACCACACCACACTAGTAATGTCTTTAAGGGCAGGATCCAAAGAATCCTTGCAGGAAGCCATTGAGCTTCCACCCTCCAAGTATGATACACTCCCATTCTTGGAATTGAGAGCTTTATGCAACTTGAGAAAAATAAGGACAGGCCAAAGCCCCACCACCCAACACCTCAAGGAGTTGTTGGTGGCTTATGACCTTAGTAAGCCCTTGGGGACTGAAGGGGTAGGAGCTGAGGGTGGGGCAGAAGATGAGGATGGGACCAGGGGTACCAGTACCCCCAGCCCCCTCTGAAACTGACCAGGAGGGCGACAATGGCCCTGACCTGGATAATCCAACCCCTCCTGAGGAAGAGGAAGAGGAGGATCAGAATGATGCTCCCTTTGTCCCCCCAGGAAGGATTGTGAGTGTGCCCAGAAGGTCTAGATCTTCTTCTCAGGAGTCTAACCACTCTGGCACCTCAATAGGGAGCTCTGTCTCATCTCATAGGAGGGAATCCTCTCATGAGAGAAGAAAGAGGCTGGTTCAATATGAGGAAGCTCAGCTTGAACTCAAAAAGAAGCAACTAGCCATAGACAGGGAGTCCCTAGATCTCTTTAGAGAGAGAAGAAAGTTGGGACTAGAGTCCCATGGTGGCAGCCATATCCCTAGAGATAGGGAAAGGTCCTATGACCATAGGAACCTGAGCAAGATTGTCCCTCCCTATCAGAATGGGGATGACATCCACAAGTGGATAACTGCTCTAGAGAGGGCCTGTAAGGTACAGAAGGTCCCTCAGGAGCAGTGGGCAGCAATCTTGTGGCTCTCCTTTGCTGACAAAGGTAGAGATAAGCTCCTCACTGTTAGAGAGGAGGATGCTGATAATTACAAGGTCTTGAAGAGTGCTCTTATTGATGGGTTTGGCCTAACCACTGAACAGTACAGGTTGAAGTTCAGAGATACCCAAAAAGCACAGACTCAAGACTGGGTAGACTATGTGGATTGTTCTGCCAAGGCTCTGGAAGGCTGGTTGATGGGCAGTAAGGTGTGTGACTTCTCAGGATTGTACAATCTGATAATGAGGGAGCAGATTCTTAATAACTGTCAAAATCAGCTGTTGCATCAATACCTGGTAGACTCTGATCTGACCTCTCCCCAAGAATTGGGAAAGAAGGCAGACAAATGGGTCAGAACCAGGGTGAAGCAGAAGGTACAGAACCAAGGTGGGGAAACCAAGAAGCAAGATGCTAAGAACTCTGAAAAGGGTGGGGAGAAGGGTAAAGATCAAAAGTCTTCATCAGGCCCCCAAAAATCTTCTTCTGGTGGGGATTCACAGTCTACCAAAGGGAAAGGCCAAAGAAAACCATGGTGCAAGGTCTGTAAGCAAAAGACCCACTGGACCAGTGATTGCACCAAGTCCAAAGACTCCAGTCCAGCACCCACCAATGCCCCTAAGGCACCTGTTCCCCCTAGTACAGTTGGTGGGAGTGCTCCAGCCAAGGGTTTAGTAGGGTTCACCCTGGGTACTGAGTTGGGCTCTGACCTAGTCAGAGAACTGACTCAGGCTGTGTTAGTCTGTGATGGAGGCATGGATGTGCCCTCCTCTATGAGTCCCAGTAATCTGGGCAAGTACAGACAACAGCCTTTAATCAATGGACGTGAGGCTTTGGCATTTAGGGACACAGGGGCAAGTGTCACAATGGTGACACAAGACCTTGTGCTTCCTGGGCAAGTTATGCTTGGTGAGATGTACCAAGTGACCAATGCTAGCAATGTCAGAACAGACCATACTCTGGCAGTTGTTAACTTCTCCTGGGGAGGGGTAACTGGCCTTAAGAAGGTTGTGGTAAGTGCAAACCTACCAGTCGAATGCTTGCTTGGCAATGACTTAGAGACTTCTGCTTGGGCAGAAGTGGAGCTCAGGACCCATGCAGAAATGCTGGGGATCCCTGCAGATGTGTTTGCTGTGACCAGGTCACAAGCCAAAATGTCTAGCACTGAACAGGCCTTGGATTCTGGAAGAATGGACCAAGTGCCTTCCAAGAGGAGGAGTAGTAGGGTTAAGGCAGTGCCTTCCCCTTGGCTCAGGAGGAAGATCAGTCCCTTGAGGGGGATGATCTCAGCCCTGAAGAAGGAACTGTCCCAGAGGAACTTGAACCTGACCAGGTTGAGTTCTTGGGGACAGGGGGACCTTCTAGGGCAGATCTGAGCCAGGAGCAGCAGAGCTGCCCCTCCTTGAACCCCTCAGACAGCAAGCTGCTGCTGAGGCTGCTGGGAAAGCTAGTGGTCCCCATACAGTGTATTGGGATGATGGACTCCTGTACTCAGAGAGTAGAGACCCCAAGCCTGGTGCTACCAGGAGGTTGGTAATACCTTTGAAGTTCAGGGGCTTCCTATTGACCCTAGCCCATGATATTCCCTTAGCAGGTCACCTGGGCCAGAACAAGACTTGGGACAGAATTGTCCCTCACTTTCACTGGCCCCACATGTCTGAAGACAGCAAGGAGTTTTGTCGCTCCTGTGTAACCTGCCAAGCCAGTGGCAAAGCAGGTGGCACTACAAAGGCCCCCTGATACCACTACCTGTGGTGGGGGTGCCCTTTGAAAGGGTAGGGATTGACATTGTTGGTCCCATGGATCCCCAAACAGCCTCTGGGCACAGGTTTATCCTGGTGGTAGTGGATCATGCCACCAGGTACCCAGAAGCTATTCCCCTCAGGACCACTACAGCACCTGTGGTGGCAAGGGCCCTCCTGGGAATCTTCTCAAGAGTGGGCTTTCCTAAGGAGGTAGTATCAGACAGGGGTGCTAACTTCATGTCTGGGTACTTAAAAGCAATGTGGAAGGAGTGTGGAGTGACTTATAAGTTCACCACACCCTATCACCCACAATGCAATGGTTTAGTTGAGAGATTCAACAAAACCTTGAAGGGCATGATTAAAGGGCTCCCAGAAAAGCTTAGGCGTAGATGGGACATACTCTTGCCCTGCCTTTTATTCGCATATAGGGAGGTGCCTCAGAAGGGGTTGGTTACAGCCCTTTTGAACTTCTGTTTGGCCACCCTGTGAGGGGTCCACTGTGCTTGGTGAAGGAAGGATGGGAGTTACCTCTCAAGCCCCCAAAGCAAGATATAGTGGACTATGTACTTGGTCTCCGCTCCAGGATGGCTGAGTACATGAAAAAGGCAACCAAAAACCTTGAGGCTAGCCAGGAACTTCAAAAGGCCTGGCATGACCAAAAGGCTGTTCTGACTGTTTACCAGCCAGGACAGAAGGTGTGGGTGTTGGAGCCAGTGGCCCCAGCAGCTCTCCAAGATAAATGGAGTGGACCCCACACTATTGTTGAGCAGAAGGGTGAGGTCACTTACTTAGTGGACCTAGGAACACCCAGGAGTCCCCACAGGGTTCTCCATGTCAACAGGTTAAAACCATATGTGGACAGGGCAGACATGGGCTTGCTCATGGCTACTGATGAAGGGCAGGAGGAAGAGAGTGACCCACTCCCTGACCTGCTCTCACAGAACCCTGACGATGGGTCAGTTGATGGTGTAGCCTTGGCAGGCAGCCTCACTACCCAGCAACAAACTGATTGCAGGCAAGTCCTCAATCAGTTTCGACATATGTTTTCACTGACACCCAGTCAGACCACCTGGTGCACTCATGAAGTGGACACTGGGGACAGTCTGCCTATTAAAAACAAGATTTATAGGCAACCTGACCATGTCAGGGACTGTATCAGGACTGAAGTCCAGAAAATGTTGGAATTGGGAGTAATTGAACCCTCAGATAGCCCTTGGGCTAGTCCAGTAGTCCTTGTACCGAAACCTCACACCAGTGGTGGAAAAAGAGAGATGAGGTTTTGTGTAGACTACAGGGGTCTCAATGCAGTCACTAGGACTGATGCCCATCCAATACCCAGGGCAGATGAGCTCATAGATACTTTGGCCTCTGCCAAATATCTCAGCACATTTGACCTAACAGCTGGCTACTGGCAGATCAGACTAGCTGATACTGCAAAGCCCAAAACAGCATTCTCAACCCCTAGTGGACATTATCAATTTGTGGTAATGCCCTTTGGTCTGAAGAATGCACCTGCCACTTTCCAGAGGTTGGTGAATACAGTTCTCACAGGACTGGAAGCCTATAGTGCAGCTTATCTAGATGATATTGCTGTCTTTAGCTCCACCTGGGAGGATCACCTGGTCCACCTCAGGAATGTTTTACAGGCCCTGCAAAAGGCAGGCCTGACTATCAAGGCCACTAAGTGCCAGATAGGGCAGAGTCAGGTTGTGTACCTGGGCCACCTTGTGGGTGGAGGCCAGGTTCAACCTTTGCAGAGCAAGATCCAGACCATCATGGACTGGACTGCTCCCACTACCCAGACTCAGGTGAGAGCCTTCTTAGGCCTGACTGGGTACTATAGGAGATTTGTCAAGGGGTATGGATCAATAGTGACACCCCTGAATGACTTAACTTCTAAGAAAATGCCCAAAAAGGTTCAGTGGACAGCTAGCTGTCAAAAGGCATTTGATGACCTCAAGCAGGCCATGTGCACTGCTCCAATTCTGCAGAGTCCTGATTACTCCAAGAAGTTCATTGTTCAAACTGATGCATCTGAATTGGGGGTAGGGGCTGTACTGTCACAATTGAATGAAGAAGGTCAGGATCAGCCAGTAGCTTTCATTAGCAGAAGGCTGACCCCTAGAGAGAAACGTTGGTCAGCCATAGAGAGGGAGGCCTTTGCTGTGGTCTGGGCTCTGAAGAAGTTGAGGCCATACTTGTTTGGTACCCACTTCCTGGTTCAGACAGACCATAAGCCCCTCTTATGGCTAAAACAAATGAAGGGTGAAAACCCCAAACTGCTTAGGTGGTCCATTTCCCTACAGGGGATGGACTTTACAGTGGAACATAGGCCTGGGAGTAACCATGCGAATGCAGATGGACTCTCTAGGTATTTCCACTTAGAACATGAAGACTTAACTGGGCAAGGTTAGTTTAATGTCCCTACGTTTGGGGGGTTGTGTAGGAGAGTAGGATCTGCTTCACATGGGTACCCCCACTTTTTGCTGATGCTTCACTGTTTTTCGACATTAGTCTGGCTGGGGCCCTGCTAATCAGAACCCCAGCCTAGCTGCTTCCTCTCTAAAATGGTTTCCATGTGCCTTAGGCACATCACTGATTGGGATCTGGAGTGCCCTTATAAGTCCCTAGTATATGGTATACTATGTACCAAGGGCATAGGTACCTCAGAGGCCTGCCAGGGGCTGCAGCATGTATTATGCCACCCCTGGAAGGCCATCCAAACTGACACCACAGGTCTGCTACTGCAGCCTGGGTAAGGTGGTGCATGCACCCCTTACTGTGATATAGGTTACCTATATCACGAAATACATACACACATATAAACCTATAAGTCACTCCTAAGGCAGGCCTTATCAATCCTAAAGGCAGAGTGCGTGGTTCCTATGTGAGAGGGTGCCCCTGCGTGAGCAGGGCCCCTCTGCAGCGTTCGGAGACCATCTCTGATGCTGTTTGTAGTGCAGCCTGACCATATACTCTTAAGCGCATTATATCCTCGCGGTAAAATGCTAACTTTGGAATGGCTGCACCTAAACATGTCGTGTTTGGTGTCAAACATCTTGGAATACTACCCCCCGCCAATTCTGGTGGCGGGGGTAGCATTCCACCCTTCTAGAGGGAAAGACATGTTAACCCTGACTAACCCGGTAACTTCTCTCCAGAGCCCTGGCATCACAAAATGGATGCTGCTGCCACAGACACGAGTCTGGCCTCCTGCTGCTGGACGAAACTCCGGCAGGGGAGGCCTGGACAATAGGTTTCCTGTCCCAGGGAGGTGTGACCACCTCCCCAGACAGGATAATGTGTATTGGGGCTGGGCGGGAGCACCATCTGTGTGCTTTGAAGTCCTGCACTGGGGGCACATTTGGTGTCCCTGTGCATACCCCAGTTCAAACCGGATCAGGGGCTTCCAGCCCCTGCTTTGGCGCGAACTGGACAAAGGGAAAGGGGTGTAGCCACCCCTCTGCCCTGACCCACCCATAGGTGGGGCCACAGAGTAGTCCAACCCCTATCTTTAGAATAAAGGTAGGAACCCAGTCCTTAGGACTTTAGATTATACCTGGACGAAACTCTGAAACTGAATCCTGGACCTTCGACGCTCTACGACAAGATTAGAGGACTGAAGAATCTCCCTTGGGGTCAAGGAGTGACTCCCCTGCTTGGCAGGCACCAAAGAAGCATCTGTCCGGTTCGCATTTCTGAAGCTCCCGTCGGACGCCGAAGTCATCGCATCACCAGAGGTGGATTCTCAGACTTCCCCGAGGCTACCCTGAGTCCCCAGCAAAGCTGAGGCCCGTGGCTATCGTGGGTGACTTGAGACCGTGACCCCTGGACACCGAGCACATTTGCAAGTGCACCATCTTCTGGGTCTCCCAAGAAGTCGTGCTTTGGGCTCCGAGTAGCCCTAGCCTCCAGCACCACCTGCACCGAAGATCACTGGCCCCCACTCCACGAGTGTCCTGTAAGCCAGCTCCACGTGCGGCGTCACGAGGCTCCTTCGCGGTCGCTAGCCCGTTGGCTAGTAGCCCTTAACGAAGGCCAATCCTTTTCTTATCTTGGCATCCTGGTTGCTCCAGGCCTGCCCTCACTTACCCTCGCTGGGTGAGTTCCACAGACCTTGCTGGTCTGCACCATCGACGATCTACATCTTAATCGAGACTTGCCGTTGCCAAGGCTTGTTGGGTCCAATCCGGTCGCCGACACCTCAGCACTCGACAGACATCGTGTACCAGCCCGAATCCTGCTCCTGGTCGCCGACAACGCCTCCTGGACCTCGTGGCTGAAGAGTCAAGACGACCGTCAACGCACCTGAAGCACTCGACATCGGTGGGCATCTGTCCATCGCCTTCCTGGTCACTGGCTAGTGACCCAGACTCTGTCCCCTCTGCTTTCAGGTTCACCAGAACTCCGATCCACTCTTGGATCCACCCGGACACTTTTCTCTTGGCCGCCAGCAGCACTTTGCAGCAGATCGCCATTCGAATCGACGACGAAACCCGACCCCGAAAGGCACCTATGCACCCGGCTTCCCTGGGTGAGGTAACACGAGTACTCCGGTGCTCCCGTGGGTAGAGACTCTTCAAAGTCCTAGATCTCAAAGGGTTTTGTCCTAGTCCTCTTTTAAGTGTCCCTTTTCTATACTTTCCCGATCCCGACTTTCTCCATAGAAGTCAACGGCGTATCGCGGTTGTGTATTTACACTGCACGCGTCTCCCGTAGGTCCCCTGTGTCACTACCTTGGGTGGTTCCTTGTGGTCCAAGCACTTCTAGAGGCTCTAGGCCTAGTGTCTAGTTCAGTCGTGGTTCGCATACCACTTTATTGGTATATGGTTTGGTACGCCCCTAGGGCCCAAACGTGTATTTGTGCTATTACTGTGATTTAATATCTTATAACTTATGTACTTCGAACTCTAGCCTCATAAAGAGACTAGAGGGGTGTGTTTAGCAATAAATACATATATTTTGAATATATACCTGGTGTGGTGCTCTTTCATTTGGTCACTCAAGAGATTATAGACTGGTAAAACAAGCTGCTTTACATTCCTTCAAGACTTAGCCTGAAGGCTGCTCTCCATAGCTACCACTAGGATAGCTTTCAATAAGGTTGTCTTTAACCTATCTCCAATAAGGGGTTGTTTGGACTGGTGCAAGGTGCCCACTATAATTAGTGGACAGCATATGCCAGGCCAACTTCTCACAGAGGGGCACTGTTGAAGGGTGGTACTGAGGGAATCCGTGGAGAAGGTCATTGGTGGGCGCCAACAATCATTGTTGCACCGGGCGCCACCAGTGCTGAAGCTGGCCCTGCAAGTAAGTAATCTATCTTTCAATGAGGTCATTGCTCCTCAAAGAGTTAGAAATCCATCAGACTGGTCCTCAGAAGATGCAGAAACATGAGGAGATGCAAGCTATAGCATGCCTAGGCAGCTAGCCACAAACATTCCATTCAAGTCTGGAGATCATTTAAGAAAAAGTAATTTGAATAAAATAAATGACAAGGAATCCCATAGTTTTACTTGGCACCAACACTAGTGAACATAGTCTATTGGTTGTAAAGAGGTGATGCAGTCTGGATTAATGTAAGAAATGGCAACACAGGGTTAAATGACAGTGAAACTGGTCATAACATAAATGGGCTTCACCCTTTAACATATGCCGTTTCTCTCAATCTGTTCCCCAGTGGAAAGCCCAATCTTACCAGATACTAAACTAGGGCTTTTTGGTGTAATGAAGCCAAACAAAGCCCTACCCACAGTGTCCAGTAAACCCGGAAATCGTTACCTAGGCCTAACAGACAAATTCTGCATCTTCAAGCCTGCTCCTCAGCTAGGCTCATGCAATGTCTGTCTGCCAGAAGTAACTGCAGAGAACAGGGAGAGTTGGAGGCCTTCAATCGATTTATCCTCCAGGTAAAGGGAAGGGCAAGTAAGGGGAAAACTAAAAGTGGGTGTGGGTGGTTAGATTTTTTTGAATTTTTTTAGCTAGGTCACTTGATGCCTCGGTGTGGGAGGTGGAAACTCATGTAGTAACTACTGGTGCAAGGAAAGGGAAATGAAAGTAATGAAGATTTCCAGTAAGTAATCAAAAAAATACATCATTATTTAGATTTTGCACAACTCGCAGCAGCCTGCAGACTCTTAGGATTCTCTACAGAGGAAATGACTGTGGCAGAAGCAGAAAGGCGTCCTGCGAGGCTGCCCACTCTGCACTTGCCTAGAACAGCCGTGGCGAGGGAGCATTCTGAAGTCTGAGTCCCAGAACTGCATACAGGTGTCTTTTGTGCTGTAGTGTGCTGTAAGGCATTGGATAAGACTTCGACCGGCTCAGCCAAAGGAGTGTGGGTGTTATAATGTCTTATTTTGTTTTTGAGTTATTGCGGGGCTTTTCCATATATGGAGGGGAACAGTGAATGTTATAAGTGTATAAGCAACTGCATGTTTAGTCTGACCCAGACCTGCAAAGCTTTAAAAATAACCAGAACAGATCTGTGCCACCCACACAAAAATGTTAACAGAATAACAAGTCGAGTGTGCGGACATCTGCGTCTGGACAACCGGCATAGCTATGCCTTTCGGAGACTTTTTAATCAAAAACCGATGTTCTTATATACATCCGAACTTTGTTGGGGTAAAGTATTAACGGCTAAAGGTGCCTTCTTTGCATGGAGGTGTCTTTTTTTCTATCAAAGGCAAATTGCTGCAACTGTTAGTCGATTTCATAACATTCTCTTGCGTATTTAATGGCCCTATCATCTGATCTAAACGACCTACAGGCAAACATTCCTCCAATAAAGTCAAGCCACTCGTGTGCAGCTAATTGAGCAATAAAGTAATCATGTGATGTTAGTCAACATTCCCCATGCTCCCAAATCTGCCCTAATGCTCCCTTGGATTGGCACACAGGCGCATTTGCCAAGCAAAGTCAACGTGTCGAAAAAAAAAGAATTCAGACCTGCCAGTGCACACCACATACGACATCGGCTCTCTGTACATGATCATCTAGTGAAGAGCCCATATCACATCACTTGGTGAGGACAAGCAGAGCTGGAAACTTGTCACAGAGTGGGTTTCCAGCTCGTGTAGGGAGGCTCAGCGTAGCCAGTAGTTTGGAAAAACATAAATGTTTGTGCTCACTTTCTAGAGTGCTTATTTGCTCCTGAGAAGTGCCAGTACTCTCCCTTCAAATGAACTACAGCCGAGCTGAAAAGTGCATGCACTCTGCCTTTCAAATTAAAGATGTGCAGGTACTCAGTACCAGATAGTACCTGCCCATTTAAAGCACTGGGGTAGCAGATATCCATCACAGGATTTTCAATTCGGGGCCCTCTCCTTTTCTGGAATATCAGCAGCAGTAAAAGAAGCTTCTATGTGAATACTTTGAAAGATAATGGGGGGAGGGGTCATAGGATATCCCTACACTTCTCAATGTACCCACCCCCATATAGGACCCTCCACCTACCAACCTATAACCAAATTTCACCGTGTGAGGAGGGAGCGTGACCTTGGAGGGAGCAGAGCCTCGTGCCGGGAGCCACTTGAGAGGCACTCTGCCTTCCACCAATGAACCCACCCCCTCCCAAAAACAGAAAAATAACAAAGGCTTTCGCCCATGTCCTGGGGTATTTTCACACCTCTTAATGGATATCTGTTACTAACAAGCTTCAACAACAAGCTAGAAAGCCATTGTGCAGTGCTTTTCAGCTTGTCTTCCCTGCCACCGTGTGAGTTCGACTCCCCACTGGGTGACCGTGTGAAGGGACCCAAAATCGTGTGACACACAGTGGCACCATGTGAGTTGGCAGGTCTGCTCCAGGGCTGGTCCTAACTTTAAGGATTCAAGGCTCCCCCCTCTCCTGGTACTCTCAGACAGTAAGAATTTTTTCCAAAGCCGGCAGGTCTTCAGAATTTACGTCAGATATGTCAGGACCATAGGCTCTGTGAAATAACCAGGTCAACATCACATGAAATACACTAATACCATTTTGGTGGCCATTTTCCCGGGTTCGGTGAAATGTTGCCCTAGACAATTTTGTAGTGATATGTGCATTGACGATCAGTACAAAAAATGTAATTTGCACTGTCTGATAAATATAGAAACCTACATGAAAGGTTGCCTGCCAAGTAATAGGATATTTTTTTTTATCACTTGTAGTTTAATCGAGAGGGGTAAGTGTGATTTTTTGGGGAGGATTTAAAGGTGCGCAAACTGGATTTATTTAGATAATATGACCGCAATTACGAGCGCCCAAGAGAGGTTTGCAATATTTATCGTGACTGGTATTATCGATACCACATGGTCCAGAATTTATCAGGTGTGATGAATAGCACCTATACTTCTGTTGATGTTAAAATTGGGCCTTTAGTGTGGATGTTGGTGCTTCTCGCACCAAAATCCGCTGGTCCTATTATCTTATGGGCATTCTTCCCCTGCTGTATTTTAGCAGGTTTGACCTGCCGAAGTGTAGTTACGAAAAATTGCAGGGGTACGGGGTTTATTACTTTCGGGAATTATTGAGTGTGATAAACTCTGCAAAATGTATAATTCTTATCCCGGCATAAGCTGTTATTTGTGCAGGGAGTGGAAAAATCCTCATAATCAGACCCTAAGCATTGGTATTTAAATGCACTGGTCCTATTACAACGATCTCATGTTGAAATACATGTAGACCACTAAACATCACTGATGTAACCAAACCTACTTGCCTATCAAAATAAAAGGAAGATACAAAAATGTAATGGATTTCAAGTTGGTTTAACCATTTCTCTTGAATATTGGACTAAGAACATACCATAGTCCAAGACCATTCAATGCTTCCCCTTGGAACCTCCATGCACACCAGGACAGACTGTTGCATCACTCCAGGGTCAATACAAGACCAGTTAATTGCTAACTTTTTGTAAAGTATTGGTGACTCTTTCTAATTGTAATGTGTCACTCTTGCAATCCTTAGTTTTATAGGGCTGTTCGGTTTTATTAACTGCCTGCACCTTGGAGAATATCTGGTGTGTTGTTGGGAAGTTATTCATCTCTCCCCCCTCACCTCATTCACTTAATCAACAAACTCGCTCTGAGAAATGCTCCAATATTTTTAAGTTGAATACTCCCAAGTGTTGAGGAAGACAGGATTCAGAATTCAGAAGTTTGAAATGAAAGTAGGGGGCAGATGTTTATTGCATTTGAGTGACTAATACACTGAGCCATCCTGCAAAGTAAACTCTTCCATTGAAGATCAGTCTGTCAGAATTCAGCAAAGTGGGAAGTGCTGGAAATAAATAGAATACATTCTCCAAGGAACCAACAAATTTGGGGAGTGTCATTTGAAAGGGTTTAGAATCAGGAGGGAATAATGCATGAGGGTGGAGTCAGTGAAAGACAGCCTATGGTCTGCTAGAATATTTGCATTTCTTTACAAATTGTTTCCCCAAAAAAGAATTACATTGACAAAAATAAATGTGATGGTAATGTTATTTACGTAACTTTATTGTTCACAAGTAGACAAATATGTTTGATAACTTTGTGTTTTACGGCACCTGCTACAGATATCTATCTTTATCCAACTAGTTTCAGGTTATTAAGATAGTTTTGGTGGCAAATGCACTTGTTTCAGAGGGCTGTTGATTTTGGGTGCGATTTTAGGCAGCTTGCAGTTGTGCTGCTTTGATTTCTGAGCCCAGCTCCCAATCAGACTGTAACTGAGTCAAATTATATCCTTTGAGTAGCCATTTGGGGCTGCATCACAGAACATTTTTGATTGCCACTATTTCATGTATTTAATTGTAAATTAAGACAGTGCATGACCCCTGCCACCCTGGTGGCATCCTCACCTCTGCTACCCTGGTGTAGCCAAATGTATGTGTAATGGACCTGCTTTTGTTGTGCAAAATCTGTTTGTATTTAAATTTTAGGGCTTTAAATTCAATCCACATATGAGGGCATCTATGATGTTTACAATATCAAAGTCATAGCATTATATTTTTAAATTGATAAAAATCACAGTCTCTTGTTGCTTCACCCAAAGGAGCGAAACCAGTGGTTGGGCATTGAGGAAAGTCTGACAGCATCTCCCTAAGATCGCTGTACCATTGGAGAATTTCAGGGTAGTCGAGGTCCAACATTCTCTAGTTGAAACTGTTTCATCTTGGCTAAGCCTTCATCAGAATAGTGAGTTTGTATTCTCGTAGACACTCAATGGCTATTTGACAAACATAATTAAATTACATTTTGAAAGAGCTGATTTTGAATAACTCCTTTTTTTCACCATGTGTCTCAAACTGGGAACCTTTAAAACAAAAATCGAATGATGAAAAAATATAACCATAGGACATCTCCCAGTTTCATATGTCAAAATTGACCTAGTAGAGAAATCTCCTGGGTATCTACCATTCATGGAACTTCCATGACTCTGAATTGAAGTCTCACTAACTAGCTGTGCAACCTTAGGCAGTATAGAAAACTGAACAATCCATTTTTAGATTATCAACTGCATATTTTAGTGCATTCACATGTAAATTTGGTGCACTGTTTGGTCCCTCCTAAGTCCTTCCTGGCCTTCCTGCCAACAACCCAGTGACATGTCACTATTCCAAGTTTTAAATGAAACAAAAAAACACTGCTGCTAAGGAAAGATATGTTATTAGTCCATCGGAGGGGATTGGAAGACTGATTTCCAGGTTTCCAGAGACAAAAAATAAATAAATCTAAAAAGACTAAACCGAAGCAACCTAGCTAACCCGTAAATATACCAAATACGATCTCAAGCTGGCTCCTATACATGTCTGAATAGGTTGTTCCCAACTGGGCTTTGGGGGCTTTACGACTCTCAGAATGCAATCATCAATTTCTCTTTAACAATGCTTATACATGAGAGTACTATTACAAACTACTTCTTTTAATCTGCTTTCAGTATTCACAAGCTTCATCTTCAAGACCTGGGATTTTTCTTGGAGATGTGGAAACGAATCCTCCTTTTTCTCCTACTTTCAAAACTTCTTTAAACATAGGATGCCCCTCTAGTACAATGTGTTGGATTACTTGACAATAGAACTTTAGTTCATTTATGCCATTTCTAATATCTAGAAATAGATTACAGCACAAGAATGCCTCCTGGAACCTCAATCAATTTAGTTCCCACTATAGATCAGTACTACTTCTGTTTCAAATATGTTGGTAATAACAATTGTCAACAGATGTTGCTGCCTTTATAAGTAATCTGCTCTGCCCTCAATTCACAACTTCCTCCTAGCCTAGGTTTGCAATGGGATAGCCATGGCGTGTATCTGTGCACCGTCAGATTTCCTCAAAATGCACCTCCCTAAACAAATAGAGAGGGTTCCCATGCCACCATTGACATAGTTGTCAGCTCGCCCCTTGCCTTGTGGGTGACTTTCAACAAGTGTGTATTTTTTAGTCAACAGCAACAATCAGCTGGTAATTGCAGTTTCACATTTCTCAATATGACTATGGACCTACAAGTTTCAACTTTCTTAGTGATGATGACATAAACCAGGAAAAGCTGTAATATTGGTGAAACAGGTTAACTTGGCAGCTATGGATTGCAAGTGTATGACAGCATTATCATCATCTCTGGGCCCAAAGCTAAGTATGAGATCCCAGAAGGGGGCGTGGATTGCCGAGCTGCGGAATGGCTGCTCTGTGAGCGAGCTCCGCCGGCCGGGAATTTATCCTACATTGATCCGTGCAGATAAGGGAGCTGAGGCAGTGCTCTTGTCGCTTCGTTGGAAGCGGAAACCTCGAGACGACCAGCGGTGCAATTACTGGCCTCCGACGCCGTTCCAGAGTGCAGATACGGACCCCGGTACCTGTGAGCGGGGGCGGAGACGCGCCGTGCGGAAGGGCGAGACGGCGGCTGAATCTACGTGAGGCCGAGGCTTCAATGAGGACCTGCGGAGCGCGGACCTTGACTCGCTGAAAGTCTGGACAGTTTCAGACGGCAGAGGTGTGACTCCGTCGGGCGTGCTGCTGCCTGGCTCATTTGTGGTGGTGGTGTGACGAGCTCCGTCTCCGACGGGCAGCGGCCTACTGCGAGGCTCCGAGGGCGCCATTTTGAAATTAAAGATATTGCCTGCGCTGGGAGCGCCGACTGGCGAGGTGGGTGCCGCGCCGCGGAAGAGCTCTGTGAGCGGGCGAGCATCAGCGAATTGAGCCCGGATTAACACCAGGGACATAGCTGCTACTGGTGGTTGCGGTGTGGCTTGGAGCGCTCCTCGCATTGAGACGGGGTCCCATACACGGGCGCAGTGGCACAGGCCGAGCCGAGGATATATCCCTATACTGGCATATGTGAGTTTTTGACCGGGGACTGATTCCTCTACGTTGCGGCGCTGGAAGTTGCTGAAGTGGGAGTGGATATCTGGAGAGCTGTGCAGGCCTGCGTTGTTGTGAGCGGGCTGCGGCAAAGAGAGAGCACACGACACAGTGCTGTGCTGGGCCTGGCCTTCACCCTGCACGGGGGACACTATTGGAGATCGGGACCCGGTGTGTGCAGAGTGAATCGCGCTGTGCTCACTTTAAAGACGGTTGGATTGAGTGGGATGTGAGCGGTGAGGGGCCTGAACTGTTGCATTTGACACGTGTGTGGGAAGTCTGCCAAGCGCTACAGCGCACATGCTGCATAGAGAGACAACCCGGTTAAGGGTCCGATGGGCAGCCCCTGCTCCTAGTAGGGATTCGTCCCCTGGTGCAGCCCATAACATCGGCAAACAAGATGCCAAGCAGCCCAAACTCAGCTTTGATCAGCGAAGGGCGACCCGCCTAACCGAATCCGATCCGGAGTCCGCTACGGGGGGTCCCACGGAGGGACAACTAGGAGACCAAGGTGAGGACATTCGCACGCTGATGTTGGTGATGCGCTCAAGCCTCCGCACCATAGATGCGAAGTTGGATACGTTGACGACGCAAATGGAATCCGTGAAAACGCAAGTCGGAGTTCACGAGCAACGGCTGGATGTGCTGGAGAATAAACAGTCCGACTACCACGAGTTCCAAGTGGAGACCAAAGATCAGCTGCTGCAGATGGATAAACTTCTGAGTGTTATCCGCGCCAAAAATGAAGATTTGGAGGCAAGGTCTCGCCGTAACAACCTGCGGATAACGGGAATCCCTGAAACTACAGCCATTGGCAAAATGGAGGTGTATGTGTCGGAGCTGTTGCGTGCCTTATTTGCCGGGCATCTGTCGCCAGTTTTTGCGGTGGAAAGAGCACACCGTGCGTTGGGCCCCAGACCACCGGTGGGAGCTACCCCTAGACCCATCTTGGCGAGACTTTTGAATTACTAGGATCGTGATATGGTGTTGCGTCAAGCAAGAGGTATGGGAACCATAACTCATCAAGGGAATCAGATCGCCTTCTACCCGGAGTTCACGCCGGCAGTGCAGGCAGCGCGACGCGAGTTCTTGCCAGCGAAACGGCTGCTGTTGCAGGCGCAAGTCCCCTACTCGCTGCTTTACCCCACAAAACTTAAGGTGTCCCATGATGGATCATCCCAATTTCTCACGGATGCAAAATCCGCTCTCAAATTTGCCAAACATGTGGGGGGCAAGCGCACCAAGAACAAGCCCAGCTCGGAGGAGTCGGCTGAGAATCAGCTAAGTGACAATGACTAAATGCAATACAAATTGACTCCTAGCATAACAGAAGGCATGCTGTTGTACACCTATTTGCTGGTTATTGTATTATATTGTTGTGAAGATGTGTGCATGGTTTAGATTCTATGATATAGGCTCTCTGAGCCGTTGCCCTAATAGGCACTGGGGATAGCGGCCCATGAACATTCGCTCGAAATGGTGTTTTACAGGTGGGCCTATATTGAGATGGCAGCGGTTGGTAGCACATCACGCGGGGGCGTGGGCCATATCCCATATCAATGGTGCCCGGCTTTACATTGTTGCTTTATATAGCCCGTGGTTGGAGGGATGTTATGGGAAGGTGAGGTTCAATAACCGTTAGGTTGATGTAATCCTATTTGCATACTACACTGCAGTTTTCGCTCCCCTGCAGTCTCTCGGCCACCCTGCCATGGTAGGGGAGTGTGCCGGCACTCACACAACTCCATGGGAGCTTTCCCGTCAATACTTACTTTGGTGTTGTTTTGGGGGGGGGGGGTACTTTTCAACTTGATTGGGGGTTGGTATGGGTGGGGGGTGGCGGGTGGGGATTGTTGTTCATTGTTTTACTGGTGTGCTGGTACCTTTCTGGTCGTACTATGAGCTTGGACCCAAGATAACTTCATATGCGAGTGGATGTAATAGAGGTTCATATATTACTTTATGGTGCATCATGAACCCAGGATAAACTGCCTATCGTGGAACGTCAGAGGTATCAACGACAAAAGGAAATCTAGGTTAGTGCATGCTTACTTGGCCAGGCATAATATAGATCTGTGCATGTTACAGGAGACACACTTGCATGTCACGCCCTCCCAGAAGCTGAAACATAATAGATGGGGTCCGGTCTACTCATCGGTATATTCTAATTACGCACGCGGGGTAACGGTCTTAATTAGACGTGGTGTTGACTGGAGGGAGAGGGAAATACACGCGGACCCAGACGGCAGATACGTTATATTGGTGGGTACGTTGGGAGGGGTGTACATGGTCCTGGTTGCGATATATGGCCCTAATGTGGACTCCCCCGGGTTTTTTCAGGAGCTCTGGGCTAGAGTCAAGGCGACGGGTTGCACTACGATCTTATGGGGGAGACTTTAATGCTGTGCTGAGGGATGACATGGACAGACAGGGACACGGCGCGGGCACACCATACTGCCGCTGGGAAAATGCTAAATGCAATAGTGGATGATGGAGATTTGATAGATGTTTGGCGCTCACACAACCCGCAAACTAGAGAAGGTACCTGCTTCTCCGAACACCATAGGGCCTGGTCTCGTTTAGATTATTGGCTTGTGACCCGAGATTTAGCGAGTTGGGTGGTGGAGGTAAGGCACTTGCCGAGAACATTATCGGATCACTCCCCTTGTCTCCTGAGCCTGGCGCTCCTGGACGCCACGCGGAGAGCGTTTGAGTGGAGGTTGCCCCTGCATGCGCTGCTTGATGAGGCATTCAAGGAGGAGATACGTACGGATATTATTGATTACTTTACTCTTAATTCAGGGTCTGTTGCTACGGAGGCTTCATTGTGGGAGGCGTTTAAGTAGTGCTAAGGGGCAGTGCATATCGCGTCAGGCAGGGGTACTCAAAGCTATCCGAAGTACGCTGTCCGCCATAGAGGCACAAATCAAAGAGCTTGAAACAAGCTTCTATTTGGAGGGTACTCCAGCCGTTTTGGCTCAATTGAAGGCTAAATTACTAGAATATGACGAAGAAGCGCAGAGGGAGGTGAAATTTCTTGGGAAATATGCAGAGGTGCGTAGATATGGGGAGGGAGATAGGCCGGGTCGGACACTGGCTGGCATGATCCGCCCTCGAAATCTGCTGCCCACATACCTGAATTGATCAAAAAGATGGTAGCACAGCTCGAGGCCCAGCGGCTGTACTTGGGGAATTTTCATCCTTTTATGCCCAGTTATACACTGCTACGCAATCGGGTTGCACGGAAGGTATGAAACCGTTTCTGGAGTCCCTGGAACTAGTTTGGTTTAATAACAGGCACAGGGAGTATATGGATCCGCCCTTTACGGTGTCTGACGTAGCCGACGTGATTAAAAGCCTACCCTTGAATAAGGCCCCTGGTTCAGACGGGTTGACGACTGCTTTCTACAAAGCATATGTGGAGGAGTTAGCACCCAGACTCCTTGCGGTCTATGCCGAAGCTCAAGAGACAGGGATACTTCCCCCCTCCATGCGCGAAGCGACTATTATTACCCTGTTGAAACCAGGGAAACCGGATACAGACCCTGATTCCTATCGTCCTTTATCACTCCGAAATTTTGACGTTAAAATTTTGGCAAAATTGATAGCGAATAGGTTGCAACCTATGCTCCCAATCATTGCCCGGCCCGACCAATCGGGCTTTATACCGGGAAGATCTACCTCCCATAATCTTAGGACAGTTTTTTCAGTCCTACACTACTTGCACCCAGATGTCCAGGCGGCGGCGGTATTTTTAGACGCGACCAAGGCTTTTGACTCTCTGGAGTGGCCTTACCTTTTTGGAATATTGGAACGCATAGGATTTAGCCCCCTCTTTATAGGATTGATTAAGTTATTATATACCGAGCCCACAGCTAGGGTTAGAGCAAATGGTCTTGTATCGGCGTCGTTCTCGATCACGCAGGGCACGCTGCAGGGGTGCCCTTTGTCCCCTCTGCTGTTTGCTGTAGCGATGGAGCCACTAGCAGCACGTATCCGTCAGTACCAGATGGACAAGGGAATAGGATTTGGCTCTAGAAGTCTCCTAATATCCCTGTATGCAGATGATGTTACCTTGTATATTTTGAACCCGGCACGGAATCTCGACACTGTATTGAGGGAATTCATCAAATTCGGTGGGCTGGCTGGGGTGTCGATAAACTGGGGCAAATCAGTAATATTTCCGTTAACGGATAATACGGAAAAGGTGACCTCTGAATTCCCGCTGCAATGGGAGCAAGAGAAGGTGAAATATTTGGGGATTTGGATAAGTCGCGATCTACAAGAGTTATGGAACTTGAACTATGGTAGAGCCATTAGCTGGCTAGAAGAGAAAGTGGCTATATGGGCTTGTCTCCCTTTGTCGTTGGCAGGAAAGATTGCGTTGACGAAAATGGTTATCTTACCTACATTTTTATATCTATTTGTGAATCTGCCACTCATGCTGACACAATCATTTTTTGTAGCATTGCGATCATTGCTCATCTCTTTGGCATGGGCAGGTGGACAGCCCGTGTTTCATGGGAACTATTGACCCTGCCGCTGAGACAGGGAGGGCTAGGGGCCCCGGACATGAAATTATATGCACTTTGTGCGCAGGCGCAATTTTTGCACCATTGGGTCTACCCAACGCCCTTCCAACCCCATGTGGCAGTGGAAAGGGATGTGATGGCGCCGGTCCCATTGTCGGTCGCGTTGTACCAACCGTATCGTTGCTCCACAACCGACGTTGATCCTCCTGAGACCCTGAGGTGGGCTTGGGATGGCCTGAGAAGATGGGCGAGAGCCCGGATATTGTATGCCCCATCTATTCCCTTGACCCAAAATCCAATGTTACCAAATATTAAAGATGAACTAAGCAAAACGATTGCACAGAAAATGAAGCTCCATACCTTCGCGGACCTCTACCCGGGGGATACTTTTAGGGACCCCCCGATGGCGGAGGAAGGTCATAGGGTGCCATTTGGGGAAGCATTTTTGTACCATAAAGTGCGAGCTGCATGCCGAGCATTACACAGTGACTTTCCGGCTCCCCGCCTACTTTAATTGCTTTGGAAAATTTGCTCCGCTCGCCATCCCCACGTCGGCTTATAACCAGGCTTTACACGACTATGCAAACGGATGCTCCGGTGACATGTCCGAATGCACTCTTGAGATGGAATGCCGAACTCATGCCCCAAGTATCTGAGGACCACTGGATGTATTGTTGCAACCAGCTAGCCGAGTTGTCACCTAATTATAAACTTCGGCTAATCCATTTCAAATTCCTGCATCGGTTCTATAGGACACCCATTAGCTTAAAACGAATGGGATTGAGAGATGATGACAATTGTTGGCGTTGTGGGCGGCCTCAGCCTCTTTTCTTCATATGGCGTGGGATTGCCCCAGACTGACTGACTATTGGTCCCAGATTTTTCTGTCCATCAATCAAATATTAGGCACGTCCCAGTCCCCGTCTCCGCTTTTGGGCCTATTGGGATATGTCAAGGAAACACATATTCAAAAGCGGAAATTACATGCCTTATTGTTATTGTTTGCCAAGCGACAGATTGCAGTTCATTGGGGAGGAGGCGAAGGCCCACACTTATGGAATGGGTTAGAGAGGTCACTTATGGGCGTGTCCAACTGACTACTTTCTGGGAGTTGATGCCGCCTGCTTCTAGGCCTCGAGAGATATGGGAACCATTTATTGCCTGGGTCCGGGAACATTTGAGCACTAATGACGCCGACGAGATAGATGCAACCCCCTGGGAGTGTGTGAAAGCTGTGTCAAGAAATATAGGGGTATGTACAAGATAGGGGTCGGGGTGCTTGACGGGCACTGCTGTTCGCTTTAATGATGTCACCTCTGTAAAACCACTGATGCATGTTGATTGATTATGATGCTGCAAGATCAAAGAGTTACCATGGATAAATGATATTGTATGATTAATGTAGGGTATATTTTGGGATATTCTTTCAACTGGTACACCAGACATGTTTGTTGTTGTATAAACATTTGTCGTATTTTATTAGAAATGCCAATAAACAAATTTACAAAAATAAAAAAAAGTATGAGATCCCAGAATAGAATTGGACTTCTAGGTGTATGCTGGGTCCACAGTTAATGTGTGGTAACATCCAGCAAAACAATTGATATTTGAGCTGTGTATTTGTTATATTCTGTTGTGCTTTGCTGGTTTAATTCTTCTTTTTGAAACATCTGTTATTCTGTGCCAAGATACCCTTCTGGATGAAAGTGCGCTTTCCAAATACACATATTATGTTATGTTTTATAATGCTTATTCCCTCAATGCTAATCCAAATGTCTGCAGGAGAGATAGACAAGTGAAGCGTGAAGCGTAGGCACCTGACACCAATGGCGCTAGCCTGTGGCCTCCAGTTCTAGCTTGTTCCAGGCTGATCCAGTGGAACCACAGCTGCCTGGGTTTTCCCACTGGGGTTTTCCCGACCAGGTTCCCACTCACCGTTCTTCCCGCCAACAGAAGCCCCACCCACCCCAGGACCTACTCAATACAGGCCACAGCGCGACTGTGCACAGCGGGGGTGCCGCTGGGGCGGCAAAGGCACCCATCTGCACCTGGATCGTGCCCAGCACAATGACCCCTGGCCCTCTCGCCCCCCAAAGATACACCATCGCTGAGCTCTACACCTTCGACCCCGGACGCCGCAACAAACACTGCCACCGCACCGACCCGATCTCCAAGGTAGGACCTTTCATCTGCACCCACTGCCACTGCACACACACCAGCCCACTGACCAGCCCCACCCTGAGAACACCACAGACACAACCTGAACAAAAACACCAACATGCATGCGCCCTTCTCAACAAACGCTAACTATGCAAGCATTCCACTGAATTATGGGACCTCATCGCTACCCTCGCACCAGACATCATCTTCCTCATTGAGACCTGGTTCACCACCACATCCCCACATCCGCTCTAACATTGCAACAGCGATACCCAACAGATTTAAAATCACTCACCAGGACTGCACCAACAAGCCGGGAGGAGGAACAGCCATCATCCACAAAGAGACCATACAGTGTACCACCACAACCGACAACACCACCACCCCCATGGAACATCTCAATTTCAAGCTCCACAAGAATGACAAGACAACCATCAGAGGCACCCTCGCATACCGACTCCAGCTTCTGCAACACCATCGCTGACTTCATTACACCCCTAACCTTAGACTCCAAGGTCTACATCTTTCTTGGCGACCTAAATTTTCATATTGCTGATCCCAATGACAAAAACACTGCACACCTCCTCAACAGTATGAGCAGCCTCGGATTGACCCAGATTATCCATGACCCTACGCACACCGCAGGACACAGGCTGGACCCAATTTTCACCTCCTGCAAGGATTCTGGGTAGGAAAATGTTGGGGGATCCACGTAAGCCACACCTCCCTGGACTCCCCCTGGGTATCGTTTTCAGAATTGTCTGGGTTTTGTAGGATTCCCTAGATGGCCGCCGAACCCGGGACCAAAAACGCAGGTGAACCCCTTGCAAAACCAGGTCATTTGTGATAGATATTTTTGATGTCTCCACAATATGTTTTGGGACCTTCCCTGTCGCAGGTACTTGGCCCACCCATACAAGTGAGGTAGCATTTTTATTGGAAGACCTGGGAGAACGCTGGGTGGTAGGAAATTTGTGTTGGACCGGTGATCCCACAACTTTCCCACACAGAAATGTGAGGAAAATATGATTTTTTTAGCTAAATTTGAGGTTTGTTGGGGATTTTGGGTAGGAAAACATTGGGGGATCTATGTAAGCCACACCTTCCTAGACTCCCCATGGTGTCTAGCTTTCAGAAATGTCTGTGTTTGGTAGGTTTCCCTAGATGGCCGCCGAACCCGGGACCAAAAACTCAGGTGACCCACTTGCAAAACCAGGTCGTTTTGTGGTAGATAATTTTGATGTCTTCACAATATGTTTTGGGCCCTTTCCTGTTGCAGGTACTTTGCCCACCCACACAAGTGAGGCATCATTTGTATCGTGAGATCTGGGGGAACACGGGTGGTAGGGAATCTGTGGTTTTGTTCTGATTCTGTAAGATTATGGCACAGTAATGCAAGAAAAATGTGTGACTTTAGTCACATTTTGAGGTTTGCAGTGCATTGTGGGTAAAAAAACTTGTTTAGTTTATGAAAATATATAGAGTTGGTAGATTTTCCCTAGAGACAATGTACACCCTGGCAGAGAAAGACAGAAAAGACAAATATAACTGCACAACCATCTATTCCTCAAGTACACACACATACTGGTTGGATTTGGCACGAGGGTGAGTGGTGGTTCAATATATAAAAGTTTATTAACAAGAGATTTCACAAAAATGAAATGCATTGTTAATAATTGAAAGTTCTAAACACTGACCCACTGACTCACAGCTCATGAGCTGTAAAGCTGCAACAAGGCCCCAACCACTTTGCAGGCCATTAACACACTTTTCTTATGTGACACACACAAAACTATTCCCACCGCCAGCCGCGGGCCCCGCACATTACAAAACTCACAACAGACAGCGCCATTCAAGGGCCAATCACATTCATACACCCAAATGCCTGACACAGCAAATACACCGGCTGACGGAGTGTGTGGACTGGCGTTTGGTTACAGTGTGTGTGTAGAGACCAGCAGCAAGCCACTACTCACACACTGCCAGCTAAGCACCAATCCACACACACTGCCAATCAAGCGCCAGTCTACACACACCGCCAGCCAAGCACCAGGCCACGCACACCACCAGCCAAGCACCGCCATTCCATGCACACTGCCAGCCAAGCACAAGTCCATGCACACTGCCAGCCAGGCACCAGTCCATGCACACTGCTAGCCAAGCACCAGTCCACGCACACGCCAGCCAAGCCTCAGTCCACGCATACCGCCAGCCAACTGCCAGTCCACGCACACTGCCAGCCAGGCACCAGTCCATGCACACCGCCAACCAAGCACCAGTCCATGCACACTTCCAGCCAAGCACCAGTCCACTCACACCGCCATCACATTTTGTTTTTTACAAAAAAGAAAACACAAACTAATTGTAAGTAGATACAAAACTACAAACACATAACCTCAAACTAAATACATCGCACTAATGCCAACCTTGAAACTTAACAAAAAATATAAAACAATACAGACCACGCAGTTCACTTTTAAACTCACGGATCCCTCCCAAAAATTCTTTTGCATGTGGTACATTCTAAAACAAGCAGGCACACACAGCGCAGGCTTAGAAGGACACTTGAGGCAGTACATACGAGTCTCCTTCTGTGCACCTCTTTGCATACAGACTTTTTTTGGCAAGGGAGGAATGTGATCGGCAAAGTGGTGATCTTTCAGTCTAGCCACATCCTCCACCACTTCAACTATAGGAACACTTGCCTGTTCCACTACAACAAGGCTGTCTATCACAGACTCTTAAACTTATCAAATGTCATCCTGGACTCTGGAGAACAACCCTTAAATACAACAAAAGCATTAAAGGTTGGTAAGTGGAAAAGATGGATAGCCAACTTCTTATATTAAATGTAAGCCTTTACGAAGAGCAGTGTAAGGTTCCAACCTGCTATCTACTCTGTCAGCACCACCCATGTGCCTATTATAGTCTAAAATGCACACAGGCTTGCGCACTTCAGCAACTTGACCCCAACAGTCACAGGTGAAGTACTTTCATCACTGATGATATTCAGCATGTACACATCTCTCTTGTCTGCAAACTTCACAGCTAGAAGTTCATCACTATGCAAAGCACTGCACTGTCCCCTCTCATGTTTTGACAAATAAGTTATTTTGGGTAGCCTTTATGGTTAGAGAAGATTGTGCCACAAGCAACAGTGCCCACTTTGACCAATTTCTGAACAATTGCGCACCAGTATATAAGTTATCTACATATAAATGGTGACCTTTGTTAAAAAGTCCTCTACCAAGTTCCCACACAATTTTCTTACTCACTCTGAAAGTGGATGGACAACCAGGGGGTTCAATCCTGGAATCCCTACCGGTGTACACGCTGAAATTAGAGACATATCCAGTCCTACTCTCACACAGCCACCCTCATCATCGTCCATCTAAATCCTCCCCCACCCGGCCACACCGCCCCAGCTCTTACCTGCACGGGCCGCGGTTGCACACAGCATGTACATCTTAATTCCATAGCATGCTCTCTCTAGGAATGTACTGCCTAAAAACTAAACTGCCGTTGAACAATACCAAAGACTCATCCACAGCTATTTCTTTCCCTGGAGCATAGATCTCTGAAAACCGATCTGCAAAGTGATTAAGGACAAGCCGAATCTTAAAAAGACGGTCACAATCAGGGTGAACTTGCGGTAACCCTAAACCATTATCAACAAAATGCAGCATCCGCAGCAGAAGCAAATACCGATCACAACTCATAATTGCAGGAAATATAGCCGTTGTCATCAAGGGACTAGTAGACCAATATGAAGACATCAATGGTTTCCTTATCAATATCAAATTCTACTTGGTAACCAGGCCAAAAACAACAAAATGGGCGGTCTACTAAAGTATAGGGCACTGTAAAAGATACTAGTGTAAGTAAGGAATGGTGCTCATAGGGGAAGAGAGGTTGGTTACCAATTCAACCACATAAATCCCTTCAAGAGAAGGAATGTAACATGAAACAAAGGGGGTTCTACCCCGAGCACACCAAAATTACTGATTATAGTCCAAACTATTGAGACAGTCTCTGTATGTTCTTCCAAGTTTCCAATTCTTTATTCCAGTATTTACAATTCAATCAGGTCGTATTTCCAAGACACAGCTTAGATAACCAGGTAGCCAACACGTGTTTTGTCATGTGCTGTAGCACACAAAAGACTTCTTCAGGGCTGATAAATTCACCAGTATAATACACTAGTCAATCTTGATAATTCTCCTTAAAACTGTGTATTTAAGAACTCCTTCTAACTTGCTAAAATAATCCTTGCAAGTGAGGGAATCATCGGCGTCCTTGACGTTAATAGCATAATTTTCAGATATTCCACTTACTGTACGCCAACAGGAGGGATGTCCTACGTGGAGAACCCGAAGAGGTCATGAACTCGTGATCTACTTTATAATCAAACTATTCTACTACGTTGCATTACTTTGTGCGTGTCACATACGACTGAATTCAACATTTATTCTCACCGTACATAATAGAAGTAAGTGGAATATCTGAAAATTCTGCTATTAACGTCACGGACGCCGATGATTCCCTCACTTGCAAGGATTATTTTAGCAAGTTAGAAGGAGTTCTTAAATACACAGTTTTAAGGAGAATTATCAAGATTGACTAGTGTATTATACTGGCGAATTTATCAGCCCTGAAGAAGTCTTTTGTGTGCTACAGCACATGACGAAACATGTGTTGGCTATCTGGTTATCTAAGCTGTGTCTTGGAAATACGACATTATTGAATAGTGAATACTGGAATAAAGAATTGGAAACTTGGAACAACATACAGAGACTGTCTCAATATTTCGGACTATAATCAGTGATTTTGGTGTGCTCGGGGTAGAACCCCCTTGGTTTCCTTATCAAGCCCATCAAAAAAGTTAAACCCAGGAACTTCTTCAACTCATCCAGATTTGTGGGAGTCCACCGGGTAGCTCTAGAGTGTGGCTTACGTCTGCCACTGTTGACCCTCAAATACTGTTCAGCATACAAGTTAGTCTGCTCAACAATCTTATCCAAAAATACATCGCCCATAAACAACTGAAATAAATGTATCGGCAAAAAGTTTTTAGTATCCACTCTGCACCCTGCAACACCAGTAAAGACAGACAATGCCGGCTGCACCATGTCTGTGGCAACCCAGAAGTCAGCTCTTCCAATGGGAAGCCTTGTAGCCCCAGGCTGCAATCCAGATGCCTATTGCTGCACTTTCAGCACTTCAATGTCCTCCTATAAAACAGGCACTTCATCTGCACTGAAAGTGGCTTCATCATCAGATGATTCCTTTTGGACAGAAAATTAATTGTCAGAATCTTCCACTCCCTCCTATGCCTCAGATGCAGAGTCAGTCTCTGAACCATGGTCAGAGGAAGACTCAAAAAGCATACCAACAACCTGCTGAGCGGTCATCCTGTTGCCAACCATAATCCCTACTAAGAAAAGTAACTTCACAAACAAGTCAACAACAACCAACACTGTGTAAAATAAATAATAAACAAAGTGTGGCTTTATCACAAAGATCTATGTACTCAAAAACAATACCACGCACTTTGCAGAGACAGCTAGACTCACCAGCACCTACTCTGCACAGACACAGCAAAAAACAACGATATCCCACTAGTAAGAAAAAACAAAAAATAATTACTCACAAGACAACACAATACACATCGTGCACAAATGCAAAAAGATTTTCACACGTAATAAAACAGAAGCTAAACATGCTGCTATTATTACACCATTTAGAAAAACGCATTTATGCAGGGCAAAGATACTCATTTTGAGTAAATAGTACAAAAACGTTTTCTTACCAAACACATTTTACTACACAAACTGTAGAAACACCAGTGACGAAACCACAAGCAGGAATAACAGCAAAAGCTTTAAATACTAATTAAAAAGGAGAAATAAAACATTATAATCACAAATGCAAATGAAAAGAAATAAAACAATTAACATTATAAAATGCTATATCACTACCCAAATGCCAGTCCACACACACTGGCAGCCGAGCTCCAGATACACACACAAACTTTCCCTAGTGGTTTGATGGGCCTACAAATATGGCAAATCTCCTACCAAGGGGGGACAGAAAAATGGCCAAAAGTAAATAATAACCGATGCCCCATCTCTTTGGGGCAACCTTTACCCAGGGGGCCACACTCAAACATAGATATATGTATATCCCTGATGCTAATGGGTTTTCTGCCCCCCCCCCCCAGGGCACACAGGCCTTCAAAGACAGCTGATCTGCACGGGGGTGGGGCAGAAAACGGCCAAAAGTAAAACAAAAATGTAATCCCCAATTGGGGCAACACTTGCCCAAGGGGCTGTCCCCAATTAATAATATGTACACATCCCTGGTGCTAATGGGCTTTCAGCCCCCCCCAGGGACAGATGGGCCTCCAAATAGGTAAAGGTCTAAATAGGGCCGATATGCCCCCGGGGGGCAGAAAATGGCCAAAAAGTTATTTAAAAACTTTATACCCCCAATGTGGGCGATCCTTGCCCAAGGGACTGCCCCAAGCACAATCATACTTTATCCCTGCTGCTAGTGGTTTTTCTACCCCCACCACCCCCGGGGGCAGATGGGCCTCAAAACTGGGCCAATCTTCCCCCCATGGGGGCAGAAAACAACTGAATCACATTAGCCACATTTGGAAGCAACCCTTGCCCAAGGGGGCGCTTCCATTTCCCAAAAACTAAATTCCTGGTGCTAGTGGGGGTATTCCTGCTGCACAATCGCGACCCCATGTGCGATCATGCAGCAGGAATGCCCTGCAAAGAGACATTGGGAGAGAGGAAAAAGTCTTTCCTCTCCTCTGATGCCTCAGTGCATGCCCAAACCACCCCCCGGCCAGGAAAACCCTACCTTCCCCTCCGACAGCTGGAAACCAAATGGCTTTCAGCGCGTCTGGCGGCTCTTGATGACGTTGGCGTGCGCCGTGCATGCCAATGTCATCTGATTGCTATGGGGGTGGGATTGGAGGTGGCAGCCATTCCTGTTTGGGGGGGGATTACATGGACGGTCCATGGGGGGAGCACCAGAGCTTCTCCCACGAGCGGGTGCGAGGATGGAACGGTTCTGTCCTCAGTACATGTCCACCACGGCAAGGGGTTAAAGGTGATGCTTTAGAAGGGAAGTTGAGGCTTTAGTAGGAAAGGTGACCCTTTAGGAAATGAGACGCTTTAGCAGTAAAGAGGACACTTTAGTAGGAAAGATGATGCTTTTGGAAACTAGATGCTTTAGTATTAAAGGTGACACTTTAGGAACTTGATGCTTTAGTATTAAAGGTGACGCTTTAGTGGTATAGGCGACACTTTAGTAGGAAAGGTGACTTTTAGACCTGGCCTCTGCAGGAAATGAGACACTTTAGTATTAAAGGAGATGCTTTAGTGGGAAAGGTGACATTTTTGTAGGAAAGGCGATGCTCTAGTTGGAAACGTGACGTTTTAGTAGGAAATTAGATTCTCTAGTAGGAACTGCAATGCTCTAGTAGGAAAGGTGACACTCTAGTGGGAAATGTGATGCATCCAGCCAGAAAATGGTGCAATGGCTCATCCATGCTGCAAACCAGGAAATGTGATGTTCATTTCACTTTCACTTGCAGTCTTTTTGTCTGTGCTGGCTGGTGGATGTGTTTGTTGTGAGCTCTTGCTATTTGGTGTGTTATTTGGTCTTGCTGTTGTTTCTGCTGTCCCTGTCGTGTAAGTAAACTCTCCTTTGTGTTTCGTTATTGTATTTTGTAAAGTTTTGTCCACTGCTTTGTTTTGTTTTATTTAGGGGTTAGTAGTTTTAGGGGCAGAGGGAAGGGATAGTTTTTGTGTTTTTTGGGTTTAGGGTGGCTAGTATGGGAAGGGAGATGTCCGGCAGGACCAGATCAAAGAACCTGTCGGAGGAGGAGTTTGAGGGCCTGCTGTGACTGTTTGTGCAGTTACGGTACCTGCCAAAAATGATCAGCAGTGGAGGTAGGGTGAGCCAAGGCTGCCATAAACGTGTGAGGCTAGAGCATTGGGAGAAGGTGCGCTTCCAAGTCCGATCTTTCATGTCCAGTGGACAATACACCAACTGAAGCACCGATGGGCCGATGGTCAGCCGGGAGGCAGATCTCCTCGATCACCTGGGGATTGAATTTGGTGGGCCTACTGGTAAGTCCTTATATCCCATGAGCCTGTAGCTGTGTGGTGCTTTTGCACACTTCAAATGGGTTTTTTTCAGGAATGCCCAGATATGTATATGGGTTAGTACGGCATGATACGGGCTAACTAAGTTAAATAAACAGAACATGCCACAGGGGCCTGTTCACAGGGGCATTACAATAGCCAAAACATACCATGAAGTGCAGGGGAGGCCCATAGGTGCTGTGGGACCCATCCGGCACTGTGCAGGGAACATTGTCATCCGGCCTGCTAGGTCATTACTGACTCCAAACTGTGGGGGCCACCCGCCATGTATGTTGCAGGGGAGCGCACTCACATGCCTTCAGGCCACAGGTTGCACAGGGTGTTTGGTTTACCTTCATGGTCAGAGATATGCATATATATTACGAAAATGGTAATACATCCTTTATGAGCCTGTACAGGCCTTGAATGATCATTGTTCATTCACAGTATACTGGTCACATATAAGGAGCATGTGAAGAAGACAAACAATCATGGGTACTGTCTAAAGTGTGTAGCATTGTATAGCACATGCATTGACTTGAGAAGGCCCCAGCATTATCATACTATGCAGAGTGTGGTCAGTCAAATTGGACTGTTCACATAGCCATCAAAGCCAGACACCCTTGCACCACGAAGCAAGCTAGGCTGGTCTTGCACCTTGTCTGCAATCTGTGCACCTGATACGTGATGTGCCTGGCATTATCTGAATACACTGCAACATGGCTTAAAAATGTCCAGCATTAGATTAATCCAAATTTGCCTTATGCTACAAGTTCAACGTACAGACAATACCAGGCATTTGTCAATGTACTGTGCTTCATATGTACACAGTGTAAATGTTCAGCATTCACAGAGCAATGTACCATCTTATTGTCTTGTAGCTGGACCAATGCCATACAGCTGTGGTGACGGTGAAGAGGTTCAGAGATCCCAGTGCTACCAGTGAGTGTCATCTGATTGTTCCTATACTCTGTAAGGTTTGTTTGTGTTCTCGTAAATTGGTTGCAGTCAGATGTGCAAGGAGTATCATCAGTCAGCGAAAACAATCCTTACCTCACATGTAGATTCACAACAGAAGTTGGACAAAGTTGCATGTGCATTTGACATGGCCAAATTGGCATGCGAAATAATTCCCAATGTATGCAGGCCCACATGATGGATGGCTCTGTATCTGCTATGCGAATGTTGTGCAGCAATGGAGTGGATACTTATGGCACATGTACCATCACCTGCCCCAAAACCAACTTAGGATGACTTATGTTGCATGGGATAGGCTGTGAATTTCTCAAGTACAAATTTGAGCAGGACACAGGTGTGGTTGGGGTGTAGCACATATCCCAGACAATACTACCAGTTGTCAAAAGCAAATCTAATGTTGACATGTGCACAGTGAACAGGTTTTCCAATTTATTTGTCCTCCTATTGCATGTTCACATCACACCATGCACATGCCTGCAGAATAAGTTCCTCCACCCTACCACAATTGGTACCATCTAAATGATTGAAGACATTTTAGACATTAATGCCAGTCAAACAGCAAATTGTTCTGGGATCTATACATGTACCTGTAATTCAGCTTCTAGTCAAAGTTTGGACTCCAATGGATTTGGGTGACCATGTGAGTAGGCTCGCCATACTGAAACATGATTCCTTACTAGTTCAGATGCTACATGTGTATTTGTGATGTGCCATATATAAAATATACTATTCATGATAACAAAACCAGTGGGTTAGTTAGATATCCCCATTTGTTGCAGTGAGGGTGTAAGTCAATTGTCCATACCAATGACTTAATTGGTTTCACCCCTTAGCTCACATTTATCATGAAATGTGGCAAATATCACCCCGCATCATGGGTACCTGCGCATCCCTCAGAGTAATGCATATCAGTGACATGTTAGATGGGGAGACAGAGCAGCAATTGGCAAAATGGCATGGTGGTGTAAATGATGTTGTCACAAAAAACGATGTGCAAATAGAATTGGAGGGATGATCTTCAAACTGCCTGTCTGATCCACATTGCTAGTGTAAGCCTGCAAATGGAAATGTATGGCCAATTTTGTGTGGCAGGTCCACACAGGCTGTGATGATTCCTACCTCGGTGCAGACTGAATAGGTATGAGTCGATGTGGGACATGTAACCAGTCCACACATGTCAATGCAGTTACATGCCTGACTCATGCCCTCATATACTCAATGCCTTATAATAGACACATGTTCATAACTTTGAAGTGTTTTGTGAGGAATAAGGCCAATATGCTAAGTACCACAGGCATGTATGTACTGTGTTGTTAGCATAAATGCTATTTCACAGTCCACCTACTGCTGCCGCTACCCATACTGTATCCCCCCAGCAATTGTCACCACTGAACTTTTTTGGGCCAATTACCTGCAAGATACAGCACAATATACTCAGATATATAAGATCTACACACACACTTATGAATCCACACACTCATCACATGGATTAAGTATGAGTTGATGTGCATCTAGGTAACAATCCATACAGAAATGTATGGACAGACTCTTGGGTATGTAAAGGACCACATGCTATTGGTTGAATTTCATTACGTAATCTATGTTGAAGTATTTCAGGTATTTCCATGTGTCAATTTTGGAGAAGTATCCAACAGGTCTGTTGAACTGGAGGTAGCTAGCCACACTCCGTCTGTTTCATCTACCTGGCACATAGTCAATCTTTATGTGTGGCCTTGTGTATTTGCCATAACAGTGAAGCATTGCTGAGGCACAATACGTGTACTTGCTACACATTACTCATTTCACATAGGTGATTGGCCATAGATTTTACCCTCTTGTATGTTGCATAGCAATCCCCAGGAAGTACCTAGATGGACCATGTGCACCATTCCATTTGTACACAACATCATTGTTCATAATCTGTCTTCATAATCTGTCTTCATATGCACACGAGTGCCAGACATTGCCATTTCCAGTAGCTACAAGGCCAAGACCGGAGTACTTTAGCATTGTAATTTTAGGGGAAGTATATGCTTCTTGTGACGGTTGGTCATGATCAGTTCCATAGATGTCTTATTTTGGCTGGACATGGCACTTGTGCTGCTAATTGTAATTCATACAAATAATTGATGACAACTTGGACAAAGTCTGATATATATGTCCTTCCTCTCCAACAGACAACATGACCCCTGATCAGTAAAGATCTTATTGGATTTTCTTGGAGAGATACCGCCACTTCAGGCACGTAGCCAAGGCCTACATGCACATGGGAAGCCGGTATGAGAAATCGAAGGCAGCATGGACATGGATGTCGCCACCTCGGGGACAGAAAGCCCTGGACAGGACAAGCACCAGGCCAGAAGTAGAGCTTCCCCATGGTGGTAATCCAGGGTTAGTTCAGGGACCCTCCACAGCCCAGCCAGCAGTGGCACCACAGTCGGTCAGCACAACAGTAGCTCAGCTAACTGAGTTTGAGAGGCAGTGCCTGAAGGAAAATGCAGAGACAAAGTTGAAGCTGGCAGGCATAGAACTGCAGGTGGCGACACTAATGAACATTTTTCACACCTTGCAACATTCTGTGGACAGGATGGAGCAGCAAATTAAGGCCCTCCCTCCAACTTTCTGGCCTTGCACAGTTCATATTGGTTCTTTTTAGTGTATATAGTTTTAGCATAGGTTAGGATAGATTTTAGCATTGTGATAAGTTAGTTTTAGTGTTTTTATAGCTTTTAGTGTTTATCTGTTGTTAGATAGGGATATGGGTGGGTATGTTGTTAAGTGGATGGGGGGTTAATGTTTAGTATGTGTCGAATAAAAAAAAAATACAAAACAATATGTATTTGTTTTAGTTTTAATGTTCAGGTCGTTTGTGTATAGGTGTAGTTTAAGTTTGTCTCATGTGCGAATGTGTATTAAGGGGGGTACAGGTTTATGTTTAACCTGTCTGTTGTGGTATATGTGTAGAGTAGGATAAGTTAAGGTTAGGTAGGTCAGGTTATTTTCAAGTAAAGGTAGTGTAGGCAATTAAGAATAGGTTAATTTAGGGATAGTTTAGATAGGAATAGTCAGTCTAGGTTATTGATTCTTATGGTGTGTTAAATAAATATTCTTTTCCACTTTCACAACTGCTTACTTATTACCTGGGTGGCAGCAGTCACATCTGCTTAGGCTGGGTTAAGCACATGCTGTAGGAATTCCTGCCAGTGTGAGTATACATGTGTTACTATGTGGAGCACCTAAGGAGTAGATCATGTCAAGTTTGCAATGGAGTCATTTAAGGGATCTTCAAATGTGATTGTGCACTGAAGTGGCCCTTTTGCTGTGAATGGACACACAGCTCAAAACAGGTAGTAACCTACTGTTGCACTTTGTGTGTACTTGATGCTACATGTTTTGTATGGATGATTAAGTCAAACCATTGTGACTAATCTAGGATGTGTTGGGTGCCACGCTGATGTTGTTTGTTGTTGACTGTTGTTTGCTGTCTAGTATGCATGGAAGTATCCCCCACCTGGCCAGAAACAGCATTCAGTCTTACTATTGACTACTTGCTAATCGTAGCACTTCATGCATGTGACCTTGGGTGACTACTTGCTAGTTTAGATGCACATAGGGATCACATAAACTACTTCACATGGTCTGTTCAGATTTTCCCCTGGATCTATGAAATAAAATTCCCCTTTAATAATAGGTAATGTCTTTAGGGTCAGCACATACACCATAGTCTACTTAGTCCAATCATGAACAGACATACAACATGCTGGTTCCGGTAAGTGATTTTATTGGTGCGTGAACCAAGGCACAAGTGGCAGTCCTTGCAGCAACAACCCCAACATAGTTTATGAGCCATTTTATGTCCAGACAGAGACTATTGGGTTACATGTCATGGGACTTGTGGAGTAGAGGACCAAATTGCCATTATGGAAGATAGGCCACATCAGCAGTCCACAAATGGGTGAAATCAACAGGTGGGAAAGTAAATAGAGGACAGTACCAGTTGAGAAGTACACTGGCATGGCCTCAAGCACAGGTCAATTGAGAAACTGGTCATGTGGCACAAAGAAATGCTACCAGCCAGTTTTTCAGTGGAAAGAGGTGAAGTCCACATTTTCATCCTGTGATGTGTGTGGTGCCTCCTGTGAAGGGGGTGTTGTCGGTGCCAGAGGCGACGGAGGCCCACACACATCAGGGGCTGAAGATATGGATCCCCTGTCCCCAGCAGCATTTCTCTGTGTCTACAAGTAAGGCAGCACAGCACTAAAAAGGGCCTGCTAGTTTGCCAGCACAGCAACAACGTTGAGTCGTAAGGCACTCATTGTTGCTATGGAGGAGTCCTGCTTTCTCTCCATGGACTCCAGAATGTTGTGGATTGCCCCCAGCTGGTTGGCAACCCCACTGGTGCCACTTAGGCAGGGCAGTTGTTCATGCCTCTACCTTATGACACCAGAGATGTCAGCCAGGGACTGTTCCAAACCATGGAGCAGAGGGTAGGTGCCTCTTATAGCCTCCGAGGTGAGCTTATTGGATCTGAGGCACCTATGGACTCCCTCTAGGGTGTCCGCCACGGCCTCCATCCCTGCCAGCACTGCATCTACCAGCTCTCGCTGGAAGCCTACTGCACGACGTTGGAATTCAACTTGAGAGTCCTCTGAGTCCAGGGATGGGGTTGGCTGGCTGGTGGTGTTTGTTGGTTGATAGGCTGATCCTCTGGAGATGGTGAGACGCTGTCGGCCCTTCTTGCGACCGGAGATGATGTCTGAATAGAGTACAGGATTTGCTGAAGGGTGTAATGGTCGAGGGTTGGCAGGCTGTCATCCTTAGAAGGATACTCATCCAGGACAGGCAACTGGTCAGGAGTTGTTAGTACATCCTCTGCAATTAAATAGATATATGTTGATGTTGATCTAAGTTAGGTGGTGACTTGAGTAATCTGGTTGACATTTAGACTTTCTACTAATTCACTTTCAGGTCAACATTGATGCTTAGGACATCTGTTCCTCATAGGTTTTAATGCCAAGTTGCAGTGCATCTTTGCATTGTTCACACAACCACTGTGTGACAAGGCTGACTTGTCATGTCATGACACATATTGCAACACAGTTACACAGCTCGCTGGCCCTGCCATTCATGCACGTGTGCTATTAGATAAGGTCTACCTCTGCCTAGGTGATTTGCTTTGTTTTTCATAATGCCTATATTGATTGTGTTTTGTCGTTTTGACACCTCTACTGTGCACATTGCACCTAGTCCCCAGGGTGCCTGCGTTCCATGTGACCAGTACTCAGCCCACAGCTCCTGTGAAGGTGGTGTGGGTTTGGCCATTAATTAGTTATGATCCTGCAGTCTACCTTTCACTCAGTACACCATGGCACTCTGCCTTGTTGTGTTGTCTTGCATTCACATTGTGCTTTCATGTGGGCAAGGGTTTCGCTTTTCACAGACATCCTGCACACCTCAACACAGCTTTCAACCTTGCTACACTGCATGAAAGTGTGGGGGAAGGACTTACCGTGGGGTTCCTATTAGTGTATAATCATGTGATTTCATTGCACACACAGTTGGCTCCATATTTCTGGACAGTGGGCACTTGTGGCAACTCTGAGGAGATGGTCCCAGTCAAAATCCTAGCACTGACGCTCAGCTCATTTCATCATTGCTAGAGTTGGTAATCTGCAGAGTTTCACACATCGTTTGACTCAGGACTCCTCACTTGTATGTGTAGATTCCCCCCTGGCAATCCTGATTTTGGGCCAGGCACTCAACTTACTGCCACACACTGAGGGAATCCAGATAATACATTGACTCTCATTTGCCTACAACACCAACAATATGCATGACCAAATCCAACAGACTGACATGGCTGGCTGTTTTTGAGGGCTATGGGACAAGCTGTAGCCCACATGGTAGTAGTGCTTGAATTGGTGATATGCACCTATCCAGGTTCCCACACAACTAGGCCCATCCACCTCAGCCTCCAACCATCCCTGACTCCTACCCTTTGTGATTGCAAACTAGTTCATCCTATACCATGACAGATCCCTGTTTCACATCCTCCCACTTTCACATATGTAAGTGGTGAGACAATTTGCCTTCTGACTACCTTCTGCCATGTGCTACATCTTCATCCAGAGCCACCCAGGGATGTAGTTCCACAATGGTCTCTTCTCTATCCTCCATTCTCAGTTGCGACACAAGTGTGACATGTCAGACACAGCAATGCATGTGTCTTGGTCAGGCTACCTTGCAGTACACATATCCCTTCTCACCTCCTTGCTTTACAATGTCTCCCCATTCAGACACAGTGGCAGTTCAATGTGCTCAGCAAGTGCCTACAGTGCACTGCACTGCCAAGGGCCCACCAGGGCCACACACCATCTTTTGATTCAACACACACGGTCTTCTGGTGTGCATCACTTGCATTCACCCCCACACACACAGTCTGATGAAGTTCATGATAGGAGTGCAGCAGGTCCCTACCATGGCAACTGACACCTGTGTGCTCTCACCCCACACATCAGGACAGCTGTGTGCTATGTAGTTTCATGCAGTTTACTACACACGTGACTCTTGGCATGTTCCTATGTGTTGATCCTTCACAAGCCCCACACCTGACCCCCCTCTCAGGTGTACAGTTTCTCCTCTGACAAGCCCATTCCATTCCATTGCTTTACAGTCCAGATTTGTGTGCATTTGCCCAAGTTAGATACAGTGGCCTCCTGGTGTAAGGTGGCCTCCATTGCAACAGTCAGGTTGGGCAGGGTTAATGTGTCCGTGCATGATGTGTTGTTCGATTCCATGTTTTTTGCTTTGTATTCTGGGGCTTGTAGATCTGGTCAGTCATTTTGTACATTCCACTACAAGTGTCAGTATATAAAGATGAACCTGGACTGGTGCTGCACTTCACACATGGAAGGAAGAAACGTGACAGAGCTGGACTGAACTGTGCCACATGTAACTGGGCAGTGTGACTTACACTGATGTAATGTTTACAGGTACATGACCCAGATTCTTGCCCTTTGCCCTTTGCCCTTCACACAGCACAGTGAAGCGCTGGGACATAGGTAGCTGCACTGCACAACATGATCTTTTTTGCCCACATTGTCCCTTGTTGCAACTTACCCTGTAGGTCTTGTTGTTCCTCGTGGGCTGCTGTGTCCTGTCCCAGAACTCCTGCCACCAACTCCTCTGGAATGACAGCTGCCACCCCCACCTCCAAGGCATCCAGCTCCTCCTGTGGCACCGGGCTACCTCCTCTGGTCTACATGGCTGCCTTTGGGTTGTTGGCCAGTTTCTACTTCGTCCTGCGCTTATAGTCGTGCCAGCATTTTTTACAGTCACTGACTGTCCTCTTGACTTGTCCCACGCTGTTGATCTTGGCCATTCTGGACTGCCAAAAGGCCTCTTTCTTTCCTAATAGAAATTTTGAGGTGACAAAGGCTTATGTAGGTGCTCTGTCACCTCAGTGATCAAGATGCCATTCTCCTTCTCACTGAAGTTGCACTTCCTATTCCTCTTCCCCTGGGGGGGTTGCTGGGCATCCTGGCTGGTGCTGGGGTTGTTGGGGTTGTTATATTGGCTGCTGCTCTCTTCTCCCTACTCCATGGCTGCCTTCTGTGAAGGGTGCCAATTTTTTTTCCCCAAAGCGTCATTGTTTCAATATTTTTTGACTCTTCATGCACTGAACATTGATGCTAGGGTGGTTAGCGTCACTTTACGTACTGCTAACCAGCCTTACGTCAGTTTTACTCCTGATGCGTCAGTGTCCTCCATGACATCATGCCCACGGCAGCATACATTTTATTTCACGCAGCCTGTTCCTTACACCATGGTGCACCATACTGTAAATACAGCGCAGTCATGGCGTTTAAAAATGACGTCATGATTTGTAAGTCATTTTGTCGCATCGCTGACTCAACATAGCGATGCGTCAGTTCTTGTAAATGAAGCCCGTAGTGCCTTGTGAGTTAGAAATGATGGAACCGTTTTGGGTCTGGATGGACTTCATAATACTGTATCGTAAGTGTTGGAGTGGACTACAATGAAAGTTGCTTTAGTATTTTGAGTTTGCAGTTACACATATGAATAAGGTCGTGTAATACTAAGCTCTCTGTGTGGTGTACTCATTGGCGAGTACCCAGGCTGGGGAGAACACTACAACCCCTTTCATAGTTTTTCATATCCGTTTGGAGCAATAATGATTAATAAATTATTATAACGTTGAACGGTTGACTAATTGCTTTAAAAAAAATTTACATAAACATTTTAAAGTGATACTTTCAATAGAAGATAGATAAGGAAAGGATAACCTAACATTAGTGAGGTTTCGTTTTTGCAGCTTGTGCAAAATAATGTGGTGGTTACATGTGTGCTATATTTTTGTCTTGATCTCAAAGTACTCCATGCTCCTGAGGAGGGCAGAGGAGACCCCCTATCCTGTCAAGGGGAAGGAGTGGCGGCCTGGACAATGGCTAATCTACTTTCCTTTCTCAATGACTACAACTGCATTTGTTAAGGTATCCCTTCAATTTTCCAAGACCATTAGCAATCCTCCTATACATTACCCAGCCTCCTCAGGAAGGAGTAGGATAAGTGCAGGGCCATTGGCATTTATGATGACATGTCATTAACTAAAAATATGCTGCTCCGCCAGCACAACTCCATTAATGTTGCACATATATAATCAAGTAAATTGTGTAACATAAATGTAATGTGCCATGTGAATTCCAAAGTATATTTACATTTGTCAACTAATTCCTTTATTAATAGTAACACACATTAAGGGGCTTATTTCAATGTCGGGAGGACGCCGTTGCGGAAACGGGACCGACCGACCTCCGTTCGGCGATACTGACCGCCTAATCATGATGCGACCACATATGGTGCGGTCGCATACTCCCATTCCACTATGGGAACTTGTTTTACGGCCATAAACCGGCCGTAGCACAAGCTCCCATAGAGGAACAGGAGTCTGTGTTCATCCAACAAGGGGGACCCCAAGGGCCAAGAACAGAAGGGGGCCCTGCTAGGGGCCCCCAAACACACTTTCCGACATGGAAAACCTGCTGGAAACTGTGCATAGTAATCCCGAAGGCGGAAACGCCTTCCATTTGGATTACGGGCTGGTTTCCGACAGGCAGACGGGCTCCTGGAATCTGTTGGAAGCCAGCAGGAATGTCCGTCCGGTTTCAGTTCCGACCGGCTGTAACATAATCAGCCGGTCGAAATTGAGGTCGGAGCCTTTCCGACACTCAACATAATCGTCCCCTTAGTGATTTGCAAGTGTCACTACATTAAAATTTTCAGCATTTTTAAAAAAACAAAACTTATTTTGATTATGGTGGTGGTCATGGGTTAATTCAGACCACACACTGCTGCTGCATTATGTGAAGTATGTATGGAAAAAATCTTGGCCATGTGACTAAGAATCACATCAAAAAATGTCCAATGGCCCTAGGGAACAAGCAATGTTCTGCTACAGTACAGCTGTATATGAACAAGTGTTTGCGTTGAGAATGAAAATTAATGTTCGTTACTTCTTTCTTTGGATCATCTAGCTTCTCCAGCCAAAGGACCTGCCTTGAAGGTCCACTCCTTGTAGGAGACAGCCATTCGGCTGCGCCTGCACAAAATGTAGGCAATATTGGCAGAATACCGATGCCAGGTGGTCCTGGAGGATGAGGAGGAAGAGGTAGCAGTCACCATTGAGTCTGGCTGCTAACGGGAGGACCACAGCAATGTTATTGTTGCTGCCGCAGACAGCTGAGTTTCCCAGCCACCCACTGAGCAACATCACCACCAAATTCTACTTCTACCCTCCTCCAAAATATCGCTCAGTGAACTGGATAAAGGCCAGCAGGACCTTAAAAGGCAAATTAAGGCTTTGGAGGCCTATTTTTATAGGGAGGGAAGGGGTGAGACTGTTGTTGTGGGAGCTGTGTGTGGGGTCAAGGTAGTTTAGTTTTTATGACTTTTAGGGTTTTATTATTTAGGGTGATGGGTGGGCCTATTGTGAGAAGAGAGCATGGAAAGGACAGTTGGAAAATGGGGACAGGGTACCTGTTTTTGATGTATTTTTCAGGTTTCTTGGATGAGGTGCTGGGCCAGTTGTGGAAGGAGACGTGAGAGGTTTTTTTTCTTAATAAATGAGGTTTTATTTACTTGAATATTTGTCTTTGCATTAGTAGTTAGTGTAACACCACTGTTAATAAAACAGCAAGCACTACCAACGTAGTGAAGAGAGGCTACCCTCGGCACCTCTCTCATCCCAAAACAATTGTCACTGTCAGTATTGTTAATAAAGATGCAAGATTGTATGCTTTGGCTGTCACAGGAAATAATCCATTTTCTGTATAATTTTGTTTGATAAGGAACTGCAAGTGCATATTTCTTTTGTGGAACAGACTTTGTTTAGTTTGAGTTTAGGTATATGGTGCCAAGCCTATAAATCGTCGCATGTGTAGAGAGGACTGTATGAACTTGCCCACAAAGCATGTTTACTTTGAGATCAGTTTTGAAAGATTGCATGCCACAAATCATGACATTTTGTAGACAACTGAATGAACTTAAAATCTTTGCAGATTTATTTAGAGATGTTCAGTGCTGACACCTAGCAGTTTCAGCATGAGGAAAGAATTATTGTTTAGTAGTTTTTGTGTTGCAAATCTTTCTTTTCTCTCAAGCATCCTTGGCATAAAGGTGGGTGTAAATACACCTATTGACTATTTGAGTGTATTATATTCTATGCACACATTACAATGTTATGTTTATTTTGCAGATTGTCACATTTGATGAATTCACCAGAGAAGAGATAGCTGAAAAATATCTGTAAATTAGCAGGTATAACACTTTTTCAGGTAAAAGAATTTCCAAAGTTACATTCATATGTAGCAAAATATTATTCTTTTGTTTTAGATTTACACTGAATGAAGACTGGAAATTCAGCAGTCAGTGAGATGCACATCTGTACCAGCTGCTTTTTTTTTCTCTTTCCAAATCCCCTTTACCTTCCCCTTGTGCCTCCACAGTGCCAACAGTGAATTTCTTTTGGGTGGTGGATTCTGGTATAATGGTGGAAAGTGCTATGAAGGTTGGGGTGTCGCTACACGCAAGGTATATCTGACATTGTTACAGTCACACAGTGCACATTCCGAGGTCAAACACAAAACTGACCATGACCACTCAAATTGCTCAACTTTTATGGCTTGAGTAGGCAGTGCTGCACCCATCAGAAATAGATGCATTCTACTTACTGCCCTTGCCCTACCCTCAGTAACTAATGACGGCTAATGGGGTCTGTCAACATGCGCGAAAACAACAATCCCTCCTTACCACTTTCTTACCTGTGTAATTCAAACCATGTCTTCTACCTCTCTCATTTGCCCATACCTCAATTCAGGGTTTTCCAAAGGGCCTTCCTAACACTGGTGATGGTGGCCAAGTGTTAACAGGAAAGCTATCACAAGAAAAACAAGGTTCTTCTTATTTATAATGATGCTGGGGAGGTGAAATAGTCAAAAGATTCTGAGAAAACAACAACTAGCAACAGAGTGTTGAGTTATTTACTAAGTAATCCCTCAAGTCTCAAGTGTCAGGACTCAGGAGATGGTTACTTCAGTAGAAACTATTAGGCATAGATTGTGTCGAAACATTATTGTAATTAAATCTCTACACTATGATGTCCCTTTCATGCCTAAGTAGGGGGAGTAGTGTGGGCAGATGTGTAAATTTCTGTAACAACCTCCTTTAACATTTGATGTTGCCTTAACCACATCCTCCCCACCAAGTGTGAGATCTGTTGCTGGTGGAAATTAACACACACCTCAATTGATCACACAACCTGGGGTAAGAGAGTTAGGGGGTTCATGAATGGATGGCCATTAATATAGAATGATCCCCCAAAGATTATGCTATCAAATTTAATTTACCATACTGTCCCAACCACCACAACATGAATCATTAACATTTGGGGTCACATGTATCAAAAAATCAATTTTTCATTCATTAAATAGCGAATTTTAGGTAATCGCCATTTAAGGAATGTAAAATGATATGTAAGAAAATAGCGATTACCTAATAGCGATTCCTGAAGATTCGCAATTAGGTAATCGCTATTAAGTAATACTACTCTGTTCAGGTGCAAATGATTTTGCGTTAGCTAATTTGCAATTACCTAACTGCAAATCCAACGGTGCCTGTGGGCCCAACACCCCCCTAAAGCACCCAAAAACGAATGTGCACATGTAAAGTGCACACATGCCCTAGGGGCATGAGTGTGGGATACATGGCACTTTGAAAATTACATTTTTGTGCATTTTTCAATAATTGCACATGGTTACCATCGACTAGGAGTCGATGGTAATAGCATTTCCTAAATGCACAGTTTGCATTTAGAAAATGCTTGGTACATGTGCTTACAGAATCAAATGATTGTTGTGCCTTTCTTGATTGACTATCTGTTCAATGGACACTGATCCATTCCATTTCAGTTTATTATTTACAATAGGCGGTGTAAGCCGCATACCAAATTTAAATTATATAGAATTTTTTAAAACCAGTCCTCCTATGTAACTTCTTTGTATTAGTCAGGTCAATTCAGGGTGGTCATCAGGAGGACAATCACTCGCCACACTTGTGATGTCAAACCAAATTCCCTTGTCATCCTCAGATGTTTCAGGAGCACCATAATGTTTTGGTATAAAGAGTTTGTTTATTTTACTCATTGTCAATCTCTCCACATTTTGAGGCAAGAGACTGGTTCTTCTGACTGTGAAAACTGCACCATCTGCACTGAACATACTGGCTACAAGGCATGCCAGATACTTCGTTGCCAGTCTGCTGAGCTCTGGCCACTGTGCCCTCTTTCAATACCAATAGGTCAATGGGTCTCGATCCAGTTACACCTCTGTCGGGTCATCCAGATTGTCACTGAGGATGCCACTTGCTGGCCTGCATTGCCTGTGCCTCTGCACTTGACTTACGTCCTGCTGAATGAAACCAATCCATTGCAGAGACTGGCAGTGACCTTGAGTCTATAGTTGCCTTGGGTTTAGTAGCTGGTGGCGTTGGTGTTGGTGCTCCTGCAGAGACTGAAAGGCAATAGCACCACCTTCTAATGAATACATTTATTTCTGTAAAAGGAATGAAAGTAGCCAGGGTTTTTTCTGTATTGTGGACCCAGCATTGTGGCTCAGATGTACTCTTTGGAGGAAACAGTCTCTTTTTTTGCAGTCTTTGATTAGTGTTCAAGCGATGGATTATGCTATTCACTAAATAAACTGCTTCTTCATTGACATTGTAGAATGTTTGTTCTACCTTTTTCAATTGATCCTGTAGCAGAGGCAACAATGGGATTGCGTGACTATCCTCTTTGCTGACCTCCTGTGTCATAATCTCAAATGGAAGAAGCATTTGTATCAAGCACTCCGCTAGCCCCCATTTGTCCATCTCAATTGTCATGACTTTGGCAGTTGCATGCCCTCTCCTTTGAATTGCATAAACATTGATAGGCTTGCACTGCTCTAACAGGTGTTGCAGTATGTAGTAGGTTGGGTTCCAACCTGTTGGCACCTCCATTATGAGGGCTTTAACAGGTAGTTTATTAGCACACTGAATGATCTTCAACTGCTTCCGGGCTTTGGGTGATTTGCTAAAAGGAGAGCACATTCTTTGACAGTGGCCAAACCATTGCAGACTGCATCCTATTTTTTTTAGCACAATTAGGCTGAGGCAAGGCGCTAAACACAGGACTGTGAAATATCCACCGTCAGCCATGTCTTTGACTATATGACTGCCATTGTCATGAACACCAATTGTGACACCTCCAGGTTAAAGTCATTCATAGACCTCCTTGGTATTAAACGTGCCCAAAATGTTGGCAGTTATATGCAATTTCTCCATGGTGAACATTGCAACTGTTGCATATTGCCAAATGCCCAGAAAAACATAATCAGCAGTGAGACCAACAGCTAGTCTTTGCTTAATTCCCTAGAAAGAGGTTTAGTGTGCAGCGATGCACCTGTAACCTATTGCTTAACAACTGGTCCACGGATCTGTCGTGATGCAGATGGACTGAACAGTGCTCTGCTTCATTGTGTTTCCAACAAATTGCAGCACTCCATGATGCAGTTCTGGTAGCAACTGTGGTAAAATAGGTCTGGCTGGGACCCTTTCATTTTGGGCAAAGGGCTTCCACAAATTCCAAAAAGTCCACTCCTTCTGCAAAAGAAAAAGGGAGGAGGTCAAGCGCTAACATTTTAGCAGCTTACTGTTTCATGGTTAGGCTATTTTTGTTGTTTAACTACTGCCACAAGCAAACTACAAGTACCAGCAGTAGGTAGGTTGCTTGAGCGCTATGGGGTTGAAGTCGATGTATCCTGCTATGCATTGTGCCCTGCAGAGGTTGCTGCGGGTGAGAATTGCACACTATGGGGGAGACTCACAGGGCAGCTTTGCTTAATGCTGATATGGGCATATTCTTCTTCCTCCTCATCACCTTCTTCTATCACTTCAGCTGCTTCATCTCTCTCACCACCACCAGCTATGTTTTTAGGTGCCTGTACCGTAGTGCCCTCCAGGCTTACCACAATGAACTTTCGTGTGGCAAACAGAGCATATTGCAATGTTATGCTCATGCTGGCTAAGCATAAAGAAGCTCCAAAATTGGGAGGAGAGCTTTTTTATTATGTCAAAGCCTGAAACACTGAGGTAAAGCTAGGTGGTTGCGTTGTTTGCCTTTCTGTAGGGCATACTGCGACTCTTGTAACGGTAGTGGTGGCTGCAGGTATCAAGGGTCTTGCAAATATGTGAGCCAATGGTGTTAGACGAACATCATGCCTCTGAGTAGGTTGAATAGAGGTGAGCCATACTTCCACTGTGCCACTTTCCACAGACATTTACTGGCTTGTCATCATCATCATCACCACCTTATTCACTTGCAAGGAATTCAGGATCCTTTCTTCTCCCTTGTCTCTCATGGCAGATCAAGGACTCAGCAGGGTCCGATCCATGTTGAGATCAACAGAAGGGGGTCTCGGAGAAGATGGGCAAGTATTCTTTCTTTTCCTTGAACTCAATGGAGGAACAGCATTCTTCCCAACAACACTTTGAAGCTCAAACTCCTGTTCTGCTCCTACTTCTGGAAGATCTGTTGCTGACTAAGGTTCCTGTTGTTGTCTTTCCTGCGATATTTTGGTTGCAATTGAGACAATTCCATTACACTTTCACTGCTCCCCATGACTCTGATCACTGCAGTGCTGGGAGACATGGGCTTACGTTTTGGTGGTGGTGGTGCTGTTGATGCAGGAGCGACCCTCCCAGCCTCTTCCTGCCCGGAGGAAGGTGCTGCAGTTGTGTCATATTTCCTGAAAAAGGATGAGGTCTTGATGCCAGTGGTTGCAACAGGCTTCTTCTTCTTCCTCCTCACTGCCTACTTTCTTGGCAGGAACCTCATTCTTTGGAGCTATCTCCTTAGAATTAGCAGTTGGTACTTAGTAGGAGCAGAAGCACTTAGCAGAGGAGGACTCAAAGGGTCACTGTTTGCTAATTTGCCGACTTCTCTCCATAGCTGTCCCATGTGTGATGTCTTATGCACCTGCAAGCAACAAAATAAAGTGAGAGAAACATGGGCAATAAGAATCTTGCCAATGTAACACAAGTATAGTCATCATCATCAAATGCTTAACAATAGTGTACACAAACATTGCATAATCTAAGTATTTTTCTCATGACAACATTACACAGAAAAAGGTTAGTTTGAGTTCCTCCAGGCCCATTGAACCTCACGTGTGGAAGGGGGGACAGGGAAAAAATGTAATTAATTTATTAATTAATTACTGGTGTCCATTCATGGCTATGAGATCCTTATGTGAGGCAGGGGGTGCAGGGAAAAAAAATTAATTGCTTGTTTCCATCCAGAGCCATGGACCCCTGTGGGTGCAGGGAAAAAATTTAAGAAATTCAATAAATAATTGCTGTGTCCCTCCAGAACCATGGGAGACCTATGGGAGGAAGGGGGTGCAAGGAACAATTGAACAATTGAACTAATTAATTGCTGGTGTCCTTCCAGGGCCATGGGACCCCTATGAGAGGCAGGGTTTGCAGGGAATATTTTTTAAATTAATTAATTAATTGCTTGGGTCATTGATGCCCTACCAGGGCTTAGAGGAATTCTATGGGACTCCAACCGATCAGCAAAGGACTAATACCTATCCTCAATGCCTTCATTGACTCAGCCACATTCCCAGACACTTGGAAACATGCCAGCATCATTCCTCCACTCATAAAACCATCCGCTGACCCGGCCACGCTTTCCAACTACAGATCCATCTGCCTCCTACCATACGTAGCAAAGGTCTTAGAAGAACTAATCAACCGACACCTCACCAACAACCTCAGCAACCACCAGCTCCTTTACTCCACATGATCTGCATTCAGGCCCAACCACAGTTTAGACACAGCACTTATCACTGCCACAGACGACATCCACATGATCCTTGCCAGAGGAGATATGGAAGCCCTCAATCTCCTGAACCCTCTGCAGCATTTAACACGGTCTCACTCCCCATCCTCATCAGGCTCCTGCATGAAATTAGCATCAAAGGGCCCATTTTTCGATGGATCTGCTCCTTCTTAACGGATAGAACACAAGCTGTCAGTCTTGCATCTTCCTCCTTGGAAGTCCGCAAACTCATCTGCGGAATGCCTCAAGGTTTATCGCTCAGCCCTACCCTCTTCAATGCATACATGATCCCTCTGGCCAATGTCATTCATGCACACAAAACATCCTCTTCTACTCACATGACACACAACTCATGCTCTCCCTCTTGGACAAGACCCCCAACACAAGAAACAAGTTCACTGCCTGTTTGACCAAAGTTGCTAACTACATGAAAGTCGCATGTCTCAAGCTCAACACTGACAAGGCACAAGTAGTGATCTTCCGCAAGAACACCTCACCATAGGACTCCAAGTGTTGGCTGGATGAACTCAGACCCACACCCAGAACCCATGTCAGGAGCCGCAGAATAATCATCAACAGCAAACTGGACATGAGTGCACAAGTCAACACCATCACTGGATCCTGCTTCCAGTCCGTCCCTGAAGATGTTCAGGAAAATCTTCAAATGGCTCCTAAGCAACACTAGAAAACTGTCACTCATGCCCTAGTCATCAGCAAGTTGTACTATGGGAACTCCCTCTATACCAGGATCACCAAGCAACTCATTTGAAGACTACAAACTATTCAGTACTCAACAGCCAGACTCATCCTCAGCCATCCATACAAAACTCCCATCACACCACACCTCAGGGAACTACCCTGGCTCCTGATACACAAACACACTCAATTCAAACTCCTCAAACACACATTCAAGGCACTATACAACTCAGGCCCAACTACCTGACAGCTGCATCTCATTCTACCAACCACCCAGATACCTCCGCTCCGCAATTCTCCTACTTGCACATATCCCACACATACAAAGAACCGGATCAGGAGGATCAATGTTCTTGTACATTGCTCCTAAAGTGTGAAACAACCTCCCACTCCACATCAGAGCCTTCTCCTCTCTCCTTGAATTCCACAAGAAGCAGAAGTCTTGGTTTTTCAATTAACCAACCTACCATAGGCAGGGCCGGGCACCCACACCTGCTCGGTGCAAAGATTCTCTTGTAGATGACAGTGCACTTTAAAAGTGCACATAACATAATATAAAAGGGGGAGACGGGGAAATCTTGAATATATAAATTAAATAATTGCTGGTGCCCCAGCAGGGCCTAAGGAGAATCTATGAGAGGCATGGGGAGGCAGGCAAAAATTGAATAAATAAATGAAATATTTGCTGGTGCCCCTCCAGGGTTTTTGGAGACCCTAAGGGAGGTATGGGGCAGGTAAAATTCAAATAAATGAATACAAACCAACAACACTACACTTCAGTCAGCCAAAAGCCCAAATAAATATAATTAAAAGTAAACAAACAAAAATGTCAGAGGCCTCTTATATCATTGTTTCTAGAAAATTACTTTTAAAAGTGGAAGAAAAGGACTGGAAAATACATTGGCTGCACAAAATAGTGGTAAGAAGCTCATCCACCACATGGCCAGAGAGGGAGGAGGCATGGAAAACAAAGATAAATTGGCCACCAACCACACACCTCACTGGCTTCAAAAGATGGAGGTTACCTCATGGCCAGCAAAGAAGGAGGCACAGAGAACAAAGACAAAATGGTGACCTTTAGCAAACATTGTACACACTGGCTACACAGACTTGCCACTGCTGCCTGGCTAGCAAAGAATGAGGAATGGAGAACAATGAATAAATTGCAGCCTATGGCAAACACACACACTGGCTACACAAAATGGCCAAAGTTACATGACCAGCAAAGAAGGAAACATGGAGAACAAAGAAGACAATATTTGCAAAATTGGAGACCAATCATTTCTACAAAGAGAAGAAGCTGGTATTGAGAAAGAGATGATTGCTCAAAACTTCACCAAGATATTCCAAGCTATACTAGACACCAGAGCAAGTTGTAGTCCAAAACTGATTCAGTCACCATGTAATTGGGCTTACTAAGTGTAGACAATAGAACATTAATATGCAGGGTGGCAGAGACGGAGTCCACTTTGGCCACTACACTCCCTACAGTGTCAGACATTCAAAGAAGAGTTAAAGATCTTGCAGAAGCAGTGTGCACATTACAATGCAGAATGTAAGATGTGGACAGCCTCTCACAACATTCACTTAGTGAGGATGCCTGAGAGAGTTGAAGGACATAGAGTTTTTGAAACAGTGGCTGAAGAGACGGTTATACCCTGAAGTCACTCAAAATTATTTCCAGTGGAATAGGCGCACCAGGTACCTGATGGACCTCTGCCGCCTGGTCACCCACTCAAACAATTGTTACATGACTCTTAGGGGCATATTCTCAAGGACTCATCGCCGATTTAGCGGCACTTTTCCGCCACGAAAGAGGCAATAGATTTATCGCCCTATTCACAAGCCTGCGCTAACAGCCGACATTGTCGGTTTACCTGCGATAACTGCCGCTAAAAACATCGCCAAGGCTGACAGCCACAACTAACGCTAATCATATGCAGAGTAGGCGTTCCCGTGCAAAAACTCACGATAACACCACTTCGCGATATTCTCAACGACCAGCCAGACTTAGGGGTCTACTGCTGTTTTATACAGATACCTGGGTTCGTGTGAAGCTTGGGGACGGAGCTAGAATTTCTAGAAAGGTATACACCAGCATGGGTTTAAAACTGGGGTGCGTGTTGGCCCCGCACCTATTCAACTTATTCATCTCAGACCTATCTGGAAAGCTCAATGAAATTAACTCACATTCACCAAAATTAGGCAAATTACAATTATCGCACCTTGCCTACACAGATGATATTGTACTCTTGAGCTTAACTAAGGTGGGTTTGACTAGATTATTAAACGAACTCTCTGAATTTCTGTCTGTAAACAAACTGGAACTCAATTCATCCAAAACCAAAACAATGCTCATTACAAACCGAATAGTCCCTCATCATAACATCAGGCTAAAAGGCAAACTATTAGAGAATGTATCATGCTACAAGTATTTGGGATTTTATGTAGATGATAAGCTATCTTTTCGAGGCCAGAAAAAATACATGACCCAGCAAGCGGGGGCCCTAATATTTGCCCTTAGATCACTAGCAAAGAAACTGGAGGGACCCTCATTAAGACCGCTGCTGGCGACTATTTCTGCCAAAGTACTGCCAACACTATCATAAGCAAGCGCTGCTATGCATGGGAAGGACTCAGAGACTCTTAATAAGCTAATAACAAGTATTTATAAAAAGGTTCTACAGCTCCCCAAGACCGCCTCACCAGCACAAATGCGCTTAGAATTTGGGCTATGGGAATGAAACATTGGGCAGACTTTACACATACATAAAAGTGTGGTACCGAATTAAACAAAATGTTGAGGAAAATAGCCTCAATGAATCTTTATGGCTGGAATTGGAAAAGGAAAAAAAACCTGCCAGCCTACAAATTCTTGGAATACTCGCTTAAGGTTACTTGTATCACGGATCTTTGGAATAAAAATATGCCCTATCCAACTTTCAAGCTAGCACTAAATAAAGCTGCAAAGTTCCATTCATTGTTGGTTGATAAAGGCATTTTTGCTAAAAGATCTCATTCTTGGGCAGTGATCAATAGCTATAAAATACTGAAACAAGCGGCCTATTTGGACCCCACCTTCTCTATTCATGTAAAAAGACAACTAATGGCTTTGCGGTTTGGAAAGTTCCCTACTCTTGCGGACGCCCCGCAATGGAAGCATATAGAGAATCAAAAATGCCGGCTTTGTGGCAGTAAAAAGGAAGATTTGGTTAATCTTGTATGCCACTGTAAGATACTGCAACCAGCGCGAATTACCTTTTTACGGAGAGCGTTCTTGGACAGAGGAATAAATTCGTGAAGAACCGCTATTATAAGAGGACTGGACTCAACAGATTCCCAAATGAATTGCAAATTGATAACGTTTTTGCGTCTTCATGAACAAGAACTGAAAGCAAAAGCCCTTTAAAGAGCTAATTTGAAGAACATTTTAATGATTGTGTATATCTTATGAAGTTTTTTTTAGATTATAAAAATGTTAATTTTTAGAAAAAAAATTGGGATTGAAGGAAATTGTGTATGTAATATTGTTATGGCTTTAATTAACTGAACAATAAACTATTGTTATTATTATTATTATTATTATTAACTAACGCTAATCATATGCAGAGTAAGCGTTCCCGCGCAAAAACTCACGATAACACCACTTCGCGATATTCTCAACGACCAGCCAGATCGGCGATACGGCCCAAAAACAGGCGATAAGGCACGTTAGCAGCAGGGACTTAAGACCTGCTTTTTTCTGGTCTTAAGTAGGATGAAAACCTGCAGTATAAATGGAGCCCAGCCCAGAGCCACATCTGAAGACCAACAGATGCCATGGAGCTACTAATCATGCAGCTTGGAGACCCAAGAGGGCCACAACACCCACCGTCACCACCCCCAGGACCACTCCCACCTTCAGTCTGCATTGCGGCTTTCCGGTTGTTAGCGAGTTTCAGCTTGGTTTTGCGCTTCACATCATTCCAGCGCTTTTTTTTTTTTTTTAACCGTATTTTATTGGCATTTAATCAGTACTTGTACATATATCATTCCAATCCGTAAAGCCTCATGACTGATATGGTTACTGTTCTGTCAACATTTATGCATGAAAATTAACAATTATTCTCATAAACACAACAATCCCCCCTCCCCCCTTGAGTTGTGCTGTAACAGTTAGAATGGATTGTCTGCTTGTAAGCAGCTGTCCGTGTACGTGGGTCGCAAAAGTCAGGTGGTGCAGCGCCAAACTCGTGGTCGTTTTAGGCCTGGCGGTCCTCCTGATTATCATCTGGGTCTACTCCTACCTCATTAGGAGTACCCGCCTCGCTAAGTTCCTCCTGCCCCGCCGTTAGTAGTTCACCCAGTAGGGTTTCCCAGGCTCTAGCTCTCTCCAACTTGCCTATTCCCCGGCTGGCCTCTCGGAATAACAACCTGCTTTCTGCTCCCGCCCACTTCTCTAGTTCCCTTTTCCAGGTGATAACCTGTGGGCCTCTGGGGGCCTTCCAGTTCCTGGCTATCTCCCTTTTGGCTAGGACGTAGGCAAGGTCTTGAAACTTCCCTGTCACCTTGTTCTTGGCTGTATGAGGAAACCACCCCAATAGGAAGTGTTCAGGTGTTTGTGGAAGCTCTTTGTCAATCAAGTCGCCTATAACCTGCCTTATGTCCCCCCAGAAGGTCCGCAACTGTGGGCAGTCCCAGAACATATGGAGTATGTGTGCCTCCCTTTCCCCGCATCTCGGACAGGCCGCTGACTCCGCACCAAAGTACTGCCTAATGCGGGCCGGCGTCAGATATGCTCTGTGTAGCACATAGTAGTTAATTAGTTTAAACCGTGCGTTCCTGGACGCTTTTGGGGTGCGTTCTAGGATTTTCTCAAACTCTCTCTCCGGTATCTGCTTGCCCAGATCTTCCTCCCATTGCAGCCTCAGCCGCTCTAATGGCTGCTGCTTATCCTTCTGCATTGCCTTGTAGAGGCAGGATACTGTTTTAATTCTTCCTGCTGATAGCGCTACATATCTGCATCCCGCCAATGCTCTCGGTTCTGTGCTCCCCCCTTTCCAGTGCGCCCTAACCCTGCGCGTCAGGGCCCTATGCTTCAGGAAGTGGCCCCCAGGCAAGTCATACATAGTCTGCAGATCCTCAAAGGGGAGGAGCGCGGAATCTCGGTATAAGTCCCCCATCTCCCTTAACCCTGCTTCAACCCAGTCTTCTAGCCCTGCCCAGTGTTCTCCCTGCAGAAGATAGCGCAGCATTGTCAGCGGTATGTCGGGGGAATAGGGAGTCGCAGCGCCCACTTTCCGCAGGTATCTAGACCAGCAGCGCACCACCACCTTGACAGCAATTGTGTCCGCCGTCGTGTTTCGGCGGACTCGCAAGAGGATTTTTGCCAGATTTGCAGTGTCCGGTGCTTCCGGGCACTGTTCCCTATCTGGGTTACAATCCGCCACTAACCATTGGATCAGCCAGTAGAGCTGTGCAGCTAGATAGTAGCTCTCGAGGTCAGGCACCGCCATCCCGCCCTCCGCCGTGGGGTGCCGCAGCGATGTCAATGCCACTCTCCTTCTGCCTGTACCCCAAATAAAGGACGTGACCATCGAGTCTAGCTCTTTGAACATCGCTCGTGGGATCCATACTGGTACTGTCCCAAAGTAATACAGCAGGCGTGGCAATGTTACCATTTTCAGGACCGCTATTCTCCCAGCGACGGAGAGGGGGAGTGTGCCCCAGAAAGCCATCGCCGCCCTCGCTGACCGCACTGCCTTGCCCACATTACCTTCCAAGAGGTCTGCTGCGTGGTGGTAAATTTTAACTCCCAGGTATTGCAGGCAGCTAGGTCCCCACCACAAGCGCTCCAGAGTAAGTGGCGGGGGGGGTATCTGGTGCCAGTGGATACAGGCTGGTTTTTTGCCAGTTGACCTGAAGGCCAGAGACAGTGCCAAAGCGGGCCAGCATGGCGCGCGCTCCATGTAGTTCACCCGCCGTGTCACGCAGAAAGATCGTCCGCGTATAATGCTATGGAATGCTGTCCCATTGCCGTTTCCAGGCCCCTGGAGTCCTGACCGCTCCTGGCCCTGCACGCCAAGGGTTCCATGGCCAGAGCGAACAGGAGTGGGGAGAGGGGGCAACCCTGTCTCGTGCCTCTCTCCACCTTCTGCCTAGGTGAGATGGTTCTCCCAGTGCGCACGTGGGCTGTAGGAGCTGTGTATAGAAGTCGCACCCACTGCAGGAATCCCTCCCCCAGACCCATCTTGGCCAGGACCTCGTATAAATACTGCCACTCCAGGCTGTCGAATGCCTTCTCTATGTCCACTGCTAACACTGCCGCCTCCTGCCTATTGTACCCTTCAGAATCCGTCACCGCAAGGAGCATTCTGATATTTATGGCCATGTTCCGCCCAGGGATAAATCCTGCCTGGTCCGGGTGAACCAGATGGGGCATGTGTGGTAACAAGCGAGTCGCAAGGATTTTGCTCAGGATCTTATCATTCCAGCGCTTCTTGCAGTCGTCCACTTCCCTTCTCTTCACTCCGACTGCATTCACCTTGGCCAAGATGGACTGCCATATTGCATTTTTAGTTGCCAATGACACAGTGGAGGTGGTGAACAGCTGTTGGTGGTGTTCTATCACCTCCGTAATCAGGATCTTGTTTTCCTGCAGACTGAATCGCGGGTTCCTCTTCTTCTTCTCCTTGCCCCTCTCCTTCCCCGAGGTCCCTGGCTGGTCCTCCGGGGGATTTGTGGGGTTCTGGTTGGCCTCTGTAGTTGCTCCAGCTTCCTCCATGGTGCTTCTCAGTTGTTTGGGTTTTGGTTTTTTGGGGGGGGGTTTTTGCAGCTTTTATGGTGATTTTTCCCGCCTGATGTGGGAATAGCAAGCCTGACGCTGCTTATCGCTGATATTTTTATCGCTGTTGGGCCCATAGCCACTTTTTTTCACGTTCGGGTTTCCTTTTTTATTGGCGGCCCGGTGATTTTAACCCGGACATTTGACACGTTATCGGGGAACTATCGCCTGTTGCCGGTGTGTTGAGAATACGCCGTTAACACGGCGTTAGTTTCCCGCGATAGACGGCGTTATGTAAAATTGCGTTAACCTAGGTTGGCGATAATTATCGCCCGTTCTTGAGAATATCCCCCTTAATCTTTTGCAACAAAGACAATATCCTTAAAGTGGGCAGGAACCATGGCCCCTGGGAGATTGAGAGTGCTAGGGTGCATGTCTTCCCAGACTACACGTCAATGGTACAGCACCTTCACAGAAGTTTCCTGGTGCTCAAAAGGCAGTTATAACAACATGGAATTAAATAAGGTCTGATTTACCCTGCAAGTTGACAGAGGTAGCTGACAATGAAAACCATTTCCTCATGGAGCCACAGATAGTGTGGAAATGGTTTGAGAGCCCAGGAATTACGATCCACCGCTCTGCTGTTAATGTTAAACAGCAGCGTAGAAGACGTGGAAAACTGCACAAGAAACGTTGCAAAACAAGTCCTAGCATCCAGCAGGCTACACTCCTCCAGCGAACGAACATCCTGAGGCGACGCAATGGATGCAACAAGTTCCACCACAGGTGCCGGTACCTCACAGATGGTCACTCTCATAACTACAGAACATATTGTGTGTAATCAGTGGGTTATGGCTATAAAGGGCCCATGTGAGGGGGGCTCTATCTGCATCTGGTGTTGATAGCGGGATCCCCCCACCTGCTTTTCTCTCTTTTTTCCCTAGTGGTGGGCTGAGGTGTCACAAAGGGGCATATTGCGATAACTTGTGCTCTGCCACCCAGAATGAATAGAAAACATTCAAACATGTCCTTGTTTATTGTGTTTTTGGTTGAATCTAATGGTCAAATCCATGGCTGTCCTCATCGTGGCTGGGAAGTTGAGTTTAGAAGAAGACAAGTGTTCCCACAATGGGCTAGTGTATCGTTGTGAGACATGAAAGATACAACTAAATATCGTAATGCAGCTGCGATGGCATCCCTCAGAGAATGCTTGCCATGTAAATGTTAGAAACAATGCACATAGAGTGACCTCCCGGAAGGCTTATAGGGGTGCTGAGTACCCTTGGTACCTGCTGCATATGATATATATATATATATATATATATATATATATATATATATATATATATATATATATAACCTACTGGCTGTCGCCAGTAGGTAGTTATAGTTAGGAGCTAGTTTCCATAGGAAAAGCGGTTTTTCTTTTCCCAATATCTTTGGCGCCGTTTGACGAATCTTCGCGAAAGTTTCAAAACTAATGGGGCGCTCCGGTCAGCTCCTGTCTTAAAAGTTTCGGGGTGATTCGTCAAGCGGGGGCCGAGAAAAAAGGGGGTCCCAAAACGTGTTTTCCCCATGTTAATTGCCATAGGAACTTTAGACACAGCTACAGCCCGAACTGCTGAACGGAATTACACCAAATTTGGCAAAAGGGTAGCTCTTGGTTCAGAAAGCAACCTTTTTTTAAAATGGTGTAAATCCGTTCAGTAGTTCCTGAGAAATTCAAAAAATAAAAATGTATATAACTGAGCACCGAGGAGGAGTCACGACTCCTCCCGAGCACGAGCTGACTTCTGATTGGCTGCCAACACTCCAAACCAGGAAGTGTTGGCAGCCATCTTGTGACTCGGTAACCGAGTCACAAGGAATCAGAAAAAGATGAAAAATAAGAAAAGGGGCAGGGTACACCCTGACCCCTAAGCCTGCTCAGGGGTCCCACAAGGACCCGCAGGCCCCAAAAAGCATTTTTTTAAATAATTTCGGCCAAATTTGCGCTGTGTGCGCAAATCCGGACGAAATTATAAAAAAACAAAGCGCAGTCTCCCGCGCTTCGTTTGTTAAAAAGCCCCGGGTGGGCCAGGTCCCGGGGGCAATAATAAATTATGGTGTGGAGGCCTGTGGGGGCCCCCACAGCCCCGGGGACTGCCACCTCCCCAGGGCTTTATAATTTATGCGCGTGGGGTCACGCGGCCCCCCGCAGCCCCGGGGACCACCACCTCCCCGGGGCTGTCTTGAAATTAGGGTGGGGGGCCTCACGGGCCCCCCCAAGCCCTGGGGACCGCCACCTCCCGGGGCTTTGAAAATAATTAGTGTGGGGGGGCTCGAGCTCCCCCACACTGCCCCGAGGATCACCACCTCCCCGGGGCATTGAATATGGTAATATGGGGGTCCGTTACGGACCACTGGAGACTACCACCTCCAAATGAAGGGAGGGGGGCCGCGTGGCCCCCCTTCTGGAGCCCTTGATGGCCCTGGGGACCACCACCCCCCCAGGGCCGGCTCCTGCAATGTCCCGAGGTGCCCACCCATGGGACATTGCTGTTTGCTAAGGCAGGGCAGGAGCATGGCTCCCGCCCTGTCATAGGACACTCCTCAATTGCTTTCCTGGACCTCACCATTTACCATTCTAATGGTGAACTACTCACAAGGCTTTACAGGAAGCCCACGGAGCGTAATACGCTTCTTCGCTACGAAAGTAATCACCCAAGAGCACTACGGAACTCTCTACCATACTCTCAGTTTTTACGCATCAGGCGTAACTGCTTTGCAAAAGAAGACTACTTTCAAGAAGCCTCTACCTTATCAACCAAGCTTAAGGCTCGTGGCTACCCCAAACGATTGGTACGCAATGCCCGGAAGCGAGCATGGTACTGTCCAAGGGAAATCTTGCTATCACCAAAGGTCAAATCCAATACAAATCGAATTGTCTGTGTGACGACATTCTCGCCAGTATCAAATCCCATTCGGAAATCCATTCTCAGACACTGGCCAACACTCAACGTCGGTAATCTGAATAATGAACGTCCCCTTTTTGCATTTCGCAAAAGCCGTAATTTGAAAGATCACCTTGTAAGAGCAGCACTACCTAGTCCCAAGCCATCTCTTACCCTTGATGCACACTGGGGCCTTGAACCATTGATAGGACACTCAAAATGTGGTAATTGTAATGTGTGCGACTTCACTTTAGAAGGCAAGGTTTTCACTTTCAACAATGTTGTAATTAAATCACGTTCATTTTCAAACTGTAACACATGTAATGTTATTTATCTGATTCAATGCCCTTGCCCGAAGGTCTACATTGGCCAAACCACGCAGATTTTCATTACACCGACTTTCAAAGACCCAGATCCAGAACTAGTAAGTGAATGGGCTACCAATAACCACAAGTGCTCAACGATAATGTTGGAATTGCTCGTAAAATATGCTAAGCGAGATGGTGACAAGCTATCAGAGAAAATTGAGAGAATTACACAGCAGTTACAGACATTGTGCGAACAGGATGAATTCAAAAGAGAAATGGACAAAATAGAACGTAATCTCGACAGAATCGAAGAAGACATTAAAGTAAAGAAACAGCGCAAATTCCAACGAGATTTGGTAGATTACCAGAAAGGGCAAATTTTGACATTTGCGAAAAGGTATGATAAACTACGGAGTGGAATTGCAAATGTAGCCATGAATGCAGGAGGCATTTCAAAAGTATCAGAGGATATTGTGAACCAATCGAGTATAGAGAATACTGTCGAGGGAAGCGTCAACAGTGAGAGTGACATTTCAGGTGTCTCCGAATATGAAGGAGTAAAAACAAGCATTTTAACCGAATTCAACATTGTTGCGAAAGGGAGACAAAGTGGCAACAGACAAGAAGGATTTCGCAGTCGAGGAAAAGGAAACAGAGGCGGAAGAGGAGACAGAAATCTACCAGCACTTGGAGAGCTAGGCAGTCCAGTGGAAAGTCGGACAAGAGGCCAAATAAAAACGAAATAATGGATAAGAAGACAGTTATCAACTTGTCTGAACGGACCTTAAGTGACTTTGAGGTAGAACTTTTATCATTAGGTTTAACCTTTTGTCCGTCGAGTGATTTTAATTATACAAAGAGTCGTATTGATTTGTTTTACTTTACACGTAAATTGAGGATAAAAAAATGGTATGCCACAAAAGTATTTAATGATGTAGAGGGTAGTATAGATAATCCAAGCACGATTAACATTAAGGATTTAGAGTTGTTGCAAACGCTGAATGTATTGGCAGAGGGGAGAGATGTTGAGAATAATTCATTCACTAATTTGCTAGATGAGAATATCTGCCTAGACTTAAGTGCCCAAACTAATTTTAGACCTAAATTGATATTTCTACCCCAAATTAAAAATGAAGCGATTGAGGTGTTTGAGAAAGGAGTGTCGCAAGAATTACTTAGAATCTCCAAAAGTAAATGGAAGAGACACAGCAATGTGTCACAAGCACAGATTAAAGCTATTGAAAGTTTAAGAAAGGACACCTCTATAGTCATTAAAAAGTCTGATAAAGGGGGAAACGTAGTGGTGCAATCAAGACAGAAATATATTGAGGAAGGCTTAAGACAACTGGCCGATAGTAGTAAATACAATAGAAGTAATAGACTTGAATACGAACATTCTAATAAACTGTTTCAAACACAGTTAACTGAGTGGAGAGAGGAAGGATTACTAGAGCAGGAGGAGTTTAATTTTTTAATGTGTAAGTTTCCAAAACTTCCTGCACTTTATCTGTTACCAAAGATCCATAAAGACCCAGACAACCCTCCTGGAAGACCTATTGTGTCTTCTAGGGGAGTTGTTTGGAGAATACGTCTCGGTATGTTGACTTTTTTCTACAGCCTTTTGTGAAAAAACTCCCATCGTATGTAAAAGACACGGGAGATTTCCTCAGGAATCTAGACAAATTGGAATGGAGAAATGATTATTCAATGCTTACACTTGATGTGACAAGCCTTTATACATGTATTCCCCATGACCTGGGTATGAAGGCATGCAGATATTTTCTTAACGAAAGATCTATATCATACCTTCACCATACAGAGATGCTTACTGAAATGATGTCTGTCTGCTTGAAGCACAATTATTTCATATTCGACAATAAGATCTTTAAACAAACCCTGGGAACATCGATGGGGACTTGCTTTGCGCCATGTTTTGCGGGTCTCTACTTAGGGTTTTGGGAGGAGAAGGTGGTAAGAGAGATGGACATGTTTAAAACCAAAGTAGTTGTGTGGGCGCGTTACATTGATGATATTTTCTGTGTGTGGAAGGGTGATGAAACAGAAGCAAATGTGTTTGTTGAAGAACTTAATACAAATGTGTTTAATCTACACTTCACCAGTCATTGGTCGAGACATACTGCAGAATTTTTGGATTTAAAATTGTTTATTCAAGATGAGAAGTTAGAAAGTACTTTGTTCCGTAAAACAACAGCAGGCAACAGTTTGTTGCATGCGCGGAGTTGCCATCCCAGTTCGTTAATCAATAGTATACCTCTGGGAGAGATGTTAAGGGCCAAACGTAATTGTAGCACACAAGAGAGTTTTAATGCTGAAAGACATGTGATGTGCCAGAGATTCTTAGAAAGAGGATACTCACGAGCCACTATCAACAAAGCAAGTGCAGAAGTAGATAAGAGAACTAGGACATCACTCTTATGCGATTCAGATATGAAAAATGATGTCATGGAACAAAAAATTAGGTTTATCACAACCTACAACAGTCAGGCATATGAGATACGGAAAAGCCTTGAAAAATACTGGCCAGCCTTACAGACAGACAAAGATCTTGTTGACAGTATAGAAACATTTCCACAAATCACTTTTCAGAGAGCAAAATCATTAAAAGATTCCCTATGCAGAGCAGTAGAACCATCAACAGCAAAGATTTCAGGGATCCAAGGGTTTTTCACATGTAGAAACTGTAAGGCATGTAGAAATAGTAAGAATAAGAAGGAATGTAAGTTATCCCCAGAAAGTAAGCCATATGTGATTACTAAACATACATCGTGTAACACTGACTATGCTGTGTATGCATTGTTTTGTCCATGTCAAAAAACATATATTGGTAGCACCATTCATAAAGCGAAGAAAAGAGTACTGGAACATCTGCGTGCAATCAAAAATAGTGACAAGCAATACCCAGTAGCTCGCCATTTTGAAATCCATCACAACAAGAACGAGAATCTATTGAGTTTTTGTGTGCTGGATTCAATTAGATTGGATGAACGAGGGGGCAACAGAGTCCAAAATCTCCGACGTCTTGAGTCCAAACTGATAATTCAGTACAGGACCTTAACACCTATTGGGCACAACTGCGACGAAGAACTAGCAGTACATCTAGGTTAAGGATCTGTGGAAAACATTAGAGTAGGGAAGTAATGAAGCAATGCATGTAAAGATAGGCCGCTGCCAAAGACCTATTGGTTTTATTGCACACTGTGTAGGTGAAGGAAATGCACTAATAATGTTTGTTTTTTCTTTTGTTTTAGAACGGTGAGGTGAAATTTTATAAAAGAAAAGCAAAAAAGCTAAAATATCATTCCCGTGAAAGCGGTGTCCCGAAAGAAATTCAAATATTTTGAAGTAGAAATGTAAGGTAAAACGTGCATTCAGATATTGGAATGTTTGTAAGGTGCAGATTGGATACAAACATGAGCCCACTAGGGCTGTAATTAAAGGTCATGCGATTCTGATAAATAGATATATGTCAGATATTAAGAACTTTAAGGAGAACAGGTGCGGCGTAGAGAATATATTTATAAGCACGTTAAAAAATGTTTCTATTATGTTTACAATTTCACACTTAGTGATTGATAAATGGTTTTGTTTAAGTGTTTGAACATACAACACCCAGCACAGCACACGGAATGATTTTATGAACAATTGTTGTAAATAAGTGTAATGATCGATTTCAAAATAATGATAAATACTAGGTTTATTGATAGCCTGAGGGTTAAAAAATGATGTCCTTTGCGCCCACTGTGGCAAAATTACACATTTGAGAAATCGATTTCAATATAATGTAATTTGTGGTGGATTAAGTTTAAATACTTGGCTAATGAAATTTATTGTTTTCACCGTTCTATTATGGATGTATTGTTTTGAATGAAATTGACGTTTTTCGAGTGATGTAACTCGAGAAACGGAAGTCTGTTTTCACTGTTGTTTTAAAAAAACAAATCACGTGGTTATTTAACTTTACGAAACACAGACACAGTACTCGTGAACAAGGGAGTGATCCCGAAACGCGTCGAGCTGGTCTGATTACGGAATAAAACACCGCTTTGAAAAGCAATTTGTTGTCCTCAGCAGCTGTTTATTGGTAAAGAACGCAGCATGGTCTTGGATATATATATATATATATATATATATATATATATATATATAACCTACTGGCTGTCGCCAGTAGGTAGTTATAGTTAGGACCTAGTTTCCATAGGAAAAGCGGTTTTTCTTTTCCCAATATCTTTGGCGCCGTTTGACGAATCTTCGCGAAAGTTTCAAAACTAATGGGGCGCTCCGGTCAGCTCCTGTCTTGAAAGTTTCGGGGTGATTCGTCAAGCGGGGGCCGAGAAAAAAGGGGGTCCCAAAACGTGTTTTCCCCATGTTAATTTCCATAGGAACTTTAGACACAGCTACAGCCCGAACTGATGAACGGAATTACACCAAATTTGGCAAAAGGGTAGCTCTTGGTTCAGAAAGCAACCTTTTTTTAAAATGGTGTCAATCCGTTCAGTAGTTCCTGAGAAATTCAAAAAATAAAAATGTATATAACTGAGCACCGAGGAGGAGTCACGACTCCTCCCGAGCACGAGCTGACTTCTGATTGGCTGCCAACACTCCAAACCAGGAAGTGTTGGCAGCCATCTTGTGACTCGGTAACCGAGTCACAAGGAATCAGAAAAAAGATGAAAAATAAGAAAAGGGGGCAGGGTACACCCTGACCCCCTAAGCCTGCTCAGGGGGTCCCACAAGGACCCGCAGGCCCCAAAAAAGCATTTTTTTTAAATAATTTCGGCCAAATTTGCGCTGTGTGCGCAAATCCGGACGAAATTATAAAAAAAAAAAAAAAAAAAGCGCAGTCTCCCGCGCTTCGTTTGTTAAAAAGCCCCCGGGTGGGCCAGGTCCCGGGGGCAATAATAAATTATGGTGTGGAGGCCTGTGGGGGCCCCCACAGCCCCGGGGACTGCCACCTCCCCAGGGCTTTATAATTTATGCGCGTGGGGTCACGCGGCCCCCCGCAGCCCCGGGGACCACCACCTCCCCGGGGCTGTCTTGAAATTAGGGTGGGGGGCCTCACGGGCCCCCCCAAGCCCTGGGGACCGCCACCTCCCCGGGGCTTTGAAAATAATTAGTGTGGGGGGGCTCGAGCTCCCCCACACTGCCCCGAGGATCACCACCTCCCCGGGGCATTGAATATGGTAATATGGGGGTCCGTTACGGACCACTGGAGACCACCACCTCCAAATGAAGGGAGGGGGGCCGCGTGGCCCCCCTTCTGGAGCCCTTGATGGCCCTGGGGACCACCACCCCCCCAGGGCCGGCTCCTGCAATGTCCCGAGGTGCCCACCCACGGGACATTGCTGTTTGCTATGGCAGGGCAGGAGCATGGCTCCCGCCCTGTCATAGGACACTCCTCAATTGCTTTCCTGGACCTCACCATTTACCATTCTAATGGTGAACTACTCACAAGGCTTTACAGGAAGCCCACGGAGCGTAATACGCTTCTTCGCTACGAAAGTAATCACCCAAGAGCACTACAGAACTCTCTACCATACTCTCAGTTTTTACGCATCAGGCGTAACTGCTTTGCAAAAGAAGACTACTTTCAAGAAGCCTCTACCTTATCAACCAAGCTTAAGGCTCGTGGCTACCCCAAACGATTGGTACGCAATGCCCGGAAGCGAGCATGGTACTGTCCAAGGGAAATCTTGCTATCACCAAAGGTCAAATCCAATACAAATCGAATTGTCTGTGTGACGACATTCTCGCCAGTATCAAATCCCATTCGGAAATCCATTCTCAGACACTGGCCAACACTCAACGTCGGTAATCTGAATATTGAACGTCCCCTTTTTGCATTTCGCAAAAGCCGTAATTTGAAAGATCACCTTGTAAGAGCAGCACTACCGAGTCCCAAGCCATCTCTTACCCTTGATGCACACTGGGGCCTTGAACCATTGATAGGACACTCAAAATGTGGTAATTGTAATGTGTGCGACTTCACTTTAGAAGGCAAGGTTTTCACTTTCAACAATGTTGTAATTAAATCACGTTCATTTTCAAACTGTAACACATGTAATGTTATTTATCTGATTCAATGCCCTTGCCCGAAGGTCTACATTGGCCAAACCACGCAGAAAGTAAAGACCTGCATTGGACAACATCGCAGCAGGGTTCGCTGCCAAACCCCGAATGCGCCTTTGGTTGAACACTTCAATTCTGCCGGCCACAAGGAGGATGACATCAAATGGACAGTTCTCAGTGTTGTGAAACCACCACCCAGAGGGGCTGACATGACGCAACTTTTAAACAAAGAGGAACTGAAACTAATTATCCGCTTGGATAGCATCAAGAACGGATTAAACAGGAATGAAGATTGGACTACCTTACTCTAAGATCCCCATGATGCTCTAATTACAAATCCTGAACTGTTCCTCCAACAAAACTGGCGTGACTGGTAATGGGTATACCTCTACCAAAATCACAGCCACACTGTGCCCTTAAAAGCAAAATCAACTGTTTTTTAAGAAATGTTTTGTTGCTTGAATCTCCTCCTTTTAATTATCTTCCTTATTTATCCTCTCCAGTTGTTGCTTACTTTCATTCAATTCTCACTTGCCTTCTGGGTCTCCATGCAGGCCCTTTAACTTCAATAGAAGCTATTGATTCCATTTCATTGCCAGTTCTTAGTACATGACTTCACTTTCTATTCAACAGTAATTCAATCCGTTTTGTAAAATACAAATGTGGCAACTTAACATGAATGTATTTACATTTCCCTGTCTTTCCTGTCTCTCATTTTTCCTTTTTGTTTCAATCACGACAGCCTTCTCCACTGAAGTCTGTCCATTGTTTCTACACTTTCCTCACCCAACATGGCTGCTGCTTTCTCACTTTACATCACATGTGCGGTTCACGCTATATAATCCAGGCGTAACCCTGCCCCTCTGTATCCAAGCCATCGAGCTCGCGATGGGAACCACAATCATCATACTACCGGTAAGCTTCCACCCCAGCACCCGCACTCCCCGGCTTTGATCGGTTCCACCAGTTCTGATCAGCCTTCCCTTTTTCCCCAGGGCTGCAAGTGTTATCTTCACCCAGCCCAAGACCTAGCAATCCTTAGCTAGAGTTCATGATATACTTAATCCTGGAAAGACCCCTTGAGTACACCGCCACTGGTTTAAGCCAAGGTAAGCGGTTATAACTGTTTTATTACCGGCGACCACCTTGGCCACACTTTTAACCACTTTTTTGCGCAATTAATTTTAATATCTTTTCCGCCGGGACCGCTTATTGTAGCGCACCCATAGCTCCTTGAGAGCTCCCACGCTTCTCTTGCCCGTTTGAAACCGAAGCTCCTCCAGAGCTCCAACGCATCTCTTGTTATTGCCCCTTTATCAACATCAAGGTTAGTTTCAGCCGCCCCGCTGCCGCCTCACAATGCGCTATGATTAGGCTTCTGTAGCATGCATCGTTAGCTGCTTCCTAACTACGTGTATTGTTGACACTCGCAGCATGCCCAGCTAAATGGCATCTTAGTCACTTTCAGCCGCCCCGCTGCCATCTCACAATGCGCTTTGTTCTAGGCACTTGCAGCATGCATCGTTAGCTGCCTTCTCACCATTTTTTGACACTCGCAGCATGTCACGCTACTTTCCGCCCGGGCAACTCCTAAGTTAAAACGACCGGCCTCAATATTGTAGGCGCCTTGTACACGATCACAATCTTGCTGCACCATCACATTGTTTTCCAAGCAACAGCATTGACTACTATTTGGCACAATTAAGCCAAATCGAGCCCTTTTAACTTTTCTGCACTTATCTGACTATAGCAATCACTAATTAGCATGCACACTAGTTACCACCAGGAGGTCATCTTTAGTTCCTTTTCAATGTGTCTTCTAATATCCTTTTGTTTTCTGCCTTCTTTCCCGTTTTTCCCTTGTTCCACAGGCAGTGTATTATTTCAGGCTTGTATAATACCCGTCCTGATGACGATCCTAGTATTCTTTAAAAGGGATCGAAACGTCGTTGACTGTTTTAAACAGTATGCACGTTAATCCAATGTGTTAAAACAAGTGCAGTAACTGTTTATTTGAAAGCTTGCTCTTATTATTCGTATTCGCCTTAAGCTACTTTTGTTTTTCCTGAAATGTTTTTGTCCATATGTAAATGTTTTGTGTTTTTGTAGGACGCAGGACTGTGTCCCACTCTATTACTGTGCTCTTATTTGCTCTGAATTTTTTTGATTCATTAAATTGGTTGTCCGGCTGGACATCTTTAATATAGCGCTGATTCTAGTCTATATTTATCACAACTTTATTGTGTTCTTTAAGGACCTTTGTTTCTGTAACAAGCAGCTGCAATATAGAGCACTCTCTTCACCAGCGACACTCTAAATCTGCTCACCTCAAATGTCTGCTTTTCTATCAAAGTCTTTAAGTGTAGGATTAGCACAGTGCCATCCACACTGAGATAGAAAGGGACAAAGGGGTATATTCACAAGAACGTGTGATAACTAACGCAAGAGTAGCGTAACGCAACTTCCAATAATGCAGCCTATCACGGGAAAATAACCCAGTGTCAACGTGGAATTCACAACAAGGCGGTACCATGCGATAGTCACCAGATAACGCATCAAATGCCAGCGTGTAAATCAACACCACGCCCAAAAAATGCGAAACGCGAGAAATCATGCGATGAGGCCAATCGCGGTACAAAAAGCTGCGAAAAGCAGCCTCAGGCCTGCAACTCCCACGCGTCTGGTGGGCAATTGCACCATAAAAACCACAGGCACAACACACCAGAAACAAGCCAAAGCACGTAGCAACATCCATGCACCCTGACCCAGCGCAGAGGGCAACGCGAACCCCACAACCCCCACAGACCACCAGCAAGGAACAACTGGGTCGGGGAAGGCCAAGGAGAAAATGGAGAGGAAGACGGGGTGAAGACCGCCGGAAAACAAGACCAAGGCCACGGAGGCGACAGAACACTACCAGCAAATGACCCACAAGCAGACCGCCTGGAATGCAGTCGCAGAGCCCAGGAGGCCAATCCAGGAGGCCAAGAGGCTCCGCCAGGACGTGACAACCTAAACCAGGCACAAACCCGCTGCCAACAGGAAGGCAGCAACGGCGACAGGAGGTGGCAGTCCAGCGACACAGGAGGAGCAGGAGGAAAGCCAGGCCACAGTCATCAGTGTGGAGAGGGTGCAAGGAGTAGGGAGTACGGACACAGCTCGACAGGACCTGACACAACATCAACAGGGTGAGGATCCAACAGGGACTGGGTGGACGGGGGGTGATGGGCACAATGCCACACATGCACAATGAGGTGTAGCACACTACACATCCACAATTACCCAGGGACATGTCCCCCATCCCCGTAGCACACTGCAGCACACACACATAGCAATCACAGCACATACCATGACAATGTGGCACAAAGTGCAACACCCACACTGCAGAACAGGGGACACAACTGGGTACACCCAGGCGCAGAAACAGAACAATCACATTGGACAGAGCAGGGAACTGTGAGATGCACATCTACCCCTACAACCCCACATCAGCCATGTAGGCCAAATGTACATTGTCCCAACTCAAATAGCCACCACCGCCCAAAAAGTCACAATGTACAATGTCACACAGTCTGCATGTCGACAAGAACAAGGCGCTAACACAATGCCAACATGCACCTCCCCTTCACAATGCAGAGGGACAAACAACACCTCCAGGAGGTCTGAACAGACAACCCATCAGTGATGCCCGAGACGAACACCACACCCCCGACCCCGACGCCCTACAACAGCCCATGGACATCCCACACAACCCACCACCAGGACCAGGGCAGACAAGCTACTCAGAGGAGAACCCAGACTCTGCAACAGACCACACAGCATGAAGCACCCGCAATCACGGCTGCCTCACTACACGTCACCCATCCACACATGGCACCCCAATGCCAGGTGGCCGAACGCCAAAAGGAGGTGGCCCAACAGGTGAGGGCGTTGCCTAACCCATGAAATGCGAAGTAGAACACATACGTGGGTGTCCAATACCCTTCTGGGACCACCTACACCCCACAAAGGAGACCCACACCTCCACAGAGACACATGCACATATCATGTTGAACTGGCTACGGGCACGTGCGCCCGGCCCCTTTATTGGCAGGGCCACATGTACAGTGACGCCTGTGCTGGATGTGTGTGGGGTGAGTATAAGCCAGCCCGCACGGAGTGCTTGGTGCTGGCAACAACCTGAAAAGTGGACACCAGTGTCATGGAAACAGAAAACACCAGCATAACAGAGTCAAATGTAGAGCAACATGGAGGGATCCGGAGTAAGGACAGAGGTCACCCAATATTCAGTCTGGACGTTCCGTGAGTTGCAGTGCACTGAGGTAGGGGCACTAGAGAAGAGCGCGCTCATGTGAAGGAATTGCTAGGATTGTGTCCCTTCGGGTTAGTCCTGATGCAGATGCAGTGGGGTGTGGTACACCTGCATCAACTTCCTCATCAACGTCCCAGGTCTCCCACACTGCCTGAGGTGACAGTTGCGTCCGCAGTCCACAGCGCAATACCCAGTATCAGATCCGGGTGTGTAGCTTGACTACCACCACCAGTCTGCATTCCTGCCTTGGGGCTGCTGCCACCTGACCTCCCATTGTCTGTGCCTTCTCCCGTCCGCACACTTGACACATCCTCCTCCTCATGGTCCCAGGTCTTCCCCACTGCATGAGGTGACATTGCTGCGCAACCTCACAACAGCACAAAACTCAATCAGTAACGGACAATGGCTTGCGGTGCACTGAGTTACTGGCACCTGGAGTGCTGAGCAGGGCAGCAGGCTGATGATGGCATCCACAACAGGTCTGGGCAACTCCGTAGGTCTGTCAGGACCACCCTTTCGACTCTGGCAGATGGCGGTTGAAGGTGGTCCTTGCGGTGGTGGCGTGTGCCTCCTGCGGTGATGCGACGTCCGGGCCAGTCATGACTCGATGCCATGTGTGGGCCCTTATGGCCCACAGTTGGGGCTGGAGGAGGCGGACAGCACAGGGCCACAGACACATGGCGTTGATCACCCCAAGACCATCTCTACAGAGGCCAATTAATGTCTCAGAAGAAGGGGTCCCAGGCCTGACCAGTACAGAGTTAGTGGCCCCGGATGCTCTGCGGCCGGCACAGGCACCCAGCCACGGGACGATGACTTGCGGTGCAGTCAGATGGGCCATGCGACCTGAGCGGGTCCCCATCAATATCCGAGGTGTATGTTGCGGAGGGTTTCGGGGGACAGTGGAAGGTGTCCTGCTGGGCATGATGCGGAAGGTCTGATGTTATCTGGAAGCAGGAAATGGAGGAGTGGAAAGCGCAACCCTCGTCCTCACCAACAATTCGGGATCAGCTACATGAGGATGAAAACTAGCCCCTAGTCCATGGACTCAAATGCCACCAATGTCCAACCAGTGAGTGTCCATGAATGTCAGGGAACAAACTTAGTGGCACAGGTGCTGTGAGGGGATACAGTCTGCGATCATGCCCGTACACAGATGTGAACTCCAAGAATGCCAAATCAAGGCTCTATGACCTACTGGACCGCAGTGTAGGCCGGAGGCAGCGGTCAGCAGTGGCCCACAGCCACGGGTCGTTGGCTTGCGAGGCACAGAGTTGGTGACACAGTGGCAGTTGTCGGTAGTGTTCAATCACCTCCATGACACTGATCCTGTTCCCTCCGGACTGCAACGTGTCATCCTCTTACGCCCCTCCGTGCGTGCGAGGAAATGTATTCTGCCTTCTGAATTACCGATGTTCAGTTACAAATCAGTGATCCCACTCGTGGGCAGCATAGGCCGAGGGCAGTGGTCCACGTAGGCCCACAGACACGTGTGGTTGTGATGCCATGCACAGACTTGTTGCCACCACATCGGAGGGTGTACAGTGTATTGTTCTCTGCCTTAAATGATGTTCACTGCCATAGTGTAATCAAGACTCAGTTCCAAATGTGTGATCTACCTGACCGTGGTGTAGGCCTGAGGCAGCGGTCAGCACGGCCCATTCACCTAGTGTCGCCGGCATAGGTTGGATGGCCCCACCGGCCTGCGTAGTTCAGGTTCAGTGGCACCACGTGTAGCAGGTTGGCGTTGAACAGGGTTAGTGGCACCACGTGTAGCAGGCTGGCGTTGAACAGGGTTAGTGGCACCACGTGTCGCAAGATGCCCATATGGAACTATGCCTCACTGAGCTGGGGGGGTCTGGTGCTGTGGCCGCTGGCCGGGATATGGGGTCACTGCCATTCATGACTCAAGACACAGTTCCACATGTGGGACCTACTGGTCCGAAGAGTAGGCCGGGGGCGGCAGTGGAGTACGTCAATGAAAAAGGAATAAAGCGGGCCAGTGTCGTGGCAGCCGTGATGGTCTGAGGTGGCTGCCAAGGTGTCGGGCCTCGGGCTTGTGGCTTGCGCCGGCACGTGGTGGGCCCTCCTTGACACACACCGGTGTCGGAAGGTGATCAGTGTGGCCTGGCTGCGCTGGGGCTGGCCTGACGGGTTCGTGGACCAGCGTGCCGGGGTCCGGCAGGCGCACGGCATCTCAGGCAACTCCGCTCACGAGGATGGCGTCAGCCTCATGGCGAGGTGGGAAGCGCCACCCTGGCAGAGACATGGGTCTTTCCGGAAGTGGAACACCCCCAGGCCTACGTGGTTTTTATTCACACCCCTATGCTGGCGTGGCGTACGCCGGGCCATCCCACTCCGCTGACGCTTAGGGGGGGCGTAACAGGCAACATTTCCGCGAGGTCCCCCACTGGCTGTGGTGACATGGTGGCGTCCACTGTCCACTACACTCCATACGCAAGCGGTGTATGTCACCATGGATATGGGTGTGTTCTGCATACTGCGAGGGGTCCAGCACATCTCTGGCACTCTTGGCATTGTGTACTTTCCCAATCATGGTTCTACTGCATCCTTCACACATGCCTGGTTGCCACCTCTCCCCACATTCGGCTAGTATGTGGCTGAGGTGCCATGCCGTTGCTGGTTCATTTTCAGGGCTTGCCCATGTGGACATTGTAAGTTGTTCTGACGTGTCTGGTGGGTGGGCATATTGTTGTGCCTGTTGTATGTGATTTTGTGACGTGTGCATTGCCAGAGTTGTGAGCTGCATGGTTGTGGTGTTGAGGTGTGTGGGGTGTTCATTTGTATATTGCCAAGGGGCTGTACATTTCCCTTGTTGCCATCCTGGGAACGCTGTTTGATGATGGACTGTCAGAGGATGAAGGTATCATGCACACTGGCTGTGTATTTGAAGGCGACATTGTTGGGTGTTCCACGGTGTTCTGTTGTTGCCTGCACATTGGTGTGAGACGTGTGCTTCCTGTTGTGGTGATTGTGTGCTGTGTCACCAGGGGGCACAGGTAGCACATGTGTGCTGTGTGTTGCCCCCAACACGTGCCTGCATCCTGCTATGGCGTATGGTCCTTGCTTGGTCTCCAGCGGATCCTGCGCATTGTGTTGTACGTATGGGGACTGGGGTACCAGGGTGATGGTGTTGTCCAGGACAGGTGTGGGGGACTTGGATGTGGCTGGCTGTGGGACTCCTCCGACTCTGGCGGGTGTTGGATGGGGGTCTCAGGGGCCAACAGGTGCAGCCACGCCATCAGCTTTGTGTGGGGTGGGATGTTGGTTGTCCGCTGTGTTGGTGCCGTAGGCCTGTTAGGCGATGATGGTCAGGATGCGTAGGTTGGTTGTCCCTTTCAGCCTGTAGTGGAAGGTGACATTGTCAGGTGTTGGGTCTGTGCGGCTGGTAAGTTTCCTGGGGTTCAGCTGTCTTTGTCTGCGCTGCGTCTGTGTTGGTCCGGGGGGGAGGTGTTCCGGGTGTGGGATGGGGTCCTGGGGTGGTGGGGGTGGGTGTTGTGGCCCTCTTGGGCGTCCGGGCCGCATGATGGGTGGCTCCATGGCATCTGTTGCCCTTCGGATGTGGCCCTGGGCTGTGCTCCCTTTTGTGGTGCTGGCTGCCGTCCGACTTTACACCAGGTCAGAGCAGGTGTAGATTTCCTGGTGCTAACGCGCCTTATCGCCTGTTTTGTGTTTTTATCGCGGATGTGGCTGGTCGTTGTCAATGTTGATGTGTGCTGTTGTCTCTGCCTTTGTCACGGGAACGCCTACTCTGCATCTCATTAGCGATAGTTGTGCGGGTCCTCTGTGGCGATGTTTTTTGCGGCTGCTATCGCGGGTAAACTGGTGCTGTGGGCTGTTAACACCGGCTTGTGAATGGGGTGGTAAATTTATCACGACTTTGGCTGCGATAAAGTGCCGTTAATTCAGCGATAGCTCCTTGTGAATATGCCCCAAAGTCTTTTGCCATTTCCACAGCAAAGTCTTTAAGCATAGGATTAGCACAGTGCTATCCATGCCGAGCTGTAAAATGGCCAAAGCCTTTTACCACTCCATGCACAGTATTACAGCTTCCGAATCGCGAGGGTGGCACTCGCGTGTTCCACAACAACTCCAAAGAAATTTACAGAGCACTCACAGGGTTGTTTTAAAATTATTTATTTTCCACAATTCTCCGTAGACGTGTTTCGGTGTTTTAGCCTTCATCTGTGCTTATGAGATTGTCAATGTAAAGGTTTTTCTTGTTTTTAAACGTTTTATCTTGTGACTCGGTTAAACCGAGTCACAAGATGGCTGCCAACACTTCCTGGTTTGAAGTGTTGGCAGCCAATCAGATCTCAGGCACGAGATTGGGAGGGTTCACGGATCCACCGCGGCCACAGTTGTATATCCGAGAAATCTTTTAATTTCCAAGGAACTACTCAACGGATTTACACCATTTAACAAAAAGAGTGCTTTCTGGACCAAGAGCTACCTTTTTGCCGAATTTGACGTAATTCCGTTCAACAGTTCGGGCTGTAGCTGTCTAAAGTTTCCTATGGAAATTAACATGGAGAAAAAGCGTTTTGGGAGCCCCCTTTTTCTTGGCCCCCGCTTGACGAATCACCCCGAAACCTTTTAACACAGCAGCTGCACTAAGTGGCATATTAGTTTTGAAAATTTTGCAAAGATTCGTCAAACTACGCCAAAAATATTGACAAATGAAAAAACACTCTTCCTATGGAAACTAGGTCCTAACTATAACTACCTACTGGTGACCACCAGTAGGTAATATGTATATATATATATATATATATATATATGCAGCAAATCCTCCGTTACAGAGAGATATACCATACGGAGAGTTCCTCCGTCTACGTAGAATCTGCAGTGAGGAGGAAGAATGGAAGAGACACAGTGCTGGAACAATAAAGAGATTCAAAGATAGGAAATACAACAAAAAAATTGTAAACAGATGCTGGACAAGAGCAAATGAGAGACCAAGAGAGGAATGTCTGGTACCACCAACAAAGGAGGAAAAACAATCAGATCTGGATCCCATAAGATTAATAATGAACTTCACTCAAGAATCTAAGGAGATTGTGGGTATAATAAAAAGGAACTGGAAGATCTTACAGTTGGATGCAACAATAGCAGAAAGAATGACACCACACCCAGTAGTAACATACCGTAGAGCGAAAAACTTGAAGGACCAGCTGGTGCATAGCCATTTTAAAGTAATCCAACAAAAGGACACATGGCTCAAAACAAAGGGCTTTATCAAATGTCAAACCTGTAAAGCATGCCAAATAGCAAAACCTATCACAGATGTGATGATGGCTAACAACAAAACCTGGCAGATCAGAGAACGCATCACTTGCAAAAGTCAATACACTGTATATGTAATGGAGTGCCCTTGTATGTTAAAATATGTGGGAAGCACCATATGTGAGCTAAAGAAAAGAATACTGGAGCATGTACGTGCCACAAAAAACCAAGACAAAAACAATGCGGTGGCCAGACATATGGAAACACACCACAGCAGCAATTGGAAATTGTTAAAGTTCTATGGGATAGAAACTATACCAACCAATGCACGAGGAGGAAACAGGGAGAAAAGACTGAGACAACAGGAATCACGCCACATATTAAATCTGAGAAGCATGACACCGTATGGTTTAAATCAATCGGAAGAACTCTACATACACATCTAATTAAAGAATCAGCCTCCCTTAAGGTGCAGACTATACTTTACACTACACAAACCGATCATCATTAAGAAATAACATGAAAGGACGACTACACCCACTGAGGGAAGAAAAAGATGATTACATGAAAGATATACATTACCCCACTGGAGGGGATAAACTTGTCGAATGAAATAAATTTTAAGCATACATAAAGGTCTGTTGGCAATTGAAAAACTGTGTTCCAACTAATGGATATACCTTCGTAAAACGTAAAGACTCCACGGGTGGGTAGAAGTGATCTTCCACCAGAGTGTCACAAGAACTCCAACATTTGGTGACCCCTGTTGGGCATGAGAAAATTATAATAAACGGACCCCTATCTTTCATTGAATCAATGTAAACAACTTCGAACTCATGTAAACATGTAACAACAGATGATTGAGCTTGTGGTGGTAAAATTGAAATTGATTTTATCTTATTCTATTTTATGTAATTTGCAATGGAAAAAGTTTTTTCACTATTTTTCACTATAGTCACCTTAATATGTTTAAATATTATCACTATTACACTAGGGGACTACATCTCCCAGAAGTCTGAGGAGTAATGCCCTTGACAAACAGGAAATTACGTAATTGGTTTTCCTGGAATTGCTTTTAAAAACAAGCCAGATTGTGTTACAAAGTAACTGTGAACAAGGTATTGTGGAAATACCGAAACGCGTTAGTTTTGGTCTGTGTTTGCTGACTTAAATGATTTAAGAATAAATTAATCACTGGTTTACAACTGCTGGAGTGCGACCCTTATCTCTCTGTAACGGAGGATTTGCTGCATGTTTAGCGGTTTGGTTCAACCGCGTGGGCTACGCACCTTGTGGAGCGCCGGTAACCCGGATAAAGTGAACCGACCTTGGATGTGATATATATATATATATATAATTTATATAACCTACTGGGGGTCGCCAGTAGGTAGGTATAGTTAGGACCATGTTTCCATAGGGAAAGTATTTCTTGGTGCAGTTTTACGCATTTTCATGAACTTTTTCCCCAGTGATTCTAGTTGTGCATGGAAAGTTTTGGGTGATCCGTGAAATGAGGGTTGAGACACGGGGGGTCAAAAAAAGTGATTTCCCATAGGGATTTTAGACACACCTACAGCCCAAATCGTTGGACGGAATGACACTAAATTTGGCAGAAAGGTAGTTTTTGGTCCATAAAGCACACTTTTTGTTATTTGGTGCAAATATGTTCAGTAGTTTTAGACTTATTTAAAGAAATCCAAATGTGTATATCTAGGGACGTAAAGGCTCCGCGAACCCTCCCGATCTCGTGGTGAGATCTGATTGGCTGCCAACACTTCAAGCAGTGATGGCACCCATTCAGATGAGACACAAAAAAAAGTGAAAAAAAAAGAACAGGAGGCAGGGTAGGAATAGCGTGACCCCGTAGCTCTGGGACTCCGCCAGGGCAAAAAAAATAGCATTTTATCTTTTGGCGGGAATCGCGGCCGAATATGCGACTCCAGCGAAAAAGAAAAGAGAACCCAGGTGGGCCAGGTCCTGGGGGCATTCCTTAAAAAAAAGGAGGGGGCGCACACTAGGGACCACCACCTCTCCAGGGCTTTATTTATAAAAATGGAGCAGGGCTGCGTGGACCCCCACCTGGTCTTCCTAGAAGCCCCGGGGACCACCACCTCCCTGGGGCAACAAAAACAACAATTTGCAGGGGGCAGCGCGGACTCCCCGGACACCTCTGGATCACTACCTCCCCAGGGCCTATAAGGTAAATATTACTGGGAGGGGGGCCACATGGCCTTCCTCCGGGCCATATAAGGGACCACCACCTCCCCAGGGCCAGCTAATGAACATAGAAGAAGGGGTCCCTTGTGGCCCCCCTCATGGAGCCATTAGTGGCCCTGGGGACCAACACCCCCCCCAGGGCTGGCTCCTGCTATGTACAGGGGTGTCCACCCCTGGCACTTAGCGGTTTACTCTGACTTGGCGGAGCTGTGACAAGTCAGAGCAAACACTAACTGTGCTCCCAGCAAGCGGGAGCTGTCAAAGTGCTCCCACTTGCTGGTTGCGGAGTTTTTGTCTGTTTCCCTGTCCACAGTGAAGCGGGCAGGGAAACTGATGAAACAATTGCTCTCACACACAGGAAGCTGTATGTTTAGCAACTCCCTGTGTGTGAGAGCAATGTCAGTGCCCGCTAGAGGTGGGGAGCCGGCAGGGACTGTGGGGGCATTCAGCCTCCCCCCGGTCGCCAATGGTGTTGACTGAGGGCCCTGGGTGGGCTCCAGGGCAATCAGTATTTCCAAGTCGAGCCCCGGGGGATGGGGTCTCCATGGCCAAAATGGGACCAGGGAGGGGGGCCCTCTCCCCCATTTTGAATGTGGCTAGGCCCCAGGGGAAACCAAGAAGATTACACCGCTTCCCATCTCTGTCGAGGAAATGAATACAAAACATGCATTTGATCTGATTCCACAAACTTTATTAAAAAGGCAAGGATGCATACTGTGCCTCTTTTATATATTTAGGGGAGGTTTTGAGTCAGCAGGAAATGGAATCACCCATCCTCCTTTAAGTGCCTATAATAAGTATGCAGACTAAACATCGATTGGAAAGTTGACCAACAGGTCTAGTTAAATGATAATGCGTCATCACTCTGATGGAAGGCTAGGTAGGCGGTATCTGCATATTATATTCTTTTTGCATGAAGACACTCGAGGAACAATCATATTGCTGAAATTACATGCACACAAGGTCACTAGAAACATTACCTCGTGGTCCTTTACGCAGCTTAAGTGCCAAATATGCGTGGGACCTGCGCATTTGTTGGACAACATAAACTTTAGGTAAGGTGCCTAGACTGATTCCAAGCACCTCCGCAGGATATTTTGGCCTAGAGACCAGGTAGCTCACGGTGCCACCATATGCCCCCCTAACCTAAACAGGGACAAATGGATTTTGGCAACCACTGAACATGACAACCCTGACCCCTAAGGGATTGTGGTATCAGATATAGAACCCTTCTGCACAGTCACTCATGCTCTTTTGCTCTCAGAGAAATATACAGAGAATACACAATGGGACGTTTTCAATATATTTATTGAACCAACGTTATGCTTGTATAAAATCTATGTGCTGCGATAATCAGTAGCCAGAAGCAGGTGAAAGTGATTACAAGCAACAAAAGAGTGAATAGTATATATGCAGGCATATAAAACGAAGTAGTAATCAGGCGTACTCCTACTATGCAAACTCTACCCTGTGTGTGCCTAGAGTGTGTGTAGGTGTAGAGCCAAGAATCCCCCCACGGGATGATCCAACCCCATTACCTGGCTATAGAGAATGTAGGACCCTGTCTTGGTCACAAATTGGACACCCCTCACGAAGATGTCATACCGCTTCGTGGTGAAGTCTCAGCATGCAAGGCTCAGGTGCGTATTTCACAGAAATTAAACCTCAACGTGAAGCACTTACAAATATAAAACATAGAAGGTGCCCCAGCTGAAGCTCCACTTCAGTAAAGCACAAACATTCATAACTTCTTGGGCTTGGCGAAGACAAATCAAATGTGTTTCCTCTCATTTTCACGTTGAAAAGAAAGCTGAAATCCCTAATGGAGGTGAATGCATTGTTGATCTAATGGAGCGCTATCGTATCTGTAGTGACTGTGATGAGTGGTTTTTTCTTGGCATCTCCTGGTGAGAGCAGTGAATGGTTCTCCCTTTTAAATACCCTAAGTCTGCATTGCCCAAAATCCATAGTGTCACTCACACACCCACTCACAGACCCAAAGCACCACTCACAGACCCAGTCAGAGACCCACACATGCACTCACACACCCACTTACAGACCCACACAGGCACTCACACACCCACTCACAGATCCATATCGTCACTCACAAACACAGTCACAGACCCACACAGGCACTCACACACCCACTCACAGACCCACACAGGCACTCAAACACCCACTGTCAGATTCATAGCCCCACTTACACACCCACTCACAGACACACACAGGCACTCACGCACCCACTTACAGACCCATACAGCCACTCATACACCCACTCACAGACCCATAGCCCCAGTCACAGACCCACACAGGCACACACCCACTAACAGACCCACACCTATTCAATGTCAAGTGCGAGTATGATTGGCAGGCCAGCCCATTCCAATGCTATCAGGCCCAACGTGACACATGCCCTGGGTTTAGGGGTATCCCTGAGCAGAACACAGCTAACCAATGGCATCCTTCTGAAGCCTCTCTCATCTTCCAAACATTGAAGCATCCAACGCCAGACTCGACAAACCTTCAAAACTCAGAGTGTGGAGCCCTTGGGAAAAGCAAAAAAAAGCGCAAGTAACGGGCGCGCACATTCATCATCACATCTTACCAGGCCCTGTGGAGCCAAAGCGGCATACCCCGCTAGCTTTTCCTAGACCCATACTGCTTCTGACCGGCTTAACTGTCGACAATATCGACATGGGCGAACTTACAGCCGCCTTTCAACAAAGTCTTGAGTCTAAGATAGAAAGAACCCTGGAGCTTACCCCAAAGCTGTTTAGGATGCTGGAAACCTCAAGGAAATCACTCCGAGAAACACAAGTCAACAACAGTGCTGAGAACCACCACTCAACAGCCATAAATGCAGCACAACACTCCATAGCAAGATCATTGTTATGGCAGTCTACAAAAATGGAGTTACAAATAAATCTTCTGCAATCAATTGCATAGTGCCTGGTAAATGTAAGCACCAAGCTTAATTTCATCGGAGAGAGTCCAAGGCAAACTGGGCACCAAGACATGCTCCTGCTCATGTGCTATCATCGATAAGTGGGCTTCACTTCCTGAGATCCTCGGCGAGATTGTAACCACAGCTCCTTAATCTCAACACACACCCTCCATCACTCTAAGGAGCTAACTGCCTGCAAACGCACTCTCCGCAGGGCCCTGGCCGCCAGGAGAAGAGGCAACAAAACAAGAGACGGACTTTCCAGCACTGCTCTCAGGGCAGCTTAAAAGCAGAAAGTATGGCAGCACAAAAAGGAGCACATCGAAGCAGAGTGGCTCAGAATATTTACTCTACTAAAAGACAAGAATAACTCCAGACTGTGGAGGCACATAAACCGCCTCTGCAATTCAGGGCATCAGGGCAGGCCAAAGAGAACGGTGTGGTGGAAAGGGACTGAATCAGTCATGTGGAACAGTTGTACACAACCGACCAGGTGATGGCAGCAGTTCCTTCCTCATCCCTCCCTGCCCCAGACCCTTGGGACCAACATGGCATGCAAGTTAGTTACAGAAGGCACAGTAATAGCCACTATTAAGAAAATGAGGAATGACTGGGCCCCAGGGCCGAATCAGATTCCTGTTTCCGTGTTTAAAACAACACAAGACTTCTGACTGACACCTTTAACACTACTCTTCAAACACGCTTTCGTCACGGCAACAATACCATTCTCCTGGAGGGGTTCAATCCTCTTCCCCATTCATAAAAAGGGAGACTGCTCTAACCCGGCAAATTATAGGCTTGTCGCTCTCCATGATCTTGAAGCCAAAGCCTACAACTGCATCCTTCGAAAGGAGCTGGAAAAATGTGTAATGGAAAAAGAAATCCTCCCACTTTTTCAATCTGGATTTAGGTTGGATAGTTCAACAATCGGCAACATCATCGTGCTGGCACATTTATCCACACAAGCTGTTAGGAGGAAGCAACCCCCTTTAATCTGTTGTACCATGGATTATAGCACTGCCTTCAACAGGGTGGGCTGGAGCAGGCTTTGGAGGAAGATAGTTGCATAGGGGAACCTGCACCTACTCCTCAGGGCTATGACATCATGATATCAGGGGACATGGGTCTGGGTAAAAACAAGCCCCACCACAGCCACCCCCAGAGTGCCCACCAACAACGGGTTAAGCCAGGGCTGTGTGTTGGCTCCCCTCCTTTCTAAACTTTATACCACAGATCTGGGAGTAGCCTTTGAAGGTGCCAGTTTAGCAACATTAAGGCAGGAAGAGTGAGTCTTTCCATCTTGCAGTATACAGATGACACTGCAATCAAGGACCACACCAGGGTTGGTCTGCAGAGAGCCCTCGATGTGCTCCATTGTTACAATCAGGAGAACAAACTGAAGGTGAATCAGGTCAAAACCAAAGTTGTCATTTTCGGCAAGTATCCCCCCAAAAAACAAATGCACTGGCAGCTGGGAGACCAACAAATTATGACAACTCCAGCTTATAACTACCTTGGAGTCTGGTTCTCAGAAAGTGCCTAACCGACCATCCACCTAAGGCACCTCGGAACTAAGTCTACCAGTGTCATCCACACATTGAAGCACCTAAGTAATCACCTACAAAGCTCAACTGCAGAGCCTATGCTGACAGTTTTGAGAGCAAAACTGATTCTGGCTATCAACTACGGCCATTTGACGTTTCCTGGTGCCCTTGACAAGTTTCTAATGAACTCCCAGATCAAGGCGTATAAGTAAGTTCTGCTCGTCCCCCGGCAAGTCAGACAAGCGAGGCTGAGGCTGCAGCTGGGCCTCGGAAGCCCAGACCTTGGGTGTCAGGGGGCTCAAATAAAGTATTATCTCAAACACCATCTGAAAACAATCTTTGAAGAAGAGGGATCATCCTGGCAAACATGGTTAGCAACGGCAATTAGCACTTTGAATATAAGGGCAGACAGCCTGCATACAAAGAAATTCCACTCCCTGCCTGGAAAAAAGCTGTGAACAGGCAGGTGATACTAAGCTCTTTTGAACGGGAAATCGAAAGTCTTCGTGCCAGCCCCACGTGCGAGACGTTGGATGCTTCTTACACCCCGGGGCAGGCACAGTCTTATTTTCTACATGCACTTTCAGCCCAGGCTCGCAGGAAAATCCTCTATATGAGGCTCATTGCTTTGTCAATCTCAGACTTCAATCCTGCCTGTGCGAATCAAGAGAAGGCAATCTCATGCAGGCTAAGCAACTATCGCAAATAATCTTGGCTCCACCTGCTATGTCCCTGCCCCAAACTTGCCGAGGAGCAATGCCGCCTGCTTCTCCCATTGTTTCGCTCTAAAGGCGTCAGGCGCTGCAGGGAGGCCTTGGATATGTGCTTCTCTGTAGCCATGCACCATAGCTAGACTGGGGATATGAACTTTATTAGTCTCTTACTCACTGAAGTCGCTACAGGAAAACATTAGCCCCTGGCCGTACACCTTAGACTCGGCATTCAGCATTCAGCTTTCAGGCGAGCTGTCAACCAGCATTGACAACATCAAGGGCTACGCGTACTGTTCTCCATGGCCATGCGGCCCCATGTTCTGCAGATTGCCAGCCAGGAACACACCATCCTCTGGCACCATCACTAGTGATCCTAATCTAGCAGGGGATGGGGCGTCCAACAAGTCTACATTAAAATATCCTGAGGTGCCCAGTTGCTAAGTAGCTTGAGCCCCAAGCAGCATGAGGCCTCACTAGTTTACACTCTGCAATTTATTTCCCTTCTTCCACAATCCTGGATGCTTCTCCTCATGCTCTAAGGTGCTAAAACCATTTGAACTAACTTTTACCTTGTTTTAACCGTTTCTTTTAACTTGGCTTAGAAGGTGCCATGATTCTATCAATGAAATTCTTTTAAAATCTCCATCAATACTACGTCGGCTGTATTATCTGTTGTTTTACTTTATGCACAATTACAATGTACAGTACTAAACATGTAATGATTTTAATTAATCGTACGTGAATAAAATTACTCACTACTTACTAGTTTAAATCACTATCAGATTTTTTCTGGATGACATTGCTGTCATTACCCCCTGCTTGCAAGCACTTGAAAGGTTCTACTGCATGAAATCACGGAGAGGCCCCTCATGCATTAAAACCTGTTGCTTGTATTTTGCTGGCAGGTCCCTTTCTAGGAGCAGGTACATCTTAGGTGAGGTGAAACCGCTCTACAACCAAGAGGAATATTGTAGTTTCTTCTTGCACACATTATCACATCTGTAGCATGCTACATCAAAAGGGAGTGCTTGTTTGGAGAGTGTTGTATTGAAGTAGCGTATATGCAGGAGATATAGTGATGTTGTGTGTGGGTAACTGCAGCAGTACATAGCAGTATTCTTATCCTGTCTTTGCTCGCAGTGCATATTTGTATTGGCTCTGGTGATGGAGGGCATATTGGTATATGGGTTTTCCACACTAGACATGCGTCTGTGCTGTCACAAGATATATAACTTAAACCCCAACTCACACCACCAGAAAATATGTGTCATGGTATATACAGGCCGAGGAAGTGGACATGTTTTAATTTGGAAAAGAACTGAAGAGCTAACCTGCCCTGTTTGGAATGGAACATGTATCTTACACATTCCTTTAGGATATCTGATAGAGGTCAACTATAAAATCATATAATAATGGCTGAGGGGAGGGGGTAAATCCTTCTAGGGTGACTGATGGGCCGGCTCCTATCCCAACTATAAACAAGGATAAAGGAGACATTCAGCCATGGGTGTGAGTTTGAGGAGTGCAGGAGGGAACGGTTTCTGAAAGTAAATGTTTCAACCTTAAAGACACATGGATGTTACATTGTTTCTATTTCAGGACTGTCCGCACAATCAGTGTAAAGCTTAATCGAGCATTGAAAGTTATCTTAAGTAATTAGTACAATCACATCATGGATTGATTATTTCATTAAGCTACTTTTCAAAAATACATTTAGTAGCACTGATAAAGTTAGAATTCAACATAAACTGATGTGTATTTTTTCATCCCTGGTGATCCTTTCTTTCCAATAATGATACCGGGGATCACAAAACAAAGAACACTGCTATCATTACTAAATGATCATTTCTTGAACTTGGAAACCTGCTGCTTCTTGCTGGGCTACTGACTGTCCACTCCCTTGTCAGAAAGTAAGATATGTACTGGACAGAGAAGAGCCCCTCTGCATCTCTCTGAACACTTGAGACATAAATATGTGCACACTCACCATTTTCTATAGCTCAGAGACCTATAGATTTGTGGTTTGCGATGATGTGGAAAAAATCGAGTACAATCAATCACTGTAATGTGCAGTAGACATAATACTTCTTTTGTGATGATTCTATATATTACAGAAATACTTAACCTAGCATGAAAGCGGAATACAGTTGCAATACCAATAATACCAACAAAAAGGCTTTCTGTATGAATTCATTTTGTTGGTCCTCACTCATCATTATTTTAAAAAATAGAAGTGACTGCTTTCCATATGTGACCCTACACAATAACCTCGCAAAAGAAGTGCATTTCAATTGTAAATTATGATTGTTCGAGCAATTTCAGCATCTGAGAGCTCTGTGAGGAAGGGCTGGCGTTCACTGGTTCCTTTGTCCCACTCCTAGTAATTTATCTGCCTCTAAATGGTCAGAGGTATCTGACCTCTCACCTACTCTCAGGAGGGGCTCCCCTGGTGGCCTCCCACGGCCCCTTCAATCGCTGAACTTTCCATGACCTGGCAGGTGCAGCTGATCCAAAACAAATGAAAGCGTGGAAGCACAACCTGGACAGAGAACTTTTGTCTCAGGAGTCTGCTTTCAGCGAGAATAGGCAAACCCAGCCTGTCGGCGAACAGGCCGACTCTGCTGATAATGGACTTCGCAGCACCTGCCATGGAGATGCTCGGCAGCCCAGGCATCCCTCCTCCTCTAACAGCATTTGAGTGTTTCGGCTTAACTTTACCAGCAGGCCACCAGTCCTGTAATTTTAACTCCATATGAATATTGTAAGCACTTTTTTTGGTGGAAGTACACATTTAAACAATCAATTAAATGCTGGAATCAAGGAAGCCATGTGAGTGGACCAAAGCCCCTCCAGTGGGGCTTTTTAAAGGTCTGTTTCGAGTGATTACAGCCATACCTAAAAATAGTCCTCTTAAGTATGCAGAGTAAACAACCCACTCAGTCAGAATACTGTACGCCTGATTCACAAAGGTAAACTTACACTTTTGCGTAATTTTACTATGATTTGATAATCACAAAGGGACTTACGAGTAGTATCTACGATTGCGGAGTGTCCGCACATAAAGAGATAGGACAGTCCTATTCTACTACTCGTATATCCCTTTGTGAATACCAAGCCATCATAAACTTCCACAAAAAGTATGTAAGTTTACCTTTGTGAATCAGGCCCTGTGAGAACAAAATAATGGTAGGGAGGACAAACACAAGAATATGGAGGAATGCCAATGGAAGAAGAGCAGACAATGCAGCTAGAACACTCATCCAATCATGAGGAAGGGTCTGACCCAAAGCTCACTGTAAGTATGCTATGCAGTGGAAACTATTGGCCTGCCTATAAAGTAGTCTGTAGCCAAGACCCAAAAATGGCCATTAACAATGATGTAGCTAACAGTAAATGTGTGTTTCTTTAGAAAACTATGTGGATATTTTATCATGCGTGCATATGCTGCTTTTACACATTTCTCCCAAATGCTGACACAGATTTTGATACAGACATTTTACTAATAATTCAATGAATCAATTTGTGTGAAATATGTAAAGTATATGAAATGTTACGGCTTAATTGCATAACACATAGATGTGACGTGCTTTTGATTATGCACTCTCTATCCATACCTTCTATGCTCTCTCCCACAGCTCTGTGTCCTGTCTGCAACCTGTACTAGCTTGTGCGTTCATTCCCAATTGTACTTTTTTCCGAGTCAGAAATTTTCAGCAAGGTTTTCTCCCGTGATTCAGTTTGCATATCCTCGGAAAATTATGAAAAAAATGCTCGTTCTTGGTCTGCTTGTTTGATTTGTTCATTACCCACACATTAATAATGTCAAACAACCAGATTGCACCCACCGACAGTATTTTTGGCCGGGGCTGTGTTGTCAGGGGTTTATTCCTATTCTTTCTCAATAATCTCTGTCTTTGCTGGCCATACTTTTAATGTGCCTGTTGAGAGACCTATGTTCGGAGCGAAATTTTATGCCTCAACCAAGTCCATGAGATTGTATTTTACAACCAAAATAAGATCACTAAGTTTTCGACAAGTAAGGCACTTTATTTAATCTTTAGCACTTTATAATAAAGCCTGCCTAATATAACATGTTTAAACCTTGAGGGGCATATTAGCAAGGCGATTATCGCCACTTTAGCGGGACTTTTTCCCGCTAAAGCAGCGATAATATTATCGCCTTATCAACAAGCTGTCGCTAACTGCTGTTAGCGACAGCTTGTAGGCGATAGCGACCGGGTTGGGTGCCGCTTTGCATGCGAGCGATATTTACCGCTAATGGCATGCAAAGTAGGCGTTCCCCACCTAACAGCGACTGGAAACAGTCGCTGAGGTCGCTAACGCCTATCAGCGAGGCAGGGGCGGTGATTAGCGAACCAGCGCTAAACACGTTTAGCGCTGGTTTGCTAACACCTGGTCCCACCCTGACTTAGCCATGTAATCCAATGAGAGGTGGATTACATGGCTAAGTCCCCCTCGCACTATCAGCAAGCAGAACTGGGGAACAGTGTGAATATCGCCTGTTTTCAGGTGATATTCACACTGTTCTCCAAGGTTTCTATCGCTTTGGAGATTAGCATTGCTGATTGCACGCTAACTCCGCAATAGAAACCGGCGATGCCTGGCGATAATTATCCAAGCGCTAATTGCGCTTTGCGATAATTATCGCCAGGCATTGCTAATATGCCCCTATGTTTTCTATTTATCCTCTTTCGCAGTATATGGAATTTTAGAAATGTATCTTATTAAATAATTTTTCTTCCTTCTATGGATCTTAGGGGCATATTATCAAGAACGGCGTTAAAATTATCGCCGGTTTAGCGGCAGAAAACTGCCGCTAAAGCGGCGATAATGGGCTTGATAATATGCCCTGGAGAATTCCAATAGAAGCCCATGTTCACACCAGAACATGGACTTCTATTGGAATTCTCAAGGGCATATTATCAAGCCCATTATCGCCGCTTTAGCGGCAGTTTTCTGCCGCTAAACCGGCGATAATTTTTAACGCCGTTCTTGATAATATGCCCCTTAGTTAGGCTACTGTACTAAATCTATGCTCTACTATCTGTTGCCTTTTGTTTTTAAAGTTACAAATGAAATTAAATGAAATGTTTCTAGGAAAAATCTACACGTACTGTATATTGGTATATCTATTTCTCTTTCCTATAATATATTCACATGAATTCTGATACTTGGTTGTAATGTTACGGACCTGCTCAATAAAAATTATATATATATATGAAAATAATAAGATCACTAAGAAGGCAGTTTTGCTTGTTGGTGCAAATTTATACAGTTCACTGGGTGCTACAGGAGGCCAAGTCCCATACCACTGAATATTCACAACAGTACAGAAGGAAGCCTTTAAACAAAATAAAGTAAAAAAAAAAAAAACATATAAAACCAAAGGAAACGATGTGGATAGAGCATATAATTGAGATGCCACAATAAGTAGAACCTTGCATATGCTATTGACTTCATACAGGATGTCTCACAATGATGACTGATTGAGATAACATGTGACATGAGACAAACATGGCACCACAGCAGTAACATCAAGAGAAATCATTCCTACTGGCCAAATCATATAGAGTAATTCACACGGCGTAACTGGGCACCTAGTACTGCACATTATCAAAATAGAGCTGAAAATGTATCTGTTATACAAGCTAGAATCTATACAAAAATGGTATGCAGTTCCTAATATTAAAAAGCAGGAGGAAATGTTTATATCAAAAGGTCCACATGTGGATGTGGAGTTATGGAGATGGGGAGAAGAATCCTCTCCTCTTGGAAAAGACCCTCACACACCCAGCCAGCTAGGTGTCATGCTTCATCATCGGGTCTGCTCCTTATCGGGTCGGCGCTGCAATCCCCGATCGGCACCCGTGATGGGGCCTCCTTAGCGGAGATCTTTATTCCAAATGCCGGTGGGTGAAGTGCGTGTGAGGGCTCTAAAACAGTGTAGGTGGTGTTGATGTGTAGGGAAGTGAAATTAAAAAGGGGAGGTGGTCCACTCAAAATAATTTTATTGAACGTGGCCCCTACCCTAGTTAAAAAGAAAACAAGACGCGTAACCCCACTCTAAGGATGTCGGGAATAGGCGCTTGAGAAAAAGGTCAACATGTTCTTGCCCAGAGATATATTAATTGGCAATTCTTCAGGACCAAACAAAAGAGGATCTACCTACACTTTTTGGTAATGGTACATAATTATTGAAAGGGAGCAACATGTCTTAGGTACAACAGCCTGGAGGAGGAGAAAGCCACCAGTACACAAGGGCATTAGCTAAGCATGTACTCCAATAAAGGAGCACACTAAATGTTAATGGTACCGGTACCATTAACATTTAGTGTGCTCCTTTACTGGAGTACATGCTTAGCTAATTGGATAGCCACATACAGGGCAGGTTTGATGGGTGCCCTTGTGTACTGGTGGCTTTCTCCTCCTCCAGGCTGTTGTACCTAAGACATGTTGCTCCCTTTCAATAATTATGTACATTACTATTCATGTTTTTTCCTACCTATTAGGACACTACACATTAGTGTCTACACCAGCCGGTACCGATGCCGCGCATCCTTGACCCTAATTGGGTGAGTTTTCAGATGATTGCCTTTCTTAGTTTCTCAGTTTTTAGATGCCTTCCCGGTGTTAATGATACCGAGTGCTCACATCATGCATGCCACGAGCCACCTGTGTTTAGCATGTTTGATCCGCATCATTGACACTTTTTGGTGCGCTTATTTCCTATTATATCCAGAATACTGCAACTTTTTATGTTAACGTTGTTATTCTGTTTTCTATTGCAGGTTGTATTGTTTGATTTACAGGTATCACTTTTTAGGGTGCTGTAATGATGGTCACTTATGCACTTTACTGTTGACCATTACCAAAAAGTGTAGGTAGATCCTCTTTTGTTTGGTCCTGAAGAATTGCCAATTAATATATCTCTGGGCAAGAAACATGTTGACCTTTTTCTCAAGCGCCTATTCCCGACATCCTTAGAGTGGGGTTACGCGTCTTGTTTTCTTTTTAACTAGGGTAGGGGCCACGTTCAATAAAATTATTTTGAGTGGACCACCTCCCTTTTTAATTTCACTTCCCTACACATCAACACCACCTACACTGTTTTAGAGCCCTCACACGCACTTCACCCACCGGCATTTGGAATAAAGATCTCCGCTAAGGAGGCCCCATCACGGGTGCCGATCGGGGATTGCAGCGCCGACCCGATAAGGAGCAGACCCGATGATGAAGCATGACACCTAGCTGGCTGGGTGTGTGAGGGTCTTTTTCCAAGAGGAGAGGATTCTTCTCCCCATCTCCATAACTCCACATCCACATGTGGACCTTTTGATATAAACATTTCCTCCTGCTTTTTAATATTAGGAACTGCATACCATTTTTGTATAGGTTCATTAACGGACATGTATGCTGGACCTGGATAAAGATCAGTCCGTATCTCTCCCCCCTTGTTGATTTACTGTATACAAGCTAGAATGCCTTAACATTGCTGAAAAGGGATTTACACTCCGGCATTAAACATCTTTTTGAATGTGTACAATAATTTTGGAAATGCAGCAGAAGGATGTTTACTAAGTAATGGCACAACTATCAACCACCTTTATCATGTGTTGGCATCACTTCATAAAAGGTATTTCATTAAGTGTTTGGGTCACCTGTACTTCCTACACACCCATACAGTGTGCTTATTAAATAACAAGAATACTCAATGTTCTTTTGGAAAAATGAATGCAGTGAAAATCTGGCACTTCGCGTGGACAATGGAGTGGGTGGTTTGGATTGCCCTAGGTTAGCAATTAAATACATTTTACTGAAATGTCACCTTTTCACAATAGCCGCCCATGTGCAGGGCACGGTGCCTTTAATGTGTTAGCAAAAAGAGAACAAAAGTAACTTTCACTAGCTACGTTCTAACATCCAACATTTTGTCTTGAATCAGCACTGCTACAAAACTCTCTCTGTGTCCTTTTTGTCACTCTTGAACTCCTAAATTATAATGAAATTATATATGTTGTCTTTATAAAATATTGGGTTTAAAACATAGAACATGACAACGAATTCAAGCGAGGCATAACATTTCAACGTGTCTTATTATATGCATTTTAAAGTCCACCAATCCTAATAGTTTAAATAATGGGAAAGTGTATTACAGCTTGATATGATGAAGTGTATCCAGTCAACAAGAAGAAGTCTAAAAGTCCAAAAAAACACAGTATATGAATAAATATTTTTTTTATCAGAAGAGTAACTTTCACTAACCTTCTTCTGTTATCCAACATTTTCTTAAAGGAAGCAGTGCTATGAAAAGGTCTCTCTTGGTATTTTATGTTACTTCTTGACTTTTACATTTTAATAAAATTGTTTATTTTTTCTTTATAGCAAAGGGTTTTAAGACAAACAGCATGACATGGAATACAAGTGAAGCATAACATCCCAACTTGCCTTCTTACAACTATTGCATAGTTGATCAGTGTAGGAAAGTAGGATCTGCTTCTTATGGTTACGCCCACTTTTTGCTTTTTGCACCCACTGTTTTGACTAGTCTGGCTGGGATCCTGCTATTCAGGACCCCAGCCTATCTGCTTTCTCCCTTGAATTGATATGTATGTACTTTGGTACAACTCCAGATTGGATACTGGGGTACACTTATCAGTCCCTAGTATGTATTATGCCACCCCTGAGAGGCCATGCAAAATGGAACCTTAGGTCTGCTACTGCAGCCTGTGTAAGCTGGTGGTTGCACCACTTACGACAGATATAGGTTCACTATATCTATATATACCACTACACTTAAAACCTTATAAGTCACCCCTATAGCAGGTCTTATCAATCCTGAAGGCAGGGTGCTGGGTTTTACGTGAGAGGGTGCTCCTGCATGAGCAGGGCCCCTCTGCAGTCTTCGGAGACCATTCTCCTGGGCTGTACGTGATACTACCAGACATATTGGTAGAGGTGCATTATAACCTCCCGGTAAATGCTATCTCGAAAACGACTACAACGAAGTATGTCGTGTTTGGTGTCAAACACCTTGGAATCATACCTCCACACCAGTAACTGGTGTGGGAGGTATGATTCCTCCCCTCAGAACCGAGGTTCTGGGGGTACCTAAGTCTACCGGTACCAACTTTCTCGAGCCTTACAGCACAAAATGGATGCTGCCAGCCACAGACACGAGTCTGCCCTCCTGCTGCTGAGCCAAGCTCAAGCAGGGGAAGGCAGCACAATAGGCATCCTGTCACAGGGAGGTGTGACCACCTCCCAGACAGGATTTAGTGTATTGGGGCTGGGTGGGTGCACTGTCACAGTGCCAGAAAGTCTGGCTCAGGGGCACATTTGGTGTCCCTGTGCATAGTCCAGCTCAAACAAGTTCTGGGAGCCATTTGCTCCTGCTCTGGCGCGAAACTGGACAAAGGACATGGGAGTAGCCTCCCCCCTGTCCTGTCCCTCCCATTGGAGGGTCCCTAGAATCTGTCCAACCCTCTCCCGTGGGTATAAAATGGGTTACCTGGCTACAGGACATTAGATTTTACGTGCACAAGATTCTGCAAGAAATTACCACTACACTTCGACTGTCTGGACACGCTGGACTTCGCTGGACCTCCCTTGGGCTCGACTTCGTCTTCCCTTGCCGTCCCCAGTCTCGCCACTGACTCTGATCCATACAGGCTCCGTGCAGGACCCTGTGGACCTTCAAGACAACAGAAGAATCTCCCTTGCAGGCACCATAACACATCTGATCAGTTTGCTGATCCTGAGCTCCTGCGAACTCGGAAGGATCCAGCAACACAGGAGGTGGGTTTCTGAAGGTATCCGAGGTTGAGCTGTCCTCTTACTGAGTTTGAGGCAGATATCCCTCGTGGGGACTGCATAACCTGTACCCCTGTGTACCGTGTTTATTTGCAACTGCACATGCTTGTTGTTGTGCAACAATTCTGTGCATTAGGCCATTTGTAGCCCTGACCCCAGCACATCTTTTCTGAGAAGAACTCCGGCATCCTCACACTCTGTGCCCTGCTAGCTGGTATCCTGTGAAACCGCCTGAGGTCCCCTCGCGACTCCTGTGCCTTCGGCCTGTGGGTCCACCTGAGGGTCAACTTTGCTTTAATTGGGCTCCCCTGGTTGCTCTAGACCTGCCCTGACTCCCCTTGCTGTGGTGAGTCTCCTGGTCCTTGCTGGGCCAGATCGACACCGAATTTGACTATCTGCGTTGTTGCCGCTGCCAAGGCTTGTTGGTGCTCCCGCTGGACACCAACCCCTCAGCACTCGACATCCATTGTGGGACAGCTCGCCTCCAACTCCTGGTTGTCCTAGACGTCTCTGGGTCCTCACAGCTGAAGAGTCAAGATCACCGTCATCACACCTGAAGCACCCGACATCGGTGGGCATTCGTCTACCGAGCCCCTGGTCACTCCAAAGTGACCCAGACTCTGTCCCCTCTGCTTTCAGGTTCTTCTAATCTAGAATACATGTTTGGATTCCACCAGACACTTTTCTTACTTCCAGCAGCAGCATTTCTTTGTCGACATCCATAGAGAACGACGAGGGTTTCCTACGCCACTTCGTGCCTATGCACCCGGCTCCTCTGGGATAGGTAACTCTGGTACAAAGGTATCCACGGCTGGGGTGGCTCTCCAAACTCTTAAGTTCCAAGTGTTGTCTTCGTAATCTGCTGGGAAGGGTCCTTAATCTCTGATTTTCCAACCGCGACTTTCCCATTGAATTGTACGGAGCACGCGGTCGTGTTCTCACACTGCACCCGTCCTCCATGGGGTCCCTACTCACTCACCTTGGGTGGTTCCTTGGGGTCCCAGCGATTCTACACCTTCTAGACTAGGTCTAGTCCTGAGTCGTTGTTCTTATACTACTTATTTAGTATATGGTTTGGTCTCCCCCAGGAGCCCACTGTGTATTGTGCTACTTATGTTTGATTCTTTGCAACTGTATTATTTGATTTGTGTTCTATCCTCATGTAGAGGATACTAGAGAGTGTTATATATAATAAATACATATTTTTATAACTACTGTGTGATTTCCCTTTCATTTAACCAATACTATAAGGTTGCATTCTGGTAAAACAAGGTGCTTAACATTCCTTCAAGACTAAGACTGAAGGCTGCTCTTCATAGCTACAACTAGGATAGCTTTCTATAAAGGTTATCTTTGACCTAATCACCATAAGGGCTGTTTGGACTGGTACAAGGTGCCCACTTTAATTAGTGGACAGCATATACCAGGCCAACTTCTCACATTGGTGTGCAGCGGTTGGGATTCAAGCCTGCATTGTCTTACCAGATAAATCTTTGTATTGATTAACTGAAAAAACACTAGTATCTAGGAACATATAATACTAGTTTAAGATAGTAAGTTCTACTGAACTTGGGGTTGGGTAAGTCAAGGGTCTAGCACACCCTTTCTCCAACCTAAGAGAGTTTAGTTCCCACTAGGTTAGGTAGGTGCCTACACCACACCACACTTAGTTATGTCTTCTAATGGGAATACCACTGGTGGCATCCTGCCTACTAAATATGATGGCTTTACATTCACTGAATTAAAAGCCATGTGTGTATCTAGGAAGCTGAAGACAGGGAGAAATGCCAACACTCAACGCCTCATTGATGCATTACTGCTAGATGACATTAGGAAGACTCCTGGGTCAGATGAGCAGGACAGAGTGGGTGGTACAGGGGAAGAAGATAGGTCAGGAGGGGACACCTTCTACGACCTGGACTCAAACCCTGGACAGGAGGATCAAAATGATCCACCCCAGAACAACTCAGATCCCCAGGAGGAAGAAGAAGAGGGTCAAGAAGACAATCACTTTATTCCTCCAGGGAGAGTGCAGAGTTTACCAAGGAGATTTAGGTCTCCCTCTGCTGAGTCAGATCATTCTAGACATTCTATAGGGACCTCTGTTTCTATCAGGAGGGATAACTCTTATGACAGGGAGGGCCAATTACTAGAGCTTGAGAAAGCTAAGTTTAGGCTCAGGCAACAGCAATTGGCCCTGGATAAAGAGTCCCTAGAAGTCCAGAAGGCTAGAAAGAAATTGGGACTAGAGTCCCATGGTGGCAGCTATAGTGTCCCTAAGGTTAGGGAACACATCTTTGATCATAGGAACCTGAGCAAGATTGTTCCTCCCTTCCATGTAGGGGATGACATCCAGAAATGGATAACTGCTTTGGAGAGGGCCTGTAAAGTACAGAAGGTCCCTCAAGAGCAGTGGGCAGCTATCTTGTGGCTCTCCTTTGCTGACAAAAGTAGAGATAAGCTCCTCACTGTTAGAGAAGAGGATGCTGACAACTATTCAGTCCTGAAGAGTGCTCTCATTGAAGGGTTTGGCTTAACCACTGAACAGTACAGGATTAAGTTCAGAGACACCCAGAAGACACAGACTCAGGACTGGGTAGACTTTGTTGATTGTGCCATTAAGGCTCTGAAAGGCTGGTTACTTGGTAGCAAGGTGAATGATTTTAAAGGATTGTACAACTTGATTATGAGGGAGCAGATCCTTAATAATTGTCAAAACCAGTTGTTGCATCAATACCTGGTTGACTCTGATCTGACTTCTCCCCAAGAATTGGGAAAGAAGGCAGATAAGTGGGTCAGAACCAGGGTGAAGCAGAAAACTCAGACCAATGGTGGTGACCAGAAGAAACCAGACTCTAAGAACTCAGACAAATTTGGGGACAAAAATAAAGATCAAAAGTCTTCATCAGGGCCCCAAAATCCTGCATCTGGAGGGGAGTCACAATCAAACAAGGGAAAAGGCAAAAGGAAACATTGGTGTCACATCTGTAAAGAGAAAACCCATTGGACAAAAGATGCCAATTGTCCAAGGGCCAAGGATTCTACTCCTACCACCACTGCCCCTAAGGCAACTGCTCCCCCTAGCACAGTTTCAAGTGGTGGTACACAGAGCAAGGGAATAGTGGGGTTAACCTTGGGCTCTGAGGTGGGTTCTGGCCTAGTCAGAACTCCAGCTCAGGCTGTTCTAGTCTGTGATGGAGGCATGGATATTGCCTCCTTATTTGTTAGTCCCAGTAACCTGGGCAAATACAGACAACAGCCTTTAATAAATGGTAAGGAGGCCATGGCATACAGGGACACAGGTGCAAGTGTCACAATGGTGACAAAAGACCTTGTGGACCCTGACCAGATCATACTTGGTGAGATGTGCCAAGTGACCAATGCTAGCAATGTCAGGACAGACCATTCTTTAGCAGTTGTTAATTTCACCTGGGGAGGGGTAACTGGCCCTAAGAAGGTTGTGGCAAGTTCAGACCTCCCTGTGGAATGCTTGTTGGGCAATGATTTGGAAACTTCAGCCTGGGCTGAAGTGGAACTCAGGACTCATGCAGCAATGTTGGGCATCACTTCACATGTGTTTGCTGTGACTAGGTCACAGGCCAAACAGAGAGCCACTGAACAGGCCCTGGATCCTGAAAAGATGGACCAGGTGCCTTTCAAGAAGAGGAGCAGGAGGGGTAAGGCTGAGTCTTCCCCCCAGGCCCAGAGTGAGGGTCAGTCTTTTGAGGAAGATGACGCCAGTCCTATGGAAGGAACTGTCTCAGATGAACTTGAACCTGATCAGGTTGAGTTTCTGGGGACGGGGGGACCTTCTAGGGCAGATCTGAGCCAGGAGCAGCAAACCTGCCCCTCTCTTGAACCCCTCAGACAGCAACCTGCTGCTGAGGCTGCAGGGAATGTCAGTGGGTCCCACAGGATCTATTGGGATGAGGGACTTCTATATTCAGAGGGTAGAGACCCCAAGCCTGGTGCCACCAGGAGGTTGGTTATACCTCTGAAGTTTAGGGGCTTCCTACTCACCCTAGCACATGACATTCCCCTAGCAGGACACTTAGGCCAAAGCAAGACTTGGGACAGGCTTGTCCCTCACTTTCACTGGCCTCATATGTCAGAGGACACAAAGGAGTTTTGTCGCTCCTGTATCACTTGCCAAGCCAGTGGTAAGGCAGGTGGTACTACAAAGGCCCCCTGATACCACTACCTGTGGTGGGGGTTCCCTTTGAGAGGGTTGGGATTGACATAATTGGTCCCATGAACCCTCCAACAGCATCTGGACATTCTTACATCCTGGTGGTGGTGGACCATGCTACCAGGTATCCAGAAGCTATTCCCCCTAGGACCACCACAGCACCTGTGGTGGCAAGGGCCCTCCTGGGGATTTTCTCCAGGGTGGGTTTTCCTAAGGAGGTCCTAACAGACAGAAGTACAAACTTTATGTCTAGTTACATAACTGCAATGTGGAAAGTGTGGTGTAAACTACAAGTTTACCACACCCTATCATCCTCAATGCAATGGGTTGGTTGAAAGGTTCAACAAAACCCTAAAGGGCATGATAATGGGGCTCCCAGAAAAGCTCAGGCGAAAATGGGATGTTCTGTTGCCCTGCCTTCTCTTTGCCTACAGAGAGGTGCCACAGAAGGGGGTTGGCTACAGCCCTTTTGAACCTTTGTTTGGTCACCCAGTTAGGGGTCCACTGTGTTTGGTGAAGGAGGGATGGGAGTTACCTCTCAAACCTCCCAAACAAGATATTGTGTACTATGTACTTGGTCTCCGCTTCAGGATGGCTGAGTATATGAAGAAGCCATCCAAAAACCTTGAGGCTAGCCAGGAATTGCAAAAGGCCTGGCATGACCAAAAGGCTGTCTTGACTGTTTACCAGCCAGGACAGAAGGTGTGGGTGTTGGAGCCTGTGGCCCCAGCAGCTCTCCAAGACAGATGTAGTTGACCCCATACCATACTTGAGCAAAAGGGAGAGGTCACTTACTTGGTGGACCTTGGAACTCCCAGGAGCCCCCACAGGGTGCTCCATGTGAACAGGCTCAAGCCTTCTGTTGACAGGGCATACATGGGCTTGCTCATGGCAACTGATGAGGGACAGGAGGAAGAGAGTGACCCACTCCCTGACCTCCTCTCACAGAACACTGATGATGGCTCAGTAGATGGTGTAGCTTTGGCAAGCAGCCTAACTGAGCAGCAACAGTCTGATTGCAGGAAGGTCCTCAATCAGTTTAGGCACATGTTCTTACTGACTCCAAGTCAGACCACCTGGTGTACCCATGAAGTGGACACAGGTGAAAACCTACCTGTGAAGAACAAAATTTACAGGCAACCTGACCATGTCAGGGATACATCAGGACTGAGGTCCAGAAGATGCTGGAATTGGGAGTCATTGAGCCCTCAACTAGTCTTTGGGCTAGTCCAGTGGTCTTGGTACCTAAACCTCACACCAAAGATGGTAAGAGAGAGATGAGGTTTTGTGTTGACTACAGAGCCCTCAATGCAGTCACTAGGACTGATGCTCATCCTATTCCAAGGGACGATGAACTCATAGATACTTTGGCCTCAGCCAAGTTTCTGAGTACTTTTGACCTTACTGCTGGCTACTGGCAAATCAGACTAGCTGAGGATGCCAAGCCAAAAACAGCATTTTCAACCCCTAGTGGGCATTACCAATTTGTGGTGATGCCTTTTGGCTTGAAGAATGCACCTGCCACATTTCAAAGGTTGGTGAACAAAGTTCTCACCGGCCTGGAAGACTATAGTGCAGCTTATCTAGATGATATTGCTGTCTTTAGTTCCACCTGGGAGGATCACCTGGTCCACCTGAGAAATGTTTTGGAGGCCTTGCAAAAGGCAGGCCTCACTATCAAGGCTACTAAGTGCCAGATAGGGCAGAGTCAGGTTGTGTACCTGTGCCACATTGTGGGTGGAAGCCAGGTTCAACCATTGCAGAGCAAAATCCAGACCATCATGGAATGGGTTGCTCCAACTACCCAGACTCAGGTCAGAGCTTTCTTGGGCCTGACTGGGTATTACAGAAGATTTGTAAAGGACTATGGGTCCATAGTGACTCCCTTGAATGATCTTACATCTAAAAGAATGCCCAAGAAAGTTCAGTGGAAAGTTAGCTGTCAAAAGGCCTTTGATGACCTCAAGCAGGCCATGTGCACTGCTCCCATTCTGCAAAGTCCTGACTATTCCAAACAATTCATTGTTCAAACTGATGCATCTGAGTTGGGGGTAGGGGCTGTGTTATCACAATTGAATGCAGAGGTTCAGGATCAGCCAGTAGCTTTTATTAGCAGAAGGCTGACCCACAGAGAGAAACGTTGGTCAGCTATTGAGAGGGAAGCCTTTGCTGTGGCTTGGGCCCTGAAGAAGTTGAGGCCATACTTATTTGGAACTCACTTCATTGTTCAGACTGACCACAAGCCCCTCTTGTGGCTAAAACAGATGAAGGGTGAAAACCCCTAACTTTTGAGGTGGTCCATTTCCCTACAGGGGATGGACTATACAGTGGAACATAGACCTGGGAGTAACCATGCCAATGCAGATGGACTCTCCAGATAGTTCCACTTAGAACATGAAGACTCAACTGGGCAAGGTTAGTCTCATCTCCTTTCGTTTGGGGGGGTTGTGTAGGAAAGTAGGATCTGCTTCTTATGGTTACCCCCACTTTTTCTTTTGCACCCACTGTTTTGACTAGTCTGGCTGGGATCCTGCTATTCAGGACCCCAGCCTATCTGCTTTCTCTCTTAAATTGATATGTATGTACTTTTGTACAACTTCAGATTGGATACTGGGGTACCCTTATCAGTCCCTAGTATATGGTACACATGTACCCAGGGCATAGGTACCCCAGAGGCCTCCCATGGGCTGAAGCATGTATTATGCCACCCCTGAGAGGCCATGCAAAATGGAACCTTAGGTCTGCTACTGCAGCCTGTGTAAGCCTGTGCTTGCACCACTTAAGAGTGATATAGGTTCACTATATCTATATATATCACTACACTTAAAACCTTATAAGTCACCCCTACAGCAGACCTTATCAATCCTGAAGGCAGGGTGCTGGGTTTTACGTGAGAGGGTGCTCCTGCATGAGCAGGGCCCCTCTGCAGTCTTCGGAGACCATTCTCCCGGGCTGTACGTGATACTACCAGACATATAGGTAGAGGTGCATTATAACCTCCCAGTAAATGCTATCTCGAAAACGACTGCAACGAAGTATGTCGTGTTTGGTGTCAAACACCTTGGAATCATACCTCCACACCAGTAACTGGTGTGGGAGGTATGATTCCTCCACTCAGAACCGAGGTTCTGGGGGTACCTAAGTCTACCGGTACCGACTTTCTCGAGCCTTACAGCACAAAATGGATGCTGCCAGCCACAGACACGAGTCTGCCCTCCTGCTGCTGAGCCAAGCTCGAGCAGGAGAAGGCAGCACAATAGGCATCCTGTCACAGGGAGGTGTGACCACCTCCCAGACAGGATTTAGTGTATTGGGGCTGGGTGGGTGCACTGTCACAGTGCCAGAAAGTCTGGCTCAGGGGCACATTTGGTGTCCCTGTGCATAGTCCAGCTCAAACCAGTTCTGGGAGCCATTTGCTCCTGCTCTGGCGTGAAACTGGACAAAGGAGATGGGAGTAGCCTCCCCCCCTGTCCTGTCCCTCCCATAGGAGGGTCCCTAGAATCTGTCCAACCCTCTCCCGTGGTTATAAAATGGGTTACCTGGCTACAGGACATTAGATTTTACGTGGACAAGATTCTGCAAGAAGATACCACTACACTTTGACCGTCTGGACACGCTGGACTTTGCTGGACCTCCCTTGGGCTCGACTTCGTCTTCTCTTGCCGTCCCCAGTCTCGCCACTGTCCGTGATCCATACAGGCTCCGTGCAGGACCCTGTGGACCTCCAAGACAACAGAAGAATCTCCCTTGGGGTGAAGGAGTCACTCCCCTGCAAACGCAGGCACCGTAATGCATCTGACCAATTTTCTGATCCTGAGCTCCTGCGGACTCCAAAGGCTCCAGCAACACAGGACATAGGTTTCTGAAGGTCTCCGAGGTCGAGCTGCCCTCTTACTGAGTTTGAGACAGATATCCCTTGTGGGGACCGCATAACCCATACCCCTGTGCACCGCGTTTATTTGCAGCTGCACATGCTTGTTGTCGTGCAACAATTCTGTGCATTGGGCCATTTGTAGCCCTGACCCCAGTGCATCTTTTCTGGGAAGGACTCCAGCATCCTCGCACTCTGTGCCCTGCTAGCTGGTATCCTGTGAAACCGCCTGAGGTCCCCTTGCGACTCCTGTGCCTTCGGCCTGTGGGTCCACTTGAGGGTCAACTTTGCTTTAATTGGGCTACCCTGGTTGCTCCAGGCCTGCCCTGACTACCCTTGCTAGGGTGAGTCTCCTGGTCCTTGCTGGGCCAGATCGACACCGAATTTGACTATCTGCGTTGTTGCCACTGCCAAGGCTTGTTGGTGCTCCCGCCGGACACCTACCCCTCAGCACTTGACATGTATTGTGGGACAGCTCGCCTCCAGCTCCTGGTCATCCTAGACATCTCCGGGTCCTCACAGCTGAAGAGTCAAGATCACTGTCATCACACCTGAAGCACCCAACATCGGTGGGCATTCGTCTACCGAGCCCCTGGTCACTCCAAAGTGACCCAGACTCTGTCCCCTCTGCTTTCAGGTTCTTCTCATCTAGAATCCACATTTGGATTCCACCGGACACTTTTCTTACTTCCAGCAGCAGCATTTCTTTGTCGACATCCATAGAGAACGACGAGGGTTTCCGACGCCACTTCGTGCCTATGCACCCGGCTCCTCTGGGATAGGTAACTCTGGTACAGAGGTATCCACGGGTGGGGTGGCTCTCCAAACTCTTAAGTTCCAAGGGTTGTCTTCGTAATCTGCTGGGAAGGGTCCTTAATCTCTGATTTTCCAACCACGACTTTCCCATTGAATTGTACGGAGCACGCGGTTGTGTTCTCACACTGCACCCGTCCTCCGTGGGGTCCCTACTCACTCACCTTGGGTGGTTCCTTGGGGTCCCAGCGATTCTACACCTTCTAGACTAGGTCTAGTCCTGAGTCGTGGTTCTTATACCACTTATTTAGTATATGGTTGGGTGTTCCCCGGGAGCCCACTGTATACTGTGCTACTTACGTTTGAATCTTTGCAACTGTATTATTTGATTTGTGTTCTATCCTCGTGTAGAGGATACTAGAGAGTGTTATATATAATAAATACATATTTTTATACCTACTGTGTGGTTTCCCTTTCATTTAACACATACTATAAGGTTGCATTCTGGTAAAACAAGGTGCTTAACATTCCTTCAAGACTTAGCCTGAAGGCTGCTCTTCATAGCTACCATTAGGATAGCTTTCTATAAAGGTTATCTTTGACCTAATCACCATAAGGGCTGTTTGGACTGGTACAAGGTGCCCACTTTAATTAGTGGACAGCATATACCAGGCCAACTTCTCACAATCAGTCTTAAAAGTTCAAAAGAATGTATTACAGCTTGATATTATGATTAAAGAAGTTTATGCTGTCAACTAGAAAAAGTCTAAAATCCCAGAAAAGGCACAGGTGATGAATACAAATATGTTTTAACCAAAAAGTGAAATAATACAATTGCAGTACATTTTAAAAGGTCACCAAAAGAAACCCTTTCAGGTTTACAATAAGAAAATCATAGAGGCTTAAGTAAATAAGTAAGTAAATCTTTAATGCATATGTTAATAATTCTCCACAGTTTGTTATGTTTATTAAAACACACTTATGAGCAGATTTGATCAAGCAAAACTATTCTCAAATAGTCATATTCCATCAGTAAGTAAATCTGTAATGCATAATTAATAAAAACCTTTGCAATATAATACATAATGAGTTACTTCTACAAAAACGCATAAAAAGGCTCATTTCTGTTCCATGAGATCAATTAAAACTCATTTAAAATATTTGCATTACTATAAATATTTAGTGTAAAATCTAAAACAAATGCAAGCATTAATGGACAGTAAGACAATTAAAGTGCAGGATGTCGGTTTATAAAAATTCTTTTTTGTAACATATACTAATTTCTAGGCGTAAAGACGTTTGCTGCGCCAATTAAGTAGATGTCAAAGTGAAGCTGATGTGCAATTTATCCCTCCATTGGTGGTTTAGACAAGATTATTTGTTTGGGCACGATTGCGGCTGTTACTTAGTGCTCATGTGGTAGCTTCTCCGGCAGTTTCTGTCTCCCCGACGACAGTAAGGTCCTTGCTCCAGGTCTTTTTTTCAAACCTCTGTAAGAATTTAATCATGGCACAGTTCAAGCTGATATCAGTGGGTTCAAAGCAGGCAAGCACTGCCGCCCTGCAAGACCTAAAGCCCTGGATTCTCCACTTCCAGCGTAGAAGCTCACGTAGGTCCCCCATACCAGGACGGCACAGGCATAAGACATGGACAATGTTCTCCGATTCTTGCATGCATAGTCGACAGGCATCTTGCCCGGGCCTTTTCCTCTATGAGGGGAAGTGCTTTAAAAATGGTAAAAGACCCAGCCTGTACTTCAGGAAAAGCACGTTGGCCCTGTTGCCGTAGATTTCACTTAGGGTTCGCTGTGGCTTTAGTCTTGTATAGAAGTGAAGTGTCATCCACCCGTGGCTGCGTTTGGACAGTTTGGGGCCGATTCCGATCTCGGCCGGTAGGGCTCCGAATCGGATTTGGCTTAACCGGATCCGATTCGGAGCCCTCTTTCCCGACCGATTCAAGTACGATGCGAGCGCACGCGAAATCGCCGACCGACACGTTCGCGGGTCCGAACCGCTCCGACCGTATCGCACGGACACGACTCGCACCGCGCAATGGAGACGTTCCCCGGCCGGGCAAGTACGATGCACGCCTCGAGCAGTCCGACCGACTCGCGCCGTCCGGCTCCAAAGGGCAGTCGGAGCCGGACTTTGGGGGTCCGTGTCGGACCCCCTGTACGCGAACCCATGGGTCCCCCCTACCTGTGCATGTACGGCGCGATTCGCATCGACGCGTACCCGCTGTAGAGGGCGCCCTTGTTCGCCTCGCACCCATTGAGTCAATGGGAGCCCGCGTACGCGTTGTACGACCGGCTCCCATTGACTTCAATGGAGTCCGACCGAATCGTGTCCGATTGCATGCGTACGCATCGTACTCGTTCGGTTGGGCTGCTAGAGTCCGATTCGGTCGGAAATCTCTCCGGGTCCGGCTCGGTCGGAGTGATTTCCTGCCTGAATCGGAATCGGCCCCTTTGTCTTTGACCTCAAGCATTGATAGTAGCTGTGCACTGGATTTGGCTTGTTTTTTGAGGCTTAGTATGATTTGTGTGTTTTCTTAAAATTGCCATAACATGAAAAACATTTTTTTTTATTGTTTGGGCATGTAAGTGCTTATTGGCGAAAAGTTTATGAAAATAGTATGGCAATATTACACAATCTGCAGGTTTCCTTAATATAGTGAGCATCTTCAATAAAGGAATGATAACGTATAATTTTTCCAAGGATTTTCTACCAATGATTCACAAAAAAATCTGAACAAAGTCATGAAAACATAAATAAAATATAGTCTGACTGTGCACTAAAACATTAAGACCCAGGTTTTTGACTGGAAAGTTGCACCAAGACTACCGAAAGTTGTTGCAAACAGGGGCGGCTCCTCCATTTGAGTAGAGGAGCGTCGCCCCACAGGGCCCCGAGCTAAATAATAAGACGGTTATAAAGTTTATTAATTACCGCTTTATTTTTCAGCAACCCGTCCTGAACTAAGTGTCAGGACGGGGCCAGAGCTGCCAAGTGGTAGCAGCAGGGAGCTGTGTGCTTCAAAATGTGCATGTCTGTTTGACCGGCCGTCTTGAGGCGGCCAGCCAGACATGCACATTTTAAAGTTCTCTAACCTAGCTGTCTTAGACAGCTGGGTTAGAGAAAGCGCAGGTCTCCTGTGCTCTTTGGAGCGCTGGGACAGCCTTCTCTATCCAATCCTGGTGCTGCTTTCATGCTGTGAAAGCAGTGCCAGGATTGAGTAGTGCAGTTTCCTGCATCGGAAGCTTCCTGGAAGACACCAGAGGGAGGAGGACATCGCCCTGCTGTGGAGGTAAGTGGATTTTTATTTTTTGTGCCCTCCGCTTCACCACCCTCGGTACAAGCCAGCTGCCACTGGCTGTGAAGCCACAATAACTGCAGATTCTGAGTCATTCAAGAGCTAATTAACAATAACTTGAACGCCATCTATTCTTTGTGACTTTATTGATTATGCTGAGTCTAAGTTGTGCAGTTGGGTACATTTCAGTGGGCACAGTTGTGCACAGAGAATGGTGTATGTCAATATGCTAGTGCAAAATCATGCCTTGTACTGTATTGATGAATCGACACCAGAACACCTTGGTGTGTATTGGCCAAAAAAGAGAAAAGATGACAATGTTTGTAGTGGCTAAAAGTTTTTGTTTGTAGTCTCTCATGCGTTTTGTGTTGTGTGGAAGGGCCACCTCATAGTTGTGCTTTCACAGATTAGGGGCCGTAGCACATAAAGTGAGCACCAGGGCCATTAAGTAAAGGTCCAGTCTCTGCCACAGTTTTGGGCTGATTGGTGTCTTAAATAGTTGAGGAGCTGGAGCAGTGCTATTTTAACAGATGAGAAAGTGGTAAATGATTGCTTGTCACAGGAACCTCAATGGCATTTATTTATTTATTTATAAAGTTTTATATAGCGAGAACATGACCCACGAAGGTATCAGAGCGCTTTACAATATACAGTTATTAAACATTAGATGGTTGGGGTAGTATATATACATTTGGTATTCGTCAATCAGTACAAAAGAGGTAGATAATAATATATGGGTAGCATAGGTGACTACTAGTCAACAAAGAATGATCCACGAGGGAATTGAAGCGCTTCACAATACACAGTATTACACTTTAGGTGGTTGAGGTAGTATACATACATTCGGTAGTTGTCATTTAAAACAAAAGAGGTAGACAGTAGTATATGGATGGCATAGGTGACTCGTAGTCAACATAGAATTAGAGTCTTAGGAGGTGGATTTATTCATTAGAAGCATTTTTACTTCTTTTTTGAAGGCGGTGAAGGAAGAGATTCCACGTACCACTGGAGGTAGGGAGTGCCAGATCTTCGGTGCGATCCCTGAAAAAGCTCTGCAACCAGTTCTCTTTTTATGGAAGGCTTGTGATTTCAGTAGTAGAGAGCTCGCACTTCGCAATTGTCTGCATCCTCCCGATCGCTGTAGCTTTTGTGCTAAGTACCTTGGGGTGTTGCTATGCAGGGCTTTATGAGTCATGCAGGCGATCTTTAGATGTATTCTTGCCTCGTAGGGCAGCCAGTTCAGAGCTTTCAAGGTCGGGGAAATGCGGCTATTTCTTTTTGTTCCTGAGACCAGTCTGGCCGCAGCGTTAGCTGTAGGCCCTCAGCGGGGCCAGCTTGTATTTGGGGAGGCCTCATAGAGTGGTGCTTCCATAGTCCAATCTTGGTAGCACTAGGGCTTGCACCGCCATTTTTAAGTCGGTCTGTGGGAGGAAGGGTGTAAGTTTCCTTAGTATACTCATCTGGTGATTAGCTCCCTTGGTGGCATTAGAGATTTGGGCCTGCATATTCAGGTGTTTGTCTATGGTGACTCCCAAGGTTTTCGCGGAGTCAATGATGTGGGGAGCACAGTCAAAGGAAGTTAGATGTTTCAACCATAAGTCTATCTTAGGTGTGTGATTGGGTGGGGAGATGAGGAGGAATTCCGTTTTTTTTTTGGTGTTAAGCATGAGGTGGTTGCCAGTGAGCCAGCTTTGAGTATTCTGTAGAATAGCGTTGAGGGAGATGAAGTCTTCTGGTGATGAGATTTTCATATACAGTTGGGTGTCGTCCGCATACAGGTGATTTGCTTTTGGCTGGAAATATAGCAGCATTTGTTGACTTATCTAAAGGAAGCACAAGAGCATAGCACAATACCATGCACAAAGGAAAATAACAACACAGTTGAAACATAACATTTCCTATCACAACAAAATAGCATAACATACCAGACACAGTACAACACAACAAAATCATATTACAGTAACGCAGCACAAAAAACAGCAGAACACATCACCACCACATCCACTTAGGAAATGTGCACAAATGTTATCACATATTACCACCTGCAGAATCCTGTTTTCATAACATGATGGTAAAAGGTGTTTGGTGGAAGTACTGTCTGACCTTATCACTCAGGACATGAAATAGTGCCAGTCAAAAATGTTTTGTAATCTGGCTCTTCGTCCCTTTTCATCCCAACGTGCTGCTATCCGTCAGAAAGGCAATGCTTTGACACCGTTCCCTAGGTACATGGAAAAATGTAATTTTTCATATTTGGAAGAACAATTTCGTGCTGCATCTCATTGTCCCTTCCATTTACACCAGCCGTAAACTGAAGAGAAATGTCTAGTTCATATGTGGAATATTTATAGAGAAAAACTGGTTACATTTGCACAAGTAATTGGCAAATGGAAAATATAACGGATTCGTGTCTTATCGCATTCGCAACACAGCTTATCTTATTTATTTAGCCATTTTATCTTCCACACCCACACCCCTTTATCCCATAACGCCTGCTAATCCTTTTTCTGGAGCAATGCACCTCGCAATACAATGGCTTGTGTTAATGCTATCAATTGTAAAGTTCTGTAAGCCCTACACATGCACTAGAGAATTGGTGAACTGTAGTAGACCTTGTTGCTTCTAGGTCTATCTTGCCTATTTTCCTTCTTTGGACATAGTCCAAGGCGATCCTTTGGGATTCCCATCCTCACTACACAGCCAGAATTATGTTGATGCTACAATTGATACCATCAAAATATAGTTCTAGATTTATATAGACATCTTGTGGGCTAGTTTTAAAGCCTGCATCCCCATAATGCCAGTCAGACCCTCAGGCTCTGCTTGACTTCCTCCACACCTTGCTTTTTAATCAAGTATTTGGCGACCGCTTTCTTACCACAGTTTTTTTCAAAACCTTTGCCACTCAATTGTAACTGGCACAAATTTAAAGTATGCAGCACTTAATTTGTGAAAAAATTAGTGTCATTGCCCAAAGATCTGCACAGAAACCTGTGGCCGATGCTATTAAATGTCTGTGCGCCAAATATGTAGGTTGCATATCTGGTGACTCTCTGCCCCATTATCCCACCCTTGCAGTTTCCTTCTCTCTCCCTTTGTGACGGCTTTGCTGTCTTTCTCTTCTGCCTTTTTTCCCCTGTGTTTGTTTTCCGCTCTCTTGCACTCCATAAATGTCAGGTGAGGAAAAACAAGTGCTGGTCCCCAAAAAAAGCCCACCGGCAACCACCAGATCAAGTTAAGCACTGAAAGTATAGGTTCACTGGGTTCGGCACTCAGAATCACAGGAGTTGGGCTTCATTAATCCAATTATTTTCGAAATTGTGGGAGTCTTTGCATTTTGCTGGTTTAACTCAGATAAGAATACTTGGCGCGATTCACAAAGGGACTTACAACTCGTAAAGATACGAGTGCTGAATCTCTCTGCACTCGTGTCGGAATCTCCGCACTGTAGTGCTCAGTGTGGAGATTCCACCTTCATGTGCAGAGATTCCACCCAGAGTGCGGAGACTCCAAATTTGTAACTTTATGAGCTGTAAATCTCTTTGTGAATCGGGCCCACTGTTTTCAAAGGTCAGTGTCTGTTTCGAAATGCTGGTACTCTATATACTATAATGTTATGAGCTTACATATCCTCCCAAACAATGTAGGAAGTTTATAAACAGCTCCTGTAACCTATTAGGCCCTCCTGGCTTCTCCCTTTGATGTCATTGTGATAAAATCACATCTCCAGGTGGTCCTTAGAAGCATTAGAAAATAAAGGAGGCTTTGAGTAGTTGTAATGTCATTAGTGGTTGACGTGATCTTTAATTCAGTGTATACACCCTCTTTACACCACCTCTCTTTACATATTGCATGCCTGACTGGTATATAATGATATCTGTTCGGTGTGTGGCCAACTGACCATTATGTAGTTGAGAGTTCTGTCATTAAGATTCCCATATCTTAATTTACTGACTCAAGACACTTAGAGCACGACACACACCAAAATATGAATATGTTAATTTCTCAAAAATGTTGTGAAGTGCCTCCCTGGCCAGCTAAGTCACGGGAACAGTATGTATGATACTTGTTTTAGTTAATTTGCATAATACATTAGGGCCTAGATTTATTAAGTGTTTGACGGGCTCCCGCACAGCGCTGCACAATTACTTTTTAATGGAAAGTAAATGTCCGCAATAGATTGCGTCTCTTTGCGTGACATGGGCTCCCATATAGATCATTGGAAAATATCCACTAAGGTCTTTCACAATAATGTATCCACTTTCTGTAGTGAATAGTCTTGTATAAGTGCACATCCTTTTATAGACTATGGGGGATATTCTCAAGAACGGGCGATAATTATCGCCAACCTAGGTTAACGCAACTTCACATAACGCTGTCTTTCGCGGGAAACTAACGCTGTGTTAACAGCGTATTCTCAACACACCGGCAACAGGCGATAGTTTCCCGATAACGCGTCAAATGTCTGTGTTAAAATTACCGGGACGCCGATAAAAAAGGAAACCCGAACGTGAAAAAAGTGGCGATGGGCCCAACAGCGATAAAAATATCAGCGATAAGCAGCGCCAGGCTTGCTATTCTCAGGTCAGGCGGGAAAAATCACCATAAAAGCTGCAACAAAAAAAAAGAAAAACAGAAAACCCAAACAACTGAGAAGCACCATGGAGAAAGCTGGAGCAACTACAGAGGCCAACCAGAACCCCACAAACCCCCCGGAGGACCAGCCAGGGACCTCGGGGAAGGAGAAGGGCTAGGAGAAGAAGAAGAGGTACCCGCGATGCAGTCCGCTGTCTTGTTCTGCGCTGCCTCGGTGGTAGTCTGGGGGGGTGGTCCTGAGGGTGGGGGTGGTCCTGGGGGTGGTGGTGGTGGGTGTTCTGGCCCTCTTGGGTCTCCAAGCTGCATGATTAGGAGCTCCATGGCATCTGTTGGTCTTCAGATGTGGCTCTGGGCTGGGCTCCCTTTATACTGCAGGTTTTCGTCCTACTTAAGACCAGAAAAAAGCAGGTCTTAAGTCCCTGCTGCTAATGTGCCTTATCGCCTGTTTTTGGACCGCATTGCCGATCTGGCTGGTCGTTGAGAATATCGCGAAGTGGTGTTATCGTGAGTTTTTGCACGGGAACGCCTACTTTGCATATGATTAGCGTTAGTTGTCGCTGTCAGCCTTGGCGATGTTTTTAGCGGCAGCTATCGCAGGTAAACTGACAATGTCGGCTGTTAGCTCAGGCTTGTGAATAGGGCGATAAATCTCGTGGCGGAAAAGTGCCGCTAAATCGGCTATGAGTCCTTGAGAATATGCCCCTATGTGCGCATTCGCCTGCAAGAAATATTGGGGAGGGAATATTAGCACATTTATAAATTCAGCCACAGAGGTGTATGCATAGAATAGTTGTGATGTAAATACCCAAATTTATTATAATCTCATGCAGAGAGACAGATTTTCATGGGCTGCATTGGTGCTAAGGCTCATAGCGTGAGCAAAATGTCCCAAAGTTTTGGGGATCCAACACAAAAGCTATTTTGCACTGGAAACGTGCAAAAAATTGTGCTTTGTGCTGCATTGCTCAACTTTGCACTAAGGTTTTAACGCAAAGCCTGCTCTACTAAGATAGACTGACAGGGCTTTGTGTAAGAAATAACACCTCCTTGAAGCAGGTGCTAACATAGAAAAATGTTCTAATTTCTTCAAACACTTCACACATCACATGTGTGCTGCACTGTACAGCACACATCAGATGGGTGGAATGATTTAAGATTTTTCTTGGCATGGGATCTTATCATGGAGGTTTATGATTTCAGTACAAATCTTATGCTAGACATCACACACACACTGCAACAAGGTGCCAAAATTGTGCATGACTTTAGGCAGCCTGCTTGTGTGCCAGCTTAGGGGCTGAGAGCAGCACCAGACCATTTTTATTAAATATGTCTCTGTGATTGTTTCTCTCTTGTGCCGTGCAGCAACCTCAGTTGCTGTGCTTCTTTGTGCAAACAAAATAATACATATGCCTCAAGGAGTTAAAACATTAAAGATATACATGGCTTCCAGCTAATTCATGCACTTAGGGCTCCCACCATTAGAACAAGACTCTAAGAATAACAAAAAGGCAACATTTACCCAAACCCTTCCAAAAAGTCACTTTTTTAATTTCAATAATGTTATGGTTTTTCAAAGTTATACAGAAGATCATTTGCAAAAATAGACAGTAATACTACTCCAATAAATCTTAAGACAATATAAAATAAGATTATATAAAATAATGGTAAAAGTAAGGGAAATCGTACGATATAGAAAAAAGAAAGAAGAAGAAAGGTAAAGAAAATGTAGAAAGATGAAGAAGAAAAAGAAAAAATCTAAGTGTAGTAAGCTGGGTAATTTATGATGAAACTAAAAACATTAGAAAATCCATAGTGTAAGAATACCATTAATAACTTTGATTCCTATAAATACATCAACTATTTAAAAAGTTAGAGAAAGGCTACCAAAACTTCTTTCTTAATCTTAACTTAAAGAGCAGAAGCTGTGTCACTACTATGATTATCACAACCTCCATTCTACCAAGAATAAAATGATAATTTAGAATGGTCTTTACAACATGAGGTTATTTGTTTGGATGTTATCACAATTAATAAGTCGACTATTAACTTATTTTGAAACCTATAAAACTCAGTGAAAGCTTGGAAACCAAAAATAACATGTTGAGGAGACATTTGAATGTTAGTTCAAAACATTCTATTACATTTATACCAAACTCATCCCCAAAAAAGAAATTATTTAATTCAAATAACATATGACATAGGGTACATTTAAAAGCTTTGCATAGCCAATAAATTTCAGCTTTTGTGCCCATAAGCGTACACAAAGTAGTCTGTCAAGCAATAGGTCTTTCAAAAATGAAAACAATGTCTGAGTTTTAAGTAACTTAGTCCATGTGTGATTAATGTGTGATCCAAAAGCTGAGTATCCCAAGTTACATGTAGATCTTGTTCCATGCTAATCCAGCTTTGGATTTAGGTCATAAAGATATAGTTGCAAATAAGTTTATATATTTGGGGAGCTTGGGAATATACTCACTCTACATAAGGTTAGATAGCTCAGAGTGGATAGCATTGTCTTGGTGAAGTAAATAATCTTTAAGAAAAGAGGTAGGAATAGAAAATTTAGATTGAAGGACATCAAATGTTATAAGATATCTCTTTTTCTTGCCACTTAGACCAAGCACTTAGGGGTCTATTACGATGGCGGGCGGACTTTGTCCACCCGCCACCGTAACGGTAAACGGGACCGACCGCCAGTGGTGCGGCCGTCCCGCTGTGCCCATTATGATGCGACCGCCACCATGGCGGTCCCATCCCACATATTTAACATTGTGGCGGGCGGTGCTGTAAGCAGCACCCGCCGCAATGTTAAATATGCATGTTGTGCATTGGCATGCACAACGTGACAGGCACCGCGCGGTGCCTGCCACCTTGTGCGTGGCAATGAAGGGGGGTACCATGGGTACCCCCCAAGTGCAGCCACCCACCCACCCCCCCACCCCCCCAGGGGCCCGCCACGGGCCCCCAAAGTGTTTACCGCATGCCTTTCCATGGTGGAGTCTCCACCATGGAAAGGCATACCCACCGCAGGCATACTAATATGGATGGCGGTGCCTGCAAGGCACCGCCACCATATTGTGTGCCTTTTCCGCCCGTCCGGCAATCCGACCGGCGGAAAAGCGGCGGACGGACTTTCCGTCCGCCGCGGTACCCCCCGCCATAGTTATATGGCGGGGGTAAATTGTGTTGTGATGGCGTGCGGATCGCCACCGCCTGCCACCGCTGGCCGAGTGGTGGCGATCCACACGACATCCTAACAGACCCCTTAGTGTGTGTTTTCAAAACCCTATTACACCAAATAAGAGAAGATTTGAAATACAAAGACAGGTATCACGAAGATACAAAATTTGCTGTATTAAAATTGTGAAATATTTCAGAATGGGAAATATTTTTAAACCAAGTTGGTTAGACAGGTGAATTATCTATTTACAATAGAAATCAAACAATAAATGTTTTTCAAAATGAATCCCCGAAGGAGAAGGGACCTCAATAAGTTCATGAAGTAAGAAACAAGCATGTCTAATTACTAAAGAAGTGGGGCAAATTTTTAAAACAGAAAAGGGATACCTCCATTGATTTACCCTTTGACAAGGCAATTCTTGGAGTTTTATTTTTCCACAAAAAATAGAGCAAAGAGAGTAAAACTGCTTAAAGTATTTTGCAAAACAATTTGAAAAAGAGCATAGTTAAAACACAAGGAATACTGTGAGCAATCATCAATTTTAATGTGTCCAAGCATTTCCACCATGATGAGACCAAGAGGAAACCAAAGAGAAAATAATGAATTAATATTATCTTCCACAGAGAAAATATTGTACTCGATTATTCTTGTGAATACCATAAAAGAGCCAGGCACCAAGAAATTAATTTTGTTGGTGGAGTCAATTTGAAACTAAAGACATCAAACATATAAGGCATACATACCTTATTTGGTTGTAAGATCTCAGCTTCAGCAAAGTTAAGTTTATATCCTGAAACAGCAGAGTATACTGAAATCTCATTTAAAAAGGTCCATGCAGATTTTGAATATTTTTCCAGGTATCATCAGCATAGGTGGATCACTTAGGGCCCCATTAGGATGGCGGGCGGCACCCTAGCGGTGCTGGGACCGGCCGCCAGCGGTGCGGCGGTCCCGCACCACCAATTAGGATGCGACTGCCACCCTGGTGGTCGCATCCCGCATCTTTAACATTGCGGCGGGTGCTGCTGTAAGCAGCACCCGCCGCAATGCCAAAGAGGCATGTTGTGCATTGCGATGCACAACGTGACAGGCACCGCGCGGTGCCTGCCACCTTGAGCATGGCAAGTGCAGCCCCCCACTCCCCCAGGGGGCCCGCAACGGGCCCCCAAAGCAAATTCCGCCAGCCCTTCCATGGCGGCATTGCCGCCATGGAAAGGCCAGAACCGCCAAGCATCATAATATGGATGGCGGTGCCTTCAAGGCACCACCACCATATTATGCCTGAGTTCCGCCCGGCCAGCAATCGTGATGATTGCCGACCGGCGGAAAAGCGGCGGACGGACTTTCTGTCCGCCGCGGTACCCCCCGCCATGGTAATATGGCGAGGGTAAATGTGGTTGTGATGGCGGGCGGATCGCCACCGCCGGCCAGGCGGTGGTGATCCGCCCGCCATCATAATCAACCCCTTAATGTCTACAGTTCAATAATTAAAGCCTTTATAGATGTAGTACATCTCAGTCTTTCAAAATAAAAGCTTGAGGAATTAAACAAATAATGGGGGCAGGGAGGACAACTCTGCTTTGTACCACACTTTAAACTATAATATGACAATGTGATACCATTAGTAAGAACACAGGGTCTAGAATTAGAGTATAGAATTTTAATACGATTAATTAATTTGTCTCCAAAACCAAACCATAAAAGGGTTTTGAATGCATAATTCCAATAAATCCTGTCTAAAGCATTGTTCGGCATCTAAATAAGGAGCATCCAATGAAGGAGCAGCTACAACTGTACTTTGATAGCACTCCCGGGTCCGGCAAACATGGGTGCAACTTTTGGCTATCTTGGATTTGTCCTTTGGTGTGCCTGGCAACTGACAGCAGCAAAACGTCTGCGGTGGCTATCAACTTGTTGGTTTGGGCTATTTCAGCTCTTGTGTCCCTGGAGCTGGTTTCAGGAGTGCAGCTGACTGATCCTTGGAGTCACTGCTGGGGTTAAAGGCAGGAAATCAACTTTTCCCCGTGTCAGAAGCTGCAGGCACAGTTCCAATCCCACTAGCCCAAATGTGCAGCAGGTGCAGTCCTCTCGATGTTGCAGACTCTCTTTGTGCAGGTTAAGGACAGCAGGGCAGACCTTCTTCAGTCCTCTCTTCGATTCTAGTGTGATCTGAGGGTCAAGATGCCAGGGGTGCCACACTTATCCCAGGAAAGTGCCCTGAGGGGACCACGCAGTCACTAGCCAGTGGGTTACAGGGTTCCCTTCTACCTAGAGACGTGTTTCCTGCAAAGTGTGGCATCTAGTTATCCCAAAGTGCCCTATTATTGCCCCTTTCAAAATGGCATGATCCTTTCTTAGTTGTCAGGAGCACAGTAGCCCACCCTTGAGGTGTGGCTACCAGTGGGCTACACCCCCACAGGAAAACCGGTTTGAGGACGGGTTTTTTCTCTCTGGCTCTGGCTCCTAATTATCTGCTGGAACAAAGGTATCCTGCTCAGGGGTGTTGTCGCAGTCGGCCCTTCAAAGGCAGCTTCCCCTTTGAAGCTCACCTTTTTGGCTAACACTCTGAGTGACCATCCAGGGAGAGGAGGGCTCACCTCACTCTGCGGCAACTGCCTTTGTTCCTGGGCGTCATTCACACGTTTCCCCAGGAAGTCAGAACTCTGTGTGTCAGGGCCTTTGTGAGGCCACTGGACTAGCTGGAGTACAGAGTCGCAACTTTCTAAAAGTTGCTATATTTAACCATTTAATAGTGACTTTAAATCTAATCTGGTCATCAGGTCAGATTTAATGCTACAATTAATTTGATACCTTACTCGATCTTGTTAGGTAGTCCATTCAGAGGTTAGCCAGGCTGGGATGTCAGCCAGTAACCCTATGTTAGCCAATGGGGCTACTGACCTTTCCACAGCAAAATGACAATATGGAAGTGTTGTTGCTAAGACATATCAAAAATCATATGTCCTACTGAATAATATACAGCTCCCTGCTATAGGACTTCAGAGGCCTTCCTTAGGGGAGGCTTATATATATCGTTAAGGGAAGTGGTGACTTTGCCAATAGGGGTAATGGCAAAGTCGAACTAGCAGTGTAAACACTGCTCTTTCAGTCTGCAGTGGCAGGCTGGAATTCATTTTGTCTTTCTCACATGCAGGGTGGCACAAACAGTGCTGCAGCCCTGGGTGAACACTATGCCTTACAGGCCATGGTTAGCCTGGTTACCAAATACTAGGGACTTATAGGTAAGTCAGTATTTGCCAATTGGGTGTATCCAATTTAACATACCTTTTGTATAGGGTTAGAACCCTGGTACTGAGGTCTGGTTAGCAGGCCTCAGTGCACTACCAGAGTCGAACAACTAGCAGCATCAGTCCAAAAATGTGGTGGTGAACATGCAAAAAGAGGCTTGTTAGGTAGTCCATTCAGAGGTTAGCCAGGCTGGGATGTCAGCCAGTAACCCTATGTTAGCCAATGGGGCTACTGACCTTTCCACAGCAAAATGACAATATGGAAGTGTTGTTGCTAAGACATATCAAAAATCATATGTCCTACTGAATAATATACAGCTCCCTGCTATAGGACTTCAGAGGCCTTCCTTAGGGGAGGCTTATATATATATCGTTAAGGGAAGTGGTGACTTTGCCAATAGGGGTAATGGCAAAGTCGAACTAGCAGTGCAAACACTGCTCTTTCAGTCTGCAGTGGCAGGCTGGAATTCATTTTGTCTTTCTCACATGCAGGGTGGCACAAACAGTGCTGCAGCCCTGGGTGAACACTATGCCTTACAGGCCATGGTTAGCCTGGTTACCAAATACTAGGGACTTATAGGTAAGTCAGTATTTGCCAATTGGGTGTATCCAATTTAACATACCTTTTGTATAGGGTTAGAACCCTGGTACTGAGGTCTGGTTAGCAGGCCTCAGTGCACTACCAGAGTCGAACAACTAGCAGCATCAGTCCAAAAATGTGGTGGTGAACATGCAAAAAGAGGCATTTTCTTACAATAAGAAATAAAACAAATGAACATAAGACAATTCTAGGAAAATAGCCTGAGGAAAAGGGAGATGAAAGAGACAAGAAGAAAAGAGAGAAAGCAATAATAAAAGAATACAAGTATTTCAAGGGACAAAGCGCTGAACTTAAGAATACAAGAAACATCAAGTAGGATAAACATAGGATGAACATGGCAACAGAAGAAGAGGATACCTTCGGAGAAGAAGAATAACAAAGCATGAATGCACTAATATAACTAAAATACAATTAATTAGGGTTCACATTGGAGATATCCATAGCAACAGAACAGTTTTTATTAATTGTTCTATCTGTCAACCTTAGGGTGGTCTCCTTCCAAACCTTTTACCTATTTACCTCCAATTGTTGCTGGAAATTGTTTTTGTTGGACTTAGGACCCTGACCTTTACCACTGCTAACTAGTGCTAAAGTGCTTGTGCTCACTCCCTAAACATGGTTTGATTGGCATATACTTAATTGGCATATTTAATTCACTTATAAATCCTTTGTAGAGTGGTATGCCATATACCCAGGGCCTGTAAATTAAGTGCTACCAGCGGGCCTGCAGCACTTATTGTGCCAATCACTTAAGTACCACTCTAAAACATGCTCTAGGCATACCATTGCAGCCTGAGTAAAGTTTTAAAATGCTATGTCGATTAAGCCTCCATGCCAAGCCTTAAACTCCCTTTTATTATGTATAGGAAACCCCTACGGTAGACCCTAGGTAGCCCAAAGGGCAGGGTGCTGTGTAATTAAAAGGCTGGACATGTACCTTTAAGTTTTCCATGTCTCGGTAGTGAAATACTCCTAAATTTGTTTTTATCTACTGTGAGGCCTACCCTTCCCATAGGATAACACGGGGGATTCTTTATTATATTTAACAAGCTGTAATTCCTAATTAGGAGCAGGTAGCTATAGCATGTTTGGGATCTATGAAAATGTAATGATGAACCCTCTTTAATGGTAAAGTCGGATTTGTCAATACAATTTTGAAAATGACACTTTTACAAAGTTGTCATTTTCCTGCCCTTAGCCCTTTGTTCCTGCAGCCTGTCTTGAGTCACATGACTGGGTGTAGCTGACAGGTTGACTTTGTGAATTCCTCCCAGACAGTCACACAATAGAGGGTTTAGGTGTGCCTCAATGGGCCATCTACTGGCAGGATTCGGGGGCAGAGCTGGGCACAGCCCCACTTATAACTGAATAGCCTATGTTCTGCTTTCACACAAACGACCTAATAACCCTGCACTGTCACTGCAGCCAGCTTGGAGCCAGGGCAGGGGAGTCAGGAAATTCCACACAATTCCAAGAACCTTTCCAGAAGCTTCTCCCACCTTTCAGAAGAAGGCCACCAGGGTATAAAATAGGAGCTTCATAACTCTTCAGTTCACTACTAGACCTAAGGAAGGACTCTCAGACGACTGCCTGCTGCTGTGCTCTGCTGTGCACTCTGCCAGAATGCTGCTCTACCTGGAAGGACTGCTTTGCTGCCTGGAGCCTGCCTTGAATCCTCAGAGGCCAGACCTGCTGTTGAGCCCTACATCTTCACTTGCTCTCAGGACTACCAGAAGTGACTTCAATCACTAGTTTGCTGGCTTCCTGTTCAGAGCCACAGAGACATGAAAGGTTCCCTCCCTCTTGAACTTGGACCCAGCCCGAGTGAGTCCCAAACCCCCAAGAGGTGTCCCACCACTCCTGGACACTTGGTTGTGGTGCTAAAGGTGCCCAGTTGGCCAATTACCAAAACTGAGGACTTAAAAATGTTTTAGCCAAAAAACTGCTCTGAGAACCAGGAGAAGACTGGGACCAACCTGCTCGCCTATACGCCTGAGGTGTATCGCCGGTCCAATTGACTTTTTCCGCTTCTTCCCTGGCACATTCTTCTCCACAGCAGCAAATCCTTTTCAGTGGTACCTCGCCAAAGAGGTATCCGATCTCATGGAACTGCCCGAATGCAGAAATCTTCAGGGCGGCTTCGACCTAAGGCCATCCTATGACGAAGCTCCCTACTCGCCAACCTCCTGCAGCCTTGTCTCACTGAACTTTACCTTCTCATACACCTTTTTCTCAAAATCTTTTCTAAGTCCAAATGTAAGCGCTGACCAGGCCCAATACACTTCTTGTATCCAAACTGCACTGCATCGTGTTAGGTCATATTTGTTTACTTCGACTAGGTCTCGCTCGGCTAGATAACTGCAGTTGACGCTTTGATCTTTTAGGTACAAGTTTTTTTCTCAAAAACTTAAAAAATTCGTAACTCTGGTTCTACTGATCGGATGTTTTTCATCTTCATGTCAAATAATTTATTAAAAGGTACTCTATTTTTCTAAATTGGTTTGGGATTTTTCTTGTGTTGCATTTTCATATTATTACTGTGTGTGTGCTGCATAAATACTTTAAACGTTGCCTCTAAGTTAAGCTTGACTGCTCGTGTGTCAAGCTACCCAGGGTTAAGCACAGGTTAATTTAGTGACTTTTTGTGGTTCAACCTGCCAGGGATTGGGGCTGTTTCTTGACCAGGGATCACACCCCAGTAAACCAACAACCCAATTTCTCACACTAATGCCACAGGGACATAAAAGGTTCCCTTCCTCTTGACCCTGGACCCAGCCTGAGTGAGTCCCAAACCCCCAAGAGGTGTCCTACCAGTCCTGGACCCTTGGTTGTGGTCCTAATGGTGCCCAGAGGGCCAATTACCAAACCTGAGGACCTAGAATTTTTTTCCCCAAAATCTGCTCTGAGAACCAGGAGAAGACTGGGACCAACCTGCTCGCCTATCCGCCTGAGGTGCATCGCCGGTCCAATTGACTTTGTGGCTTCTCCCCCGGCACATTCTTCTCCACAGCAGCAAATCCTTTTCAGTGGTCCTTCGCCAAAGAGGTATCCGACCTCATGGAACTGTCCGAATGTAGAAATCTTCAGGGTGGCTTCGACCCAAGGCCATCCTACGATGAAGCTCCCTACCACGAAACCTCCTGCAGCCTTGTCCCGCTGAACTTTACCTTCTCAGACACCTTTTTCTCAGAATTTCTTCTAAGTCCAAATGTAAGCGCTGACCTGGCCCAATAAACTTCTTGTATCCAAACCGCACTCCATCGAGGTTGGCCATATTTTTTTACTTCGACCCGGTCTCGCTCGGCTAGATATCGGCAGTTGACGCTTTGATCTTTTAGGTACAAGTTTTTTCCTCATAACATTTAAAAATTCGTAACTCTGGTTCTTTTGATTGGATTGTTTTCGTTTTTATGTCAAATAATTTATTAAAAGGTAGTCTATTTTTCTAAATTGGTTTGGGATTTTTCTTGTGCTGCATTTTCACATTATTACTGTTTGTGTGCTGCTTAAATACTTTAAACATTGCCTCTAAGTTAAGCTTGACTGCTGTTTGTGTCAAGCTACCCAGGGTTAAGCGCAGGTTAATTTAGTGACCTTTTGTGGTTCACCCTGCCAGGGATTGTGGCTGTTGCTTGACCAGGGATCACACCCCAGAAAATCAACAACCCAATTTCTCACGCGAATGTAATCTTTAAGCTGAACTAGATCATCAAAAGATTTGGAGAATCCAGTGTTGTAAAATTGGTCTCACAGAGAGAAATTCGTACTTCTTGCATTGGTGATGTTGGAGAGGTCCTGATAGATGAAGATTTGATGATAAGATCAAGTGAGTCTGTTTTTATCCTTGACTGCTTTTATAATGCAATCTATGTATGCCAGAAAAAGCATGTCATAAGGTCTCAAGCTTTTCCACTTGTTACAATTTTTTTTAGATCTTCAGTATGACATCACAGTATGCAAATATCTTGTGCTACAACTGCAATTTTAGAAGCAATGCTTTTCATCTCACTAATATGTTGTTGCAACTCTGCCAATCTATTTTCCATGGCCACACTTATAATTCCAATTGTAGCTTTTCTTTGGTGACTATCCTAAAAGGTTTGAGAACTCTCACTTCAGCTAAAATCTTATCCAAAATAGGATTGCCTGATTATGCAATAGGAAATACTGTAATACATTTAGACTTTGCACCACGTGAGGCAGGATGGCATCTCAAATTGGAATTAGAATCCTGGGACAGAATGAGATGATGTTATTTAGGTTTGTAGACCAAAACCAAATTCTGAGTGTTTCCTATAAAATAGTTCTCTGTAGACCAAAGGAGGCAGGGCTTACAACAAACAAGTGGCCTGACACAAAGAACACCGTTGATAGTATGTATAAGCCAGAAGGTATCAAAAATATGAATCAGATAACTCGAAGGGGCAATAAATATATTAAATCCAAACACTCCTAAAATATGGTTAGTGATAATGCTCTTTCAAAAGACTTTGCTCATAAGAGGTACATTGTGTTACTACATGTGATGTCAGGAGAAAAGAGGTATTAAATGTATCAACATGTCATTTTAAAGAGTAGACATTAAACGTAAGGCAATTTCTATGAGAAAGAGTGCTGCTGAATAGCAAATAATAACCTCTTTATTTAAAAATAGAATGTCAAAGCCTAGCTAAGCCCCAATGTTTGCAAATGATGTTGATTTGATTGTGGAGTGACTATTGAATCATGAGTGATGCGCATGCCTTAATTCCGTCGCAAATACTAAAGTAAAGTGACAGCCAAGCAAGACTAAAGCCTGGCTAAAGCTGAATGACTTTCTGAAGCTCAGAACTGGTCCCATGATCTACAAAAGAGTAGAGCCAATCGTCCTATGCACTGCCCTTTTCCCTTCTCTATTTCAGTTTTAAAAGACAAAAACCTCTAGACAAAAGACAGCTGAGAGCACAAAATCTAAAGAGATGCTTTTGCTGCTGTTTGTGTCTGCAACAGTGCTGAGCTGCAAATTTGCATGGTTCTCGTTGAAGACTTGCAGGATGTCAGAGTGCTCTTTGTTTTGCTAATCCTTTTTTATTTCTTTATTAGAGTCCCAAAACCTATTTATCAAAATCTAATAATAAGGTACATCTCCATTATACAAAACATTAATAACTAGAATTCACAGCCTGCCTATAATGCAACTATGCAAAAGTGCAATTCCCTTAAACGTTTGTAATCATGCCTGCAACCTTTTTTAAAACTTCAAAAGATTTAGCCATTCCTGTTTGAATAACTGACAAAATATCGACTACCACAATATCAAGGTACAAAAATATCGTGACAAAATATCGAAGTCAAGAATATCGACATCCTATCTACATCATGGTAAGTACAAAAATATCGGAAAAAAATATCGTTGTCAAAAATATCGTTGTTAAAAATATCAGGTTTTGTTAATGTTAAAAAATAATTTAAAATAAAGTAAATAATACATATAATTAAAAGAAACATAGTTAAAAATATTTTAAAATGTTTAAAAATCATAACTAATACATATAATGTAAAAATAAATTAAGCATATACATATAATATATAATATATATACTTACTTAATAATATTCATAAATAATTATTTTAATAACTTATAAATTGTTAAAAACATTTTATAAATTATAAATACATATATACACATACAACAATAATATAAATAAAAATATAAAAAATATATATAACAAATTAAAAAATTACAATATTTTTAATCTTTTTAAAATAAATTATTCACTACATTAACTAAAACAGTAGAGAAAATATTGGATAGCGGAGGGAATAAAATTACTATTCCAACTCCAGAGAGTGCAACAGTAGGGAAAGTGTTGGATAGCGTAGGGGTAAAAATTACTATTCCCACTCCAGTGAGTGCAATAGTAGGGAAAGTGTTGGATAGCGTAAGGGTTAAAATTACTATTCCCACTCCAGAGAGTGCAACAGTAGGGAAAGTGTTGGATAGCGTAGGGGTAAAAATTACTATTCCCACTCCAGAGAATGCAACAGTAGGGAAAGTGTTGGATAGCGGGGGGTTAAAATTACTATTCCAACTCCAGAGAGTGCAACAGTAGGGAAAGTGTTGAATAGCGTAGAGGTAAAAATGACTATTCCCACTCCAGAGAATGCAACAGTAGGGAAAGTGTTGGATAGCGAAAGGGTTAAAATTACTATTCCCACTCCAGAGAGTGCAACAGTAGGGAAAGTGTTGGATAGCGTAAGGGTTAAAATTACTATTCCAACTCCAGAAAGTGCAACAGTAAGGAAAGTGTTGGATAGCGAAGGGGTAACACTTACTATTCCAACTCCAGAGAGTGCAAAAGTAGGGAAAGTGTTGCATAGCGAAAGGGTTAAAATTACTATTCCCACTCCAGAAAGTGCAACAGTAGGGAAAGTGTTGGATAGCGTAAGTGGTTAAAATTACTATTCCAACTCCAGAAAGTGCAACAGTAAGGAAAGTGTTGGATAGCAAGGGGTAAAAATTACTATTCCAACTCCAGAGAGTGCAACAGTAGGGAAAGTGTTGATAGCGTAAGGGTTAAAATTACTATTCCAACTCCAGAGAGTGCAACAGTAGGGAAAGTGTTGGATAGCGTAGGGGTTAAAATTACTATTCCCACTCCAGAGAGTGCAACAGTAGGGAAAGTGTTGGATAGCGTAGGGGTAAAAATTACTATTCCCACTCCAGTGAGTGCAACAGTAGGGAAAGTGTTGGATAGCGAAGAGGTAAAAATTACTATTCCCACTCCAATCAGTGCAACAGTAGGTAAAGTGTTGGATAGCGTAGGGGTTAAAATTACTATTCCCACTCCAGAGAGTGCAACAGTGGGGAAAGTGTTGAATAGCGTAGGGGTACAAATTACTATTCCCACTCCAGTGAGTGCAACAGTAGGGAAAGTGTTGGATAGCGTAGGGCTAAAAATTACTATTCCCACTCCAGAGAGTGCAACAGTAGGTAAAGTGTTGGATAGCGTAGGGTTAAAACTAAAATGCTTATCAATTAAATAGTTTTTTTAATTAAATAACGAATTAATAATTAATTAACAATAAATTAATTATGAATACCAATAAATTAAAATTAATAATTATTTTAATAACATTAAATTACTTCCCACCCTATTCCCCTATAAACCCACAACCCGCTCCTAAAATAATTTAACACAATTAATATAATAAACAATTAATCAATTAATACAAATTGATTACCAATTATTAATTAATTAACAATAAATTAATTATCAATACCAATAAATATAATTTAATAATTACTTTATTATAATTAATTTACTTCCCACCCTATTCCCATATAAACCCACAACAAGCTCCGTAAAAATTTTTACACAATTAATATAATTACCAATTAATCAATTAATCAATTAATAAACATTAATTACCAATTAATAATTAATTACAAATAAATTAATTATCAATACCAATAAATAAAAATTAATAATTACTTAATTATAATTAAATTACTTCCCACCCTATTCCCCTATAAACCCACAACCCGCTACGGAACTAAAACACAACATTTAATTTAAAATAATTAATAATTTCTAAAAAATTATTATTTAATTTACTATAATTAAATTACTTCCCACCCTATTCCCCTATTAACCCACAACCCTCTACAGTACTAAAACGCAAAATTTACTTTAAAAAACAATTACTAACTTCTAAACATTTAATACATATATTTAAAAAAAAAAATACAAAACATAACAAAAAATGTGGAACACATACATATAAAATACATACTAAAATACATAACACTAATATAAACATCGATATTATTAACAACGATATTTTTGCAAACGATATTACTAACTTCGATATTTACAAAAACGATATTTCTTACCTTCAGGTCGATATTCTGGTCACCGATATTCTTGATGTCGATATTCTGTCCCTCCGATATTTAAAACTCATTATTTCTGTAGGTCGGGAAAAAAAACTCGATATTATGTCTGTGCACCTCCTGTTTCTTACCCAATCCCATCCTTTACAGTATAATTCTTCCAAATACCCCATATTCTTAATTTACTGAGGCCTGACTCAAGCCTTTGACAACCTACTTATGGACATAATACGTCTCAAGTTAATTTGCTATTCTAGATCTGAGAGGGGTACTGGGTGCTTTCATTTCTGTGCTATCAGAGACCTAGCCACTAAATAAACCCCCAGAAGGTTACCCATCCATGACATCTTCAACTCAGTGCGTCCAGCGTTTTCCCACAATGTAAGGCCCCAGAAGATAGCCTTAAGTTCAGGTTGTTTTACCAATCAATGTAATTGCCATCTTTGAGGTGCTGACTTTCTTCCTCTTTTCTTTAAGTAAGGGGAAATCAGTGATATTAATATAAAAATAGTCACTTGCTTCTCTTATTCTTAACATTGGGCAAGAACATTTTGACATTTTATACATTTAGAAAGTTGTGTTGAATTAACATGTGATATTTGCATTTATGGAACGAGTATACTGATTAGGTCAAGAAATATTAAAACACCTTATTGTGCTTTGGTAGTAAATGAAAAGAAAGATAATTACACAGTTGCTGAAGAGCACAATATATAACTAGGAAAACTGGGTTTAAATCTCAGCTTCCTCACAAGACGAAATTGTGTGATTTTATACAAACCACTTGTTTTACTTTCCTGTGCTTCAATTTAATTCAGCCTCAAATCTTAGATCACCTTGAAATACAATTCAGGATTTTTCTTATATAGGAACCACACCAATGTATGGTTCAATACACATCAATGTTGCTCCACATGCAACAATATTATTGGAAGTATACATAGTGCACATGCTAAGTTGTGGGCAATCATGAGTGACTTGTGGGTGAAGGCATCGATTATCAGCTTTCTAAGAGAGCTGTATACGGGATGCAGAGCCAGTGTCAGATATGGAGGCAGGGGAGAATGCACCAATCCCTCAGCATAGAGCGAGGGGTAAGACAGGGCTGTGTCCTTGCACCTTGTTGTTTCCCATTAAATATAAATAGTGTAGGTGCGGTCCTAGCCAGCCAATGTAAGGATCTTCCACAGTTGGGACATTGCCCTGTCCCGGCCCTCCTCTATGCTGATGATGCCGTTCTTATGGCCCAAACTCCCCTTGGCCTACAGAGCCTTCTTACAATTTTTGTTGAGTATATGCAAGACTTAGGTCTGCTAGTCAACCAATCTAAAACATTTATTATGAAATGTGGGAGGAGAACATCAACCTGTCATGATATAAAAATTAAGAGTACAAATATTGGTTTTACAAACACTTTTTCATATTTAGGCATATTATTTGATAAAGAAGGCTCATGGATCCATGCTGTTTCTACCAGGAAGCTACAATTTAATAAAGCATGTATGGCCCTATGAAACTTTGCCAGAAGATTGGGCACGAACCCCCTTGACAAAATGATAAAAATCTACAAAGCAAAATGTCTGAGCGTGGCATTATATGGGGCGGGAGTTTGGGGACACACCAAATGTATGGCAATGCAGACGGTGGAAAATGAATTTTTAAGGTACCTTCTTGCCACCCCTTAGAGTGCCTCTGTATACGTTTGTCATGCGGAATTGGGGGTTCCGTTCCTTACAGATTTAATAATGTTGCAGCCCTTTTTATTATAGCATAAAATATGGACATCAAAATATACTGGCTTAAATCGTGCCATTTTGGGGACTGCCTCAAGGTGAGCCTATCTTCACGTATACCCTGGTTGACATATATTCAATGCTTCTTTTGTGACCTGGGGCATCCTGATTATTATGAGAAGCCCGAATCCTTGGACTACATTAATAGAAAAGATTTGAAAAATGAATGTACGGTGTATCTCGAGAACCTTAGATTGACCAGTGAAATTTTAAAGGCTAGTGTTTTAAAGAATCAACTTATTTTGACTGTGTATGAAATGCAACCCTTTCTTAAATTTGTATTAAACCGCAGGCATAAATTTATTTTGACCCACCTAGGATTGAATATTTTTCTCCACTGACTTGATTAGCTTCCCTGAAATGAATGATTGGTCTGTAAAATAAACACACTGCCCTTGTGATTGCCTGATGGCACAGAGTACTATGCATGTAGTCTTCTTTGCAAATTTTATAGTAACTTGAGAAAACGCTACATTTTACTAAGCCTGGGCGTAGTTCGCGAAGTAGCGCTACGCCGAAGCTACGCAAAGTGCAGTTCGCACTACGCGAGCTACGCGTGAGCACTACGCGACTGCATGAGTGCACTGTTCGCAATGATTGCACAGTGCCGGATGCTTGTCCGCACTGTGCAATCATTGAAAACGGCATCTTGCACAGTGCGAGCTGCCTTTACTGCCGCCGAGTAGATTTTTACTCGAGCGGCAGCTTTCTCAACGCGGACTGGTAGTTTCTCATCGCGAGCGGTCGCGAGCATACGCGACCACTCGCAATGAAAAACCTGACCTCCCCGCGTTGAGAATCTCGCCGGGAGGTTTATTTTCCACGCCGCGATCGGCAACTTGATGTTGCTGATCGCGAACGCAGGAAAAAGTCTCGCCGGATGTCATTTGCTTGCTCGCGGTCGCCAACTTGACGTTGAGGACCGCGAGCAAGCAAAAATGACCGCTGCACTACGCTACGCTACGCGTGTTTGCACTGTGCTACGTGCAATTCGCGTTGTGCGAAGTAGCGCAAACTTCGCAAACTACGCGAGCGTAGCGTAGTGCTTTGCCCAGGGTAACATTTTACCTATTTTAAGACAGCTTCATTTTAAACAATGTCATCCTGCTTATCTTTATTTACAATCATTGTCTACCATGGAGCTTTGCTGCAGCATGTCAAGTTTTTTTGTGGGCTGTTTTCTACCTAGAAATAAAATGTTACATTGTTCTTGAATAGCTCCATGGTACAGTTTAAAAGAAATCAATTGATTCATGAATTGTTTTTATTTCATGTTTTAAGGTTTTTAAAATGTAATTTATTGTACTTTTATGACTTTATTACGAAATAGAATAAAGTATTGAAAATTGAATTGAAATTGAGTGCACATGACAAACTCGCTTCTATTGCTTTATTGCTTCATTCATGGCAGTGTTGTGAGGGCAGTAGAAGTGGGGAAAAGTTCATGTTTAAAACCAATTACTTTTACAGATGTCAGTGCAGAGATATAATCTAATGTACTAAAGTGAAACAGCTGTTCAAGAAATAACCTACTTTTTAATCTGAAATAGCCTATATCATTTTTTATGCTTTATCGTTTAAACTTATATTATTTTGGTGGCTCAGCTCATGCTGTTCCTTTTAGAGCCAAGCCATACATTTGACTCTGCTTTGGCTTGGTTTTCCTTATGAATTTCCTGGCTTGCACACCTTTAGAAGGTAGTGGGTGTAAATTAGGGAGAGGCAGACAGTGGCGGCTGCTTGCATTTGAAAAGTGGTTGGGAGATCAGGTGAATATTTTGACCCACTTTCAGGCACTGTTAGAAGCCATGAATGCCCTCAGGCACAACCCCAAAACTCTCAATTTTGGTCTGTTATAAACAGTGTTTATAATGGGCCATGAGTAAGAGCTCTGGAGTTGAGGCTGAAGGCAGTCGAGTTTCTCACACTGATTGACAGTGGGTGAAATAAAACAATTTTAATTTAAAAAAAAGAAAGTACTTATCTACTCCTCTCTGGTCCTGCAGTCTGTGGCTCCAAGGCAGCAAGAGGTTGCAGAATCAACTCCTCTAATCAATTCCAATGCTCCTCTCTTGCTATTAACCAGCATGAAAGAAGCACCAGGATTGGTTGGAGCGGGCTGGCTCAGCACTCCTACAGGCAATGGAGGCCTGTGCCTGCTCTACTCCACAGCTCGATTGAATCGGTTTAAAGTGGGCATGTCAGGCTGGCCGTAACAAGACAGCCGGCCAAAGTGACATGCTCACTTTAAACTGGAGTGTGAACCACTCCTCCCATGCTGCCAATCAGCGGCAATGGCCCCGCTTCGCTCTGACACAATCATTTTATTACCATTTTGTTTTTCATGTATGCTGCACTGGCAGCAGGGTGGACGGTGCACCTCCGCCCTAATGTAGGAATGGAGGAACCATTGATGGAGGCGGAGACCCCTTCAGACCATCAAAAAAAGGTCTAATGTCGCTGACTGGATACTGTATGGCTGCTTCTGTGGTGTGCTATCTGCAGTAACAGACAACTTGTAAAAAACAAAAAGAAAAGATCACAGAAGGCCATAGATAAACACTGGGCAGAGATCCCCTACCACTATCAAAGTCACGATTGACCTTCTCTACTCACTTGAGAAGGTATTGTGATTGTCGAGGGCCTAAGAACTAGATTGGACAAAAGGAGAGTTGGCAGGCACTGCCAGGAAATCTCAACCGCGTTGATGGCAGGATAGGCAGGCTAGGCAAAAGCGGCTGTCGAAGGGAGGACTGCCAGTTTCTCCAATGGGCCAATCATGCTGTGCTTTCCCGCAGACGCAACTGTGGTGGGGAAACCTGAGTTGGTGGAATGGAAGGCATATAAGGAACAAACTCACCTTTACTCACCTTCCCACTTCCTGTTCCACCATGGGCGCAATCCTACATGTCCTGCCTCAGCTGCTGCTGGCTGATCACGATGCAAATCAACATCGTCGTCACAGGAACTGAAGGCAACCTACCCCATTACCTGTTTTCACTTGGCTGTTCACATGTGCTCAAGACTCGTGCATTATTAAATTACTCACACAAGCAATAGCATACCAATGTGAAATGCATATGTCTCTAATGCTGATGTTTAAGAAATTTAAACACACCTTTATAACCACATTGTGTTCATAAATCAGGAGGCAGCTGCCTTACAAAAAAGGACAATTGCACAAAAAAGAATATCAAATCAAAAATCAGAAGCTCACCATACAGGTGCGTGGAAATAAAGTACGATAATTGCCACAATAAAAACATATGCATCATACTTCATTGGGATAAGTGCAATGTAACCTCATGTAGAAATTGCACTAGACAAGCTGTAACCCTCACCTCATAGATTACCTGGAAAATCAATGGCACTCCCAAATCTGAAGCACTTTACATATTCATCTATGTAACATTTCCCATTGTCTAGTGCAAGTCCTGTAGTGTATTCCACTTCATTTTGCACATCATATTACAAGGTGAAATGGATATGTGAATAGAGTTATCAGTAATCAAGGTGAAGCAAACACACCTGTAGTAAAACATCCTTACATAATGTCTCAACATCTATTTGTAGGTGCAAGTGTCCACTACTATGTTGAATGGCTGCACCTAATTTCAAATCACATCACATACCATGTGAACCAGTGAATGAACTTTACATAGTAGACATTTATAAAGTATGTAACAGTTCCTGCCATCATGCTAAAGAAAAATAGGTGCTACATATTTTACACTGAAACATTGCTAGTAATCAAACATTTGCAAAGGCAAATTAATGCTAGGGCAAACTTGATGAAAAGAAAAATTGTTATTTACTCACAATGCGAAAACTTTCAACTACTATGAAACTAGGTAAAGGCCAGTGTATAAGTATTGTGCACATGTGTGCCGTGGCACTCAGCTTGCCCCCAATTGCACTGCAGGGGAACCTCCCCGGGAAGGGGCATCCAGTGGGCAGAGCAGGCACCTCAAAGATGTTACTTGAAAGGGCATGTTTGGGTTTGGGAGGGGTGCCCTTGGGTTTGGGTGGGGTGGTCTTGGTTTTGAGAGGGGTGGTTTTGGCGGGGGGGTCTTGCTTTTGGGATGGGGGCCTTTGGCTTTTTTAGGGGTACCTTGGGGGGAAGTAGGGGTGGGTATGGTCTTTTGAGGGGTGGTTTGGGATGTGGAAGGGATGGATTGGGGGTGGAAGGGGTAGGTGTACTTTTGGGAGGGGTAGGTGTGGGTGTGGCAGGGCTCAGGGCAAGGACAAACAGAAGACTTTCATGGGGAAAAGAGATAGGATGGCAAGAGAGAAGGGAGTTGGGGTTCGGAGGTAGAGGGAGTGGGAGTGGAAGTGTCTGTTGTGTATGTGTCTGTTGATGGTGCAGGTGTCTGTAGGTTTGGTGTATGTCATGCATGTTTGGGTGTGTCTTGCTTTGTTGGAGTGTGTTGTATGGGTGAGCGGAGCTGTTTTTGTTTTTTGGGTGTGTGTGCTGCAGAGGTGCTGGGTGTGGTCATGGTGAATGTGGCTTTGGTGGTGGGTGCGGTGTCTGGGACTGTGATTGTGGTGATGGATGTTTCTGTGGTGGGTGCAGTGTATGTGGGTGTGCTGGGGTGGGAGATGTGTCTGTGGTCGTGGGTGCAGTGTATGTGGTTAGACTGCCGGTCATGGATGTGTCTGTGGTGGTCGGTGCGGTGTATGTGGTTGTGCTGGGGGTGGTGGATATGTCTGTGGTGGTGCGTGCAGTGTCTGCGGTTGCGCCTGGGATTGGGGTGGTGTCTGTGTATTTGGACGTGTGCCTCTTTTTTGTATTGTTTGTGTTTGTGTGTGGGTGTGCTGCTTCTGTCTGTGTGAGTGGGTACATGCAAAGGTGTGAGTGTACTTTTGAGACAGATCTGGGAATAGGGAATTTGGGTGGGGACTGGGTGGGTGGTTGGGTACAAGTCTGGGATGGTTGGGAGGCTGCAGTTAGTGAGGAGGCTAGACCTTGAAAAGACCTCTGTAGGCTAGACATAGCACTGTGAATGCCTCCCAGGTAAGCTAACATTTGTTGCAATTGGATGCCAAGCCCCTAAATGGCATTTAGTAGTGCAGTCTGGCCTACATAGATATTCCTGAGGAGGTCAATACCCTCATCACTCAATGGAGCCGGCAGGGGACAGGGGCAGGCGGTGAGGTGCCTAGAGCGAAGGAAATCCCAGACCTTTTAGCGGGCCTGGGTAGGCCAACTAGGGGGGAGCAAGAGGGAGGGTGTAGATGGTACTCTGGGTGGTGGACAAGGATGCAGGTGTAACTGGAGGAGAACGGTCCACCACCACTAAGAAGTGCTCGCTGGAGGAGGCCTCTGAAGAAGATGTTGAGTCGCTGCTGGCCTCCGTTGCACTCCCTCACCCTACGGGTCACTGTGCCCTCGGTGTTGGTACCGGAACCACTGTGGCCAGCTGCTTCCCCGCCTACATTGGTAACTTCTCCTTCACTTGCCATCTATGATATATACAATAGTGTTATTGGATCTGTGTAAACAGAACAGATCATGAACTTTGACCTCAAAACAGTTACCAAGGTTTCAGATTTCACCTGCTTCAAGCCTCTCAAACTGTAGTTCCACATTAGCATAAGCACATGCATGTAGGCAACATTTTCAGAAGACACTTGGTCACAGTTATTTCATTCCCCAGGAGAGCTCCTATATCATGTATGATGTTATTTCTTATCCATTATTATGTCTCTCCAGGAACTGTTCCACAGCACAGAATGGTTGGCCTTTGTTGTTCAGAATAGTGAACTGATGTCACCAAAAAGGATATACACCAACAATTCCTTTGTACTGTGTGTTCAGTAGGCCCAAAATCTGCATACTTATCATTATCAATAAGTAAAATGTTATCTTTGTTTGGACATTTCACAATGGTAACACTCACTTCATGTCACTAAAGTATATGTCAAGTAACAAAAATTATACATGAATTCTGCACTGAAGTATCTTAGCAATGTATCACATACTATTTACATACCTATGCTGTTGAAGACAGTCTGAAACTAATATTTGTGGGAATTGACAAATGACTTCCACGACATAAGTAAATACATAGCCCTTGAAACATTTCTAATACACTTCAGTGCAGAGCAAAAGTATCTTCAAATTTGACTCCTATATATCTCTAGTTATTTGACCTTGGTTGTATCTTTATGAAATGGTTTCACTAAATATTCTTGCTTTCACTGTACTCAACATGTTGTAGAACATCACACTGATCATTACATACGATTGATATATGATATTTACTTCGAAGATTGAAATGTGAATCACAATATGCAACATATTACACCTTTATGCATTTCAACATTTGCCTAATAAGTCATGGGTTTGGCCTGAATTTGAGTTTTCCTGATGGGATACTAATACATATATGTGATGGAGCATTCCATCTTTGAAAATACCTTCAAGTTACCCATTTTACTCCATCATTGATAGGTCATCTGGACATAACAGTGGACATTGAGGAATGGTTTTGGGTATTTGTTAGTCTGTCGCCAATGTGTACACATTCCTGTCTGTGTTTCATCAAAAATGTTATGCCTATCTCAATGATTTGGCCAAAAGCAGACTGCCTTTTACACACATTTGTGAAGCAGTAAGACATCATGCAAATCTGTCACTGTTTAACATGTATGAAACAGTATTTCTGATGTTGAATAGAAATTGGATATGTCTTGATACCAATATGTAGCAATCAATTCTGCAGTCACTATGTGACTGTTGGTACATCCACTGTATCATAAGTGCCTAGTATGCTATGTCACCTGTAATAGGGCTAACATGACATCATCCACATCAGTGAAGGAGCATTACACCTGACACAATAAAGACTATTTGACTGTTTGGTACAACTGTCCCTCATGACATCAAACAACATGATGTAAATGTGGAGTTTAGGCAGCCATGTGTCTGCTCAGAACAGTCTATTGGTTGTGGACAGGAATCAGGTGGGATCATTATCCAAAACAATAGACAAAGCACATCATCATACACCTTGTACAAAACTTATACCTTCAAGATCCCTTCTTGTGCATTGCACATGGGTCACTCTGAATGATGATGGCAAAAACCTTGGCTGTAACAAAAAACGGGTCATGCAAGGTGCAACTCAGATAAGGACTTACCCCCTTTTTGCTGCTGTTGGGCCCTGAACTGCCTATCAAGCTGCGGATAGGCCACCGCAAGAATGCAGGTGATAGGGGGTCATGGTGTGGCGTGCATCCGTCACACAGTGGGAGGACTTCCGAGCTGGACCTCAGCGATCTTACAAATCCAGCGTCTTAGGTACCCTCCCACCTCTTGTGGCAATGGATGATGTGCCACTTGTAGACCCCTAGGGTCTGCACCTTCCTGGTGTTGGCCTTCCATATGCCGCGCTTCTGATGGGCATTGACCTGTATGGATACATGAAAGGAAAGAACACACAATGGTATTGTGACCTTTTGTTTGTCTGTACTGCTGTCACAAAAATTGTCTACAGTTATCAAAACTCATAAGTTAGCATACAATATGTGTATTGTCACATGCTAACCTAAACCAATATCCTTATGCGCACTTTAATAGTGACCTGTTGTCCATCCTCATCCCATGTCATGGTCTAAACACACAAATCCAGACCTGTGACATCATCTAGCACAGGGGCCCCTATGTAATCTGTAATGTGACCTACTTCTGATCAGTGCAAAAGATTGTGAACTACTGAAGGCTAAATATTCAACACCCTCCGAATTCTCCGAAAGACCTTCAAGTGGATCCCCCCCCAAATCAAAGAAGGCCGTCACCCACACACTCATAACCAGCAGACTGGACTACGGAAACGCCCTCTACGCCGGGATCAACAAGTCTCTGCTATGCAAGCTCAAGACCATACAGAACACCGCAGCCAGACTCGTCCTCGGCATCCCTCGACACGAACACACCACCCAATGCCTACGGAACCTCCACTGGCTCCCCGTTGAGAAGAGAGTCACTTTCAAGATACTCACCCAGACCTACAAATGCCTCCACAACATCGGACCCCAATGCCTCAACGAGAGAATCTCCTTCCACGTACCCAAGAGAAACCTCTGATCTGCCGACCTCGCCCTCACTGAAACCTTGCGCATCCACAGAGCCAGAACAGGTGGAAGAACCTTCTCCTACATCGCGGCCAAGACCTGGAATGAGCACCCGATCGATATTAGACGCGCCCCCTCCCTGAACATCTTCAGGAAGACGCTCAAGACCTCGTTCTTTGACTGAACGGAGCTGCTTACCCCCTCCCCCCAGTGCCTTGAGACCCTCACGGGTAAGTAGAGCGCTTACAATTCCCTTGATTGATTGATTGATTGATTGATGCCACAATGAATAGTGGACACTGTGTATAAGGGGCCTGAAGTTTGGACATAACATTCTTTGAAATGTGAATCAATTTAAAAGAAGTATTAGCTCAAGAAGCCAGGGAACTCCCCTTTTCAACTGTTGTCCATTTAAAAACATTCAGGGGCATATTTTAAGCACACCTCAAATTTTGACCTGCAAAGGATATATGTTCTTAACAGCTGTACCTCAGTGCTTCAGTTGTATGACCCTGTGACTCAGCCCCAGCCTAGCCCATGATTCTGAATAAGCACTGCTCAATAACAGGCCTTGCTATCTGCAGCCTGATGATCATGATGTCACATGAGCACCTCTTTTCCTCAACTTTAAAATTACAATAGTCACATTCTGCCCATCTAATAAGTGACCTCAAGCCTGTGTCTTACTCTGAAGGTATATGGGAGCTACTGGCAGCTACTAAACTACATTTTAGAGAGCCCTGATCTAGGCTGAGTGATTTGTGGGACTATACACATAGCTAACATCCTTTTCAACAGTTTTTACAAGGTACATACATATCACCAGGTGTAAAAGGTATATGATGTGTTTACTATTTACCATGATGTTATTTGTCAACTTATCACAAGTACATCAAACATATACATGCATAGATCGCCACATACACACTAATTGAATCTAGGGCTTTAAACACACAACACATATTGATGAGGTTGTTTATTTTACATTGGCGAGTGCTTACAAATCTCTAACTTCATTGTCCTATGTAAGGTACTCAAAGGGACATTGTAGCCTGTGTAAATAGAAAAGAGCCAGTTAGATAGATTCACATATGTATTTCAAACATGTACCTGTTCCTGTGGTGAGCCATAGAGTTGGTCATGCAGGGAAAGGACCTCCTTTGCCAGCAACTTTAGCTCCTCTGGCATGAAGACAGGGGGCCCTCTCAGCTGTTGGACCTGGTATGGTTGCTCCCAGAGGTGAGAAACAGCAGCAAAAGTGGAGGTGGTCTTGATAGCAGCAGTATTAGGAGGCAAGTGAGCTTTTTTTTCGGAACGTATGTGATCTTCAGCGAAGACGGACACAGCCATTGTCCTTCTACTGTTACGTTCACCAACATTAGCCTATGGCTGCATCCATTGTGGAGTTTACCGCCCACTGCACAGTTGACTTCCGCCGCCGCCGCCATCTGATTCCAAATGTCAGCAAGGTCAGGCACCCGCCGTTTTAGGAGTTCAAGCTAGTGTGTTAGTGACTGTTAAGTGCATCACCACGACTCCAAATGGGGGCTAGTTTGTTCATATAATCACACTTTGATGGACACTTATTTTGTTTAAAGAAACATTTATGTGTAGTGCGTTACTGTGCTGAAATGCGATATTAGCATGGTGTTGTGTACACCTCCGTTGACAGTATTTTTGGAGAAAAAAGTTTAAAAAAATAAAATAAAATGTGTAAATAATACATTTGAAATTGATTATTTACACATTTATTCTTAAGATTCATATCAAGGCCATAAATGTAATTTGTGATGGATAAAGGACAAGAAGCAAATGTTGGTTCAAAATATGTATTAAACCATATACATTTTGTCTGAATGCTTGACTTTTGGGTTACTCATCAAATATGTTGCTGTGGATGATGTAGAAAATGTTCACATGTTTTTCCAATGCAGGCATATGAACCCTGGGAGAGCGAAGAGATGACAGCCTCTGGTGTACCGCCCATTTCCAGACCTTGCCACCATGGAAGAAAGGGATATAATCAAGAAGTTCAGGTTGAATATGCAAACTATACTGGATTTATGTCATCAGCTGGAGCCAGATCGATAGCCTCACAACAGAAATCTCACATCTATTTCACAAATTGTCAAACTCATGTCAGTACTTCATTTGTTGCCACAGGATCCTTCCAATACACTGTGGCAGTATCTGGTGGTATGTCACAACCAACTTTCAGTGGTGTGCTACAAAAGTTCTATCTTCAATGATGAGACACATCAACAGCTAGGGGGGGCGTAGCTAACCACCTAAGATGGCAGCTGCTTAACCTGGAGGCTCTCGGGCCTGGAACCTAAAACCCGACTGACAACACCCGCTGCATAAAGTATTGGAAAGTGGAGTCGATGCTTCGCAGGTCCTGATTGACTGGCAGACCCGGTGTGTCGATCTGGGGCACAAAAACGGCTCTATACGTTGATGGGGATTTGCCTACATCTCGCACTGAAGGAGGCGGCCAACCCTGCATGAGGCCTTGGGTCTCGGGTGGAGCTGGGGGATCGAGTTCGCTACTGGTGTGCCACCCTGGGACTGCTGCTCCATCTGTGACGCTGTCTGGGACCTGAGCTTCGGCCCATTGGGCATTGTGCTGTGGAAGGAGGTGAGGAGCATTACGGGCCGACCGAAGAGCGAAGACCTCGCCTGCGGTGGTATGGCAGCAGCCTGGAAAGATACCGCGGCACCCGCTGATGTTGTGGAGGCGCACCTGGGTGATTTAATTAGCTACCATTGGCAGGGAGGTAAGCCTGCTCTCACAACTTTAGTCGGCTGAGGCTGCGGCCCCTCTTGCCCCCATGCTCTCTTTTCCGTGGCTGACAACCGGACCTGAGTAGGCCCTGGGCCTGGAGCACATTGGAGGGATCAGCGGCTGACTCACTGAAGCCACGCGGGACTGCCTACAATTCTGCAGTTCAAGGGGTGAAGCTAGTGCCCAACCACTGAGTTCAACGCTGAGCATTGATAATTGGTGTGGTGCAATCAGGCCTAGCCATGGACCCCACCTAGCGGTGCTTAGTGGTGGCCTGTTGGACATCGCTGTATTTCCTGACAGACTCTCATCCTACCTGGTGGGGCTCTGGTTCCTCTCATCATGCCAGAGACACAAAATTGCTCATACCCATGGCGAACCACCAAAGAGAGACCTTCCTCCCCCTGGTCTGCGACTCAGAGCCTGCCTTATAAGTGGTGCCTTGGGCCTGTGGATCAGGCAAGCTCTATAGACTAAAGTGGAAGACTCTGGCCCTCTGGTGGTCCCGGGGCTGACAGCGTCTTGAAGTTGCTTGGGAGTGGAATCAGTTTGGAGCCTGGGTGGCATGTGCTGGCTTCTTAACTGTTGAGAGGCCCACCAGGGCCAGTTGCTGGAATCTTTGCTTTCCTGCCTGCTGCGGTGTGGCAGACCTGCCGATTGACCATCAGGGCGAGTGGTGGTGCAGTGTATTGTGCTTCTGGTAGCCTGGGGTCCTGTGGCGGGTGGGCCACATGAGTGGAGTGACGAGAGCTAATGCAAAGAGCTGACGCTGGTATTGGTGCATAAAGGGAGGCCAGCACCACTTGGACTTCTCTGGATTGCCTGACCATTTTGGCTGTGCAACGATGGCTGGGACTGCTGGGGTAGCCCTGTCTGTTACGGAGAGTGGCATTTCCCACCCGGACACTACCACTGGCAGCCATGGGTCACACTAGAAACATGGTGGATACACCGGCCCCACACTCACGCTCCTGATCTACACCTTTGGAGATCTCCATGACACGTACACCCAAGGACGTTGTCCCCACCACCATAATGACATCCCAGGTGGACAAGCTGGATGTCATTCTTCAGGAGATACGTGAGTCCTGGGTGGCAATTGAGCAGCACCTGGGGGCCATCACTACAGACATTAGAATTCTCAAGGATGACCAGCATAAATTGTTCGACAGAGTCAAAATGAACGAGATGACCCTCTCTGTCAGGCGAACCACTCATCACAACTCACCCACCAACGCCAGCAAATGAACTTGCTCCACCACCTTGTGGATGATGCAGAAGGGAGGGCTCGTAGTAACAATATCCTAATAGTGGGGGTCCCGGGGGTGTGGATGGCCCTCATGCCACCCAATTTATTGAGGACTGGTTCAACACTGTGGTGGCCCCGTCCAGACTGTCCGAGTTGTTCACAATGGAGAGAGCCCACCGAGGCCCCACAAAATGGCCCATTCCTGGCACACCACCATGGCCCATGGTGGCCAAAACCCTCAACTTTAGAGACAGTGATGCGCTGCTGCGCGCTGCGTGTGAAAAGGCAACCACCCTTATGGAGAATGTCAGGGTCTCCTTGTCCCAGACTACTTGTTAGCTGTCCAGCGTAGGTGCTCTTCATTTCAGGAGGTTAAAAAACAGCTGGGATCCGTTGGTCTTCAGTATGCACTACTGTTCCCTGCCAGGCTTAAGGTGATCTATGAGGAATGCTCTCTCTATTTTGAAGCACAGGAAAAAGCTTGGGACTGGCTGGAACTTCACCTCCTGGATTTACAAGGACGATGTACATCCCAGTCTTAGCCGCCCAAGCCTCAGCGTACTCAAAGAAGGAGACGTCGCCCTCCCACTCGGAGTGGTCTGAGGGCGGCCCCCTCCCCACAGCAAGCCTGTGAGGGGCAACAAGCAGCGATTAGTTTAGCAATCTCCCTGAAACTTAACAATAAACCCATCAGCTCCAGTTCGTCACAAGGCAGTGTCTCAGATTCAGACTCTGCCAGCAGTATTGTGCTGTTCCCCTCAATCACCACACAGATGACACATGACTTGTTGGGCTGAAGGGCGTGAGTAAAGCATAAAGTATTCAATAATGTATTTTCTTTTAGGTACTGCCTCTAACATCGGGGCCATAGACAGTCCCTTTGGAGGCCTGGGACCGATACTGTTTTCATCCGTATTACATATGCCTTCATTGTATGTTACTCGGCTTGCATATGGCCCTCATCCTGATAATGCATGGCCTATGCTTGAGGGGTAGTGGGTGTTGTTACATTATTCTGTTTTCTTGATGCATGAGTTGGGCTTGGGTTCGGATGACCTCTCATGGTAGGTATGGCATCACCACCTACTCTGGTATTACCCCAAAGGTACGAATTACTGCACCCCTTTTGGCAAGATAATTGTTTTTCAACAGTTGATATGTTAATGCTGGTTCTTATATTGGGTCTAGAGACTGTTACTAGCTGGACCGAGTATTCGAGGTTGGGAGTTTACTGTTTGACACTGTCACCTATTGCATCACTTGAAGGGCCTACAACACGTAGTGGAGGGATGGCTGTAGTGGGATGGGTGTAGTGTAGTTTAGTGTAGTCTGCACATACGGCCACAATTTCGAATAACTCTAATATCATCACCTGGATTGTGCATGGTCTTGGTTCTGTATATAAGAGACACAAGGTTTTGGCACAACTGAACAGGCATTGGCCCAATCAATCCATGGAGGAGACCCACATCTCCACCCACGAGGCCAAGAAGTTGCATAGAAAATGGAGAGGGCAATTGTTTCATACCTCTTATTCAGCTTTTGCCCGGGGTGCTGCAGTCTGGCTCCAGGTGGGGGTCCCGTTTGCACTCCTTGAGACCAAGATAGATTCATAGGGGCGCTAGGTTTTACTAAGGGGAACACTGGATGGAGCACCAATTGTGTTGGGGTGCATATACGCCCCCAATACAGAACAGGATGTTTTCCTGTCACATCTATCCTCAGTACTAGCATATTGGGCAGTGTATCCCTGGGTGCTGAGTGGTGACTTTAGTGCAGTATTGGATACCACTTTAGATCGATCACACCCTCCCCGGCACTGCACCGATATGTCAGTCTATGGCCCTGAAACAATAGATGGAAGGTTGGAGCCTCTCAGTTGTATGGCAGAGCTGCAATGTTGCAATGAAAGAATACTCCTTCTACTCATATCCCCACACACTTCACTCCTGTCTTGACAGGTTCCTCTGCCCCACCACACTCCTCCCTAATATGACACATGCCACCCACTTAGGGAAGACAATTTCTGATCACAATCCCATGGAAATAATATTGTCTTGGGGGCATGTACTGGCCCCAATACCCACATGGCTCATGCAGCCAACCCTCCTGGAGGACGTTGTCTTCGGAGAGACACTTGCCACTACCATCGACATGTAATTCACGAAGAATGAGGGCACTGCCTCTTCTCTACTAGTGGAGTGGGAGGCTTTTAAGGTTGTGGTTCAGGGGTCCCCCATTAGCACTGTAGTGGGAGCTAGGAGGGAAGTTAAAAGGGAGATCACCCAATTGGAGCGCAGGTTAGGTTCACTGGAGACGAAGGGACTTAATGACACTGAAGCTGCAGGGGCACTACAGAAAGGTTGCATTGTCTACGCTGAGCTGTTAGAGTGCCTCAGGTTTATTGATTATAAGGCTTATACTTTGAAATTCCATACGAAAGCAGACATGTCGGGGTCACTCCTAGCTCATTTGATTCTGTTTGACACCACGCTCACACCCATTCTATCCATACATGACCCAACCCGGGGCTTGGTTGATACACAGAGAGACATCAATGGGGCGTTCCATGACTTCTATGCTCTTCTCTGTACTGCATCGCCTCCTCTGGATTGTGAGGCTGTTGCTGTATTCTTACAGCAAGCGGCACTACCTAGGGTGACACCGGACGAGAAAGAGGCCTTGGGTGCCCCCATATCCCCGGTAGAGATATGTGGGGCCATTAAAGAACTCGCTAGGTACAAAACACCGGGATCAGATGAGATCCTGATAGAATTTTACTTCAAGTATGTCTCCAAATTAGTGCCACAACTCAAAAAGTTATATAGCTCCCCCTTAAGGGAGGGCTTGCTTCCTCCCTCCACTAAAGAGGCATTGGTGACATCCCTGCTAAAGACGGGAAAACTGCCTATGGAGATTACGTCATACAGACCCCTGTCACTCTTAAATACTGAATATAGGATTTTGAGTAAAATCCTTGCCCGCAGGCTTCTCCCATTACTCCTGCAGCTGTTGCATGGGGAACAATGTGGATTTGTACATCGACGCAACTCTTCACTGAATATTCATAGTCAATTCCACATGATGACTGCATCCCGTGATCACTACCCATTTGCAGGTTACATATTGTTAGATGTTCGCCAAGCTTTTGACACCCTGGGGTGGGACTTTATATTGGCGGCTTTGGCCCGGTACGGAATTCCACGGGCACATATTCTGTGGAAAAACAACAATTGATGGACAGAATGCAGAACAATGTCATACATTCACCCCAGTACAAAGATCTGGGCCTAAATCCATCGTTTTTTTGCTCACCATGCCATTCCAGTTTGGACCCAGCCATATGCAAATCAGTCTTGACCCTGCGCCCAATGGGAACAGTCCAGTCCGAACTGCCAGGCCAGGTCCTCCCTGGACTGGAAACAAGCATCCTAGGACCGGTTCGGGCTTTCAGCCCTCATCAGCCAGGATAGCTTGACTCCAGTGGCATGGAGAGCACGGGATCCACGTCTGGGCATACCTGTCCCACTCGGGGTGACAAATGCAAAAACAACAATTGATGGACAGAATGCAGAACAATGTCATACATTCACCCCAGTACAAAGATCCGGGCCTAAATCCATCGTTTTTTTGCTCACCATGCCATTCCAGTTTGGACCCAGCCATATGCAAATCAGTCTTGACCCTTCGCCCAATGGGAACAGTCCAGCCCGAACTGCCAGGCCAGGTCCTCCCTGGACTGGAAACAAGCATCCTGGGACCGGTTTCAGGCTTTCAGTCCTCATCAGCCAGGATAGCTTGACTCCAGTGGCATGGAGAGCACGGTACCCACATCTGGGCATACCCGTCCCACTCGGGGTGACGAATGCAAAGACAACAATTGATGGACAGAATGCAGACAATGTCATACATTCACCCCAGTACAAAGATCTGGGCCTAAATCCATCGTTTTTTTGCTCACCATGCCATTCCAGTTTGGACCCAGCTTCCCTGGACTGGAAACAAGCATCCTAGGACCGGTTTCGGGCTTTCAGCCCTCATCAGCCAGGATAGCTTGACTCCAGTGGCATGGAGAGCACGGGACCCACGTCTGGGCATACCCGTCCCACTCGGGGTGAAAAATGCAAAAACAACAATGCTTTGTTTCCGGTCCAGGGAGGACCTGGCCTGGCCTGGCAGTTCGGTCTGGACTGTTCCCATGGGGCACAGGGTCAAGACTGATTTGCATATGGCTGGGTCCAAACTGGGGTGGCGTAGTGGGCAAAAGAACGATGGATTTAACCCAGATCTTTTGACTGGGGGAGAATGTTTGCATTGTCAGCATTCCGTCCATCATTTGTTTGCTGTAACACTTTTCGCCTCTAAGTGGGATGGGTATGCCCAGACGTGGGTCCCTTGCTCACTGTGCCACTGGATTCAAGCTAGCCTGGCTGAAGAAGGGTGACATACCCTGAAACAGGTCCCAGGATGCTTGTTTCCGGTCCAGGGAGGACCTGGCCTGGCAGTTCGGTCTGGACTGTTCCCATGGGGCACAGAGTCAAGACTGATTTGCATATGGCTGGGTCCAAACTGGGGTGGCGTAGTGGGCAAAAGAACGATGGATTTAACCCAGATCTTTTGACTGGGGGAGAATGTTTGCATTGTCAGCATTCCATCCATCATTTGTTTGCTGTAACATATATTCTGTGGGTCATCCTTTTATATACAGGTCCTATTGCTAGAGCTAGGACAGGGCCTTACATCTCAGACACATATCAGGTCACACGTGGGACCCGGCAGGGTTGCCCTTTGTCGTTACTTTGATAGAACCTCTGGCACCGTGTATTCACCCAGAATATGGTGACTGGGGTATACTGGTGTGTCGCACGATACACTCTGTGTCCCTATACACAGATGCTATGATGCTTTATCTTTGGGACCTCCGTTTGGGGATGCAGGGCTTAACTCAATTACTGACCTCCTTTGGGGCACATTCCGGCCTTCACATCAATGTTGACAAGTCATGTGCTTTCCAATTTACTGACACTTCAATTGGGCCTACATTGCGGTTCAGAGATGTGGCTCTTCCAGTTGCTTCCCACACCTTCTGCTACTTGGGTATTCATATTTATCGGGATGCGCAGGACTTGCTTGAAGGCAACCTTGTGAGAGCGATTAACTCGCTTTAATCGCAAATTGCTTTCTGGGTTACTCTGCCCATGTCGCTGGCCCTGGCAAAGATTGTCATGTTGCCACGCCTCCTGTATTATTTTGTGAACGTCCCAGTGGTAGTGCCAACCTGTGTGTTCAAATTATTAAATACTTTACTGGAGGAGCTTGCCTGGGGAGCTTGGTGCCATATGGTGGGCCTTACTAAATTGCAGCTTCCAACGAACAGGGGTGGTCTGGGGGCACCTGACTTCAAGGCTTACTGTATTGTGGGGCAACTACAATGGCTGTCTTATTGGCTAGCCGATCACAACCTATCAGAGATAGGTTACACGACAGACCAGATTGACCATGGCTAACTCCACAGACTGCTGTGCCCTGGCGTGGTCCCTCTGTGAACAGGTACTCTTCTGCTACACGTGGCTATCGCTTACTGGAAACTGGTTTTGTGATACACTGCAGCCACCCCACAATTGCACCAAATGTTCCTCTCTGCAGCCCTCCTACATCCTCTGGTACGTTAACAATGCGCCTATTGGGTCCATGGGAACAGAAGGGGGTGTCAACAGTGGGTTTGTTATTCTAGGACGGTACGTTACTGTTGCATGCTGATTTTGTGCACTTACACAGGCTCCCTGAGACACTATTTTTAACGCATGCTAGTATAATCCGATATGTGTGGAAGCATTGGCTCCTAGGAGGGAAAGAACCCGGCACGCATGAATTACTCCAGGAAATGCACACCATGGGGAATGGTAGATATCTTATTCGCTGGCTCTATCGCAGGCTTTGGGCGCATCAGGAAATGTTGTTTGCTTCCTTAAAGCAGAGTTGGAAAACGGACCTCATCCATAAAATACCCGATAAAGACTCAGCACGTATACTTGAATATCCCAAACACATCTCCCATATTTCCAGATTTAAATGTATCCATTTCTCTATACTGCACAGAGCGTATCTAACATTGCATAGACTCACTAAAATGTTCCCCACTGCCTCCTCCAGTTGCCCCCATTGTAAAGTTCTAGATGCCGATCTATTGTATATGCTGTGGACCTGTCCCCACTTATCCACATACTGGGCAGGGGCTGCATCAGCCTTATTAGATCTAACCGGTTTAGATCAATGGAGTACACCAGCGCAGTGTCTTCTCGGACTACATCCACGACCCCGAGGTTCCAAGCTACTGTTACGTTTTGCTGACTTGGCCTTGCTGTTGGTGACGAAGCTCAAATGAGACACTGGAAGTCCTCAACGGCCCAGAGGTTAGATAAATGGCAGGAGGAAGTGGCCCTCTGGGGACTTGCAGAGAGTGATGCCCTCTGTTGGGAGGAATACCAAGGTCTCCGCAAGTAACCCATCTCCCCAGAATGGAATACGTTAGTAGCGGGGTTAAAGCGCAGGATGTAGCAGCAGATTAAATTACTCTTGCACACTACTTCATACCGGTACTGAGGGCATGGGTCACTCCAAAAATATACCCCATCACACCTACTTCATATGTCAGCGACGTTTCAGGTTTTTCTTTTGGATTATGGCCATCGATAGGGGTTTGGTTGGGTTTACCGATCTCCTGTCTTTCCAGGTATGTCATCACTCTAGCCTCCCCATACATATTCTTGGCGCTGCCAGTTCCACTGCCTTCATACCAAAACATTTACAGGATCCTCAAATAAGGTGCCGCAGTCAACAGGTTGGGGGAGGTGAGGGTGTCATAGTTTGATGTTTATTCATTTTATTGTATGGTACTGCATTCTGCAATATGTACAACTTGGATGATATTCTCTGTAACTCATTTCATGTGACAAATGTCATTCTTCTGTCAGTCATCAATGTAAGAGCTCTCATACCTTAAAAAATGCAATGAAGTTTGTGTTAAAAAAAGAGACATATCAACAGCTTCATCCAGTTTCCATGGCAGCAGGAGTTAGCCAATGTGAGGGGTGACTTCTATGGTTTGGCTCGCCTACCACATGTGATTGGAGCAATTCAATGCACACATATTGCCTTATTGCCCCCACACACCTGAGAACAGGTCTACAGGAATCTAAAGAACTTCCATTCAGTCAACGTGCAAGTTGTCTCCTTACAGGATTTGTACATAACAAGCGTTTATGCCCAGTTCCCCGGCTCTGCCCATGATTACTTCATACTACGGAACAGCCCCATACTCCTGCAAATGTCTCAACTTGGACCTGAGAGGGCCTAGCTTGTTGGTCAGTACAACCTTTCATTATATTGTTTGAGGTATTTCTAGTTGCATAATCTGGAGTTGTATTACATTATTTTGGCCCTTTTTTTTCTTCCATCTAGGAGACTCAGCTTATCCCAACCGACCATGGTTGTTGGCACTGCTGAGGAATCCAACAACTCCAGGTGAAGTCTGCTTCAAAGAGGCCCCTGGAAGGACACGGTGGCCAGAGGAGCCGGCTTTTGGGCTCCTAAAGGACAGGTTTTGTTGTCTGGACAAAACTGGTGGAGCCCTCCTCTACTCACCCACTAAGGTGTGCCAAATCATCGTGGCCTGCTGCATGCTCCACAACATCGACCTGCAATGGAACATCCCTTACATCGCATAGGATAGAGACCATGAAGAGCCGCAGGGTGAGGATCCTGATATGCCAAATGAAGATGATAGTGGTGAAGAGGAAGGAGTTGACTTACATCTAGATGTCGGTGACAACTTCTTCTCATGAGTATAAGTACATCTTTACATGTCATGTCTTTCACCATTACACCAACTATTGATGTGGTTATGAGAGAAGTATGTGGTGGTACTTTGTTGGGAAGGGCAAGTTCATGGAAAATCAGGCCAAAGGTGTTTGCTGATCAAAGTGTGGACATATTGACTACTGTGTTTTGTTACATTGGTTATTCCTGTTTGTTTTGTCTAAGTTGGCTTTGTAATGTGGCCATCATGTTCTGTGTGATTGGCAATGTTTTTTTAATCTGTTTTATGTTCCTTCACCATGTGATCTTCATTTGGACATTTCAGAGCTGTGACATTTGTAGGTAATTGGTGCTGTTTCCAAGTACAAAGGGAACCTCAGTGGATCCTGGGAAAAACAGACACAGACTTTGGATGTACAAATCTTGTACCAAGGCAACTTGCACTGTGATTGAATGGGAGTTTTGAAGATTACATTGGATTTGTTCTCTGTTGTGTATTGGCACTAAAGCAATATGTGTGCCATTATTTGCTCAAAACGCACGTGGTAGTGGAGCCAAATCATGATCTCCCTTCAAATTGGTAAAATCCTCATTGTGTGTAAAGTGTATGTAGGTCTTGTGGCATACCACTGAAACTTGGTTGTGACATTCTACCAGATACTGGAACAGTGGTTTGCAATGAACCTTTGTCTACAATATGTAGTGCTGCTATGGTTGTGTCTCTTGGTGTTATTTATGTGGGATTCCTTATGTGAGCCTGAAGATCTGGCTACAGCTGAGGACATGAATCAATGATAATGTGCCTATGTTATCTTATTGTTTTGGACATATCCCCTTCTTCCATGTTGGTAAGGCCTTGAACTGGAAATTTGCAAACTGGCACTGAGTATTAGTGTAATGTATGGATTGTTCTGTTTGTGCAAATGTTGACAGACAAGTAATGGTCAAATATGATAAACATAGTAGTTGATGTTTGAATGGTATGACATTTTTGGGAGTCATGCTTGGGAACTTGAAATAAACATTACCTACTTGCAAATCATCTATGTTTACACAATCGTTTGATGTTTTGTCATTGTCAAGTTATGATGGAATAAAACAAATGCAGTGATAGAGTTGAAATATACACCAGTCTATGACTTTTTGACTTGTACATTTATTGTACTAAACATTATGAAATTTAAAAGGGTGACCATAACAAAAGCAAAGCAAAAAGTGAATACGTCAGTCATGATGAATGAAACCATAGTTGTAGAGCAAAATTGTTTGAAGTTCAATGTCCAAAAATACTACTGGAATCAGAATGGCAAATGTGCCCAGAAATAGTCCACAGAGTGAATGGTAGACACACACTAGAGGAAATTAGCATTGAGGTTTCTTGCTGGCGGTGACAGAGGTCTTGCCATCCTCATCTCCTGGTGATCTGCGTGGACGTCCCCTGCTATGGGGGTGGGGCGGAGAGCCACAGTTGCAGGAGCTAGGGGGGCTGTAGGTGGTTCTTCCGGTGCAGGGCCTCCCTTCCTGTGGCTGTGGCCGATGTAGATGGCTCAGATGTTGTAGGGACACAGGAAGGGCTAGATGGTGCTTGGAAAGCCCTGCACATGGGATGAAAATGTCCTGCCCTCTTAAATCAAAGGGGGGCCAGAAGAGCGTATCTTTAAAGAAGTCCTACTCCTAGGCTGCTCCAGAGACCAATACAATAATTATCAAAAAGGAGAGTAGTTCCTCTGCCAGATAGACGCACGTAGTTGCGCTATGTGGCTGGAGTAAGTGTCGCTAGGAGATCTGTAGTTCAGATCTTAATGCCCTCACACACCTGTTGGGGTGTCATGCTTCATCATTGGGCGCTCCTCGTCTGGCCGGCGCTGCAATGCCTTACGATCCTGGTGGCTGCTTTTTTGGAGATCTTTTGATCTGAAGATGCCGTAAATGATGAGTGCAAGTGGGCGGTTTAAGTGGTGAGTCTAGTGTGTGAAAGGTGGCTTAAAATAGGCTCTGGAACCCACAACCTATCAATTTAATCAGATATGGGCCCCAGGATTAGGTAAAAACAGTGGCGCTATCTTGTGGTCCTTAGGTACCAGGATAGCTACTAGGCGATAAAGGTCGCTAGCATCATGCGGTCAACATGTTTCATGCCATCTGAGCCCCACTGTCGGGCGGCACTTCTTCAGGACCTTGGAAAATTAATCTACCCCCTAGCTCAAAGCTCAAACTCCTCAAAGCTGAATGGAGCAGGGTAGGGCTGACGGCAGTGTCTGGTCAAGCAAACAAGTGTCCCTCAGTGTGACCAGGACCCTCCATTCCTCATGTGAAGCACCAGATACCTCTAATTGCAGTGGATTTCTTCACCGGCACCCGAGCAGGGGATTCTGGCAGACATAATTAGATCTTCCTCGAGTAGCGAGGGGACACCAAGCCCCTATAGGGGGTACATTGATTTTCCAAGGTCCTGAAGAAGTGCCGCCGGACGGGTGGGCTCAGATGGCATGAAACATGTTGACTGCATGATGCTAGCGACCTTTCTCGACTAGTAGCTATCCTGGTACCTAAGGACCACAAGATAGCACCACTGTTTTACCTAGTCCTGGAGCCCATATCTGATTAAATTGATAGGTTGTGGGTTCCAGAGCCTATTTTAAGTCACCTTTCACACACTAGACTCACCACTTAAACCGCCCACTTGCAATCATCATTTACGGCATCTTCAGATCAAAAAATCTCTGAAAAGCAGCCACCAGGCCCGTCAGGCATTGTAGCGCCGGCCAGACGAGGAGCGCCCAATGATGAAGCATGACACCCCAACAGGTGTGTGAGGGCATTAAGATCTGAACTACAGATCTCCTAGCAACACTTACTCCAGCCACATAGTGCAACTATGTGCGTCTATCTGGCAGAGGAACTACTCCTTCTTTTTGATAATTATTGAAAATGTCCTGCAGCACCCTAATCAAGGATCCCAAATTTGAGTTATAGGCCTCATCTGCTGGTTGTGCTCCCTCTGCAGCTGCTTCATCTCCTGGAGCTCACTAAGTACCTGGTCCATCATGTCTTGGGACTGATGGTAGGCTTCCTAGACTTGTGCAATGGTGGTCTGGGTGTCAGTGACCCCAGTGGACTCGGTATGTTGGCCCACAAACACCCTCCCATGACCCCTAACCCCACTACCCTGTGCACTTGCCCCAGTGTGCTTCTTCCGACTGGTTCCTGGGTGAGCTAAAGTTGGTGGTGGTATGGTTTCGACATCACCCAGGACTGAGGGGCACACGATCGGTGTTACAATGGCAGAAGCATAGGGAGTGGAGTCTTCGGGTTTCTGAGGTGTCACAGCTGCGGTGGGAGGTGTTGGTGTGGGCACAGGGAGTGTCACTGGAGCCATCTGCCCAGACTGACCAGATGTACCAGGCTCCTCAAGCTCCTTCATATCACCAGGAGTGCTGTTGTCACTGAAAGCTTCATCCTGGGCTGGAGTGGAGGTTTCTTCAGTAGCTGGTACCTACCCACGATTCAGCCAGTTTGATCTATTGAGAAATGGATATCATTCTTTTTTAGCAAAAGTGTACATTCAAATCTTTAGAGACAAACAATGTAGATGCCTAGAAGACAAAATACATAGAGATTATTGTGATAATAGCTTCCAGTGGTATTGCACATATACCCCTAACTTTTATCAATTTCAAACTGTACAATATCAAATCAGCAGGTAATAAGATGTCCTGAAATGTATTTGAAGTGATTAGGGAGTATACCTAACATCTCCCAAACATTCAGCCCAACACAGTGAAGAGGTGAAATGTGTAATTGACAATTGTCAGGCCTAGCTGACTGCAAAATAGACATCTCCACTACTTGGATAGATGTTTGGCATTAGTCATCATATGAATAGTGCAGTGTCAATTTTTGCAAGCACCACTTATATTCAGCATAGTGTTTTGCATACCTGACAATTTTTGTGTCAACACAGTTTGATTAGTGAAACTAATGATATCAACACAATTGGTTAAGAAGAACAGGACAACACTCAGAAAACAACACAAACCATTTTCAGAAGAGAGCATTGAATAGGGATTGATCACTACATGACACTTAACCATATGTTGAAGTCTGTTAAGAAAGAGAGAATGAGCAACATGACATAGCAATATTATTTTGAGAAACTAAAACAGAAACAGAAACAACTGGTAGTTGTAGTCATTTCAAAGACAACTTCCCAACACTTGCAAAATAATTACTGGAACATGCCTGTGGAAAATATGCAGTGGCAATGGGCTAGACACTTACATTTTGACACACATATGGGTAATGGGTTAGTTGGTGTTCTAACACTTACAGGCACCATACCATCATGTGACATGTAATGAAGATTAACACCTGTAATCTTCGATGCAACCCAATACATTCATGCAAACAATCTAAATTATCTGACACTGATACTTTGAGGTTTGTATGTTGGGAAAAGATGTGCAGGACACATTGGCAACAGCTGAGTTGAGAACAAACAGGACATTGAGGTTTATTGAGACTTTGTAAAGTGTAACTTACCAGACTCCACTCCACCAGGTATTCCCGTCAAGCCTTCAGGATGTAGGATCTGCAAACCCTTCTCCTCCCAGGACATGAATGCTATTGGGGACCTGGCAGAACCGCCACCAGTCCTGTTGGCCTCCATGTGATGCTTGGAGGCCAGGGAACGCACCCTCCCCCAAGGTCGTTCCACCTCTTCCTAATTTCCTCCTTTGTGCGCAGGTTGTTTGCTAAAGCATTTACTTTGTCGACTATTCAGGAGTGCATTCGCCTTTTCTGGGATAGGGGTGTATTTTGGACTTGGGCTCTAAACAATTGTGGCCCTACTCTTAGGATTTCATCCACCATGACTGACAATTCTCCCTCAGCAAAACGCAGATTTTTGGAGCCTGACATTGTAGAAAAAATAAGATGAGATTAAATAATTGACCACAAGGTACTAAATGAAAGGGGATAAAGGGACAGGACACAGGGAGAAGGAAGAAAACCCCCTCACTGACTGGCAACGCCTCTGGTAGCAAAAGTCGTGGTGGAACTGGAAAGGCAAAGGATCATGGTCTGAAATGGGGTCTGTTTTATAGTGTGGTATGCAGGAGTAGTATTCGCCAGCATTGAAGTCCACCACATCGGCAGCAGTGTTCAGCGACCGCAGCGGGAAACACTCTGTTGACATGGACGGCGAGGCAGCCTGCAAGCATCTAAATATGGCGGGCGAATGACTATCGACTCGGTGGAATACTAGGGACCGCTGCCGTGGCGGGACGGCGGTAAGATCGCCATGATCTAAATCGGGCCCTAAGCTTCTTCTTTAACAAGAATATGAACCTGCAAGCACACATCAACTTGTTGCCTAAAGGGACACCCCATCAACTCTGGCACCTTTAAGGAATTAAACTCTTAATCCCAGAGCATGATTCTTAATAAGTGATTCAAACTTTGGTGCTATTGAGCATTGGCTATGGAAACTCAACACTAACAGGAATTTCCAAACTAGAGCTAGCTCCTTTTAAAATGTCATTGCACACATCACCCCAGAGGGCCACTGGCAACGTGAGATTGTCGAGCTGTTTTTGAACTTCACCTAAAATAGAAAAAAGTGTTGGCATGCTTAGGGATCAATGACACAACATCACAGTAAACAACGTTGTTGACAAAAATATTGAGTCAAAAATATCTTTTACCTAAATACTGCGTTCCCATACATAAAATTGTATGTACCAATATACCCTGGAAAAAATATCGTTTACACTAATATCCTCAAAAGAAAATACAAAAATATTGATTTTTAATATAGAGTTTAAAGAAGTAAATGTAAAATA